>BSBK01010453.1:120000-219503 GCA_027943335.1 Chamaecyparis obtusa | reverse complement strand
TGAACAGTTTGTGTGTTGTTGACCTTTTCCTTTATAAAAGTGTGACACAAGTTTGTACTTTTACCTATTTCAGATCTCTGTCATTATCTCATTTTTTAATTCCTCCATCATTTTCTATAGCCTTCTAGGGCTCATTCTTCTAGGAGGTATGTTCACAAGGATGCCAATCTCCTAAGGTTCGGTGATATCATCACTAGTATTGATTGACTAAACATATCCAACAATCTGTCAACACCAACAACTTACCTCAAGCTATTAAGTCAACCAGTAAACCAAGAAATTTAACTAGAAACCATGAATCCTCACTTCTCAATAACTCAACCAACCCCTATGGTGGGTCTTTCTACAATTACAGGTCAAATCTCACTACTACCACCCCACAAACTTAAATTTCAATCACCGATACTTGATCCAACTGATTCCTTATCACTATCTCCCTTTGCGATGCCAGTCAGCTACAAACCTATTGCTGACCACCTTTTGAAATCTATCAGTTGATGTACATTAGATCCATAATTCTCCCACCTCACAAACAACAAGCAAGAAGTCTCACAAGAGCAATAACTCGATTCTTTGCAAGCTTGGATCTGTAGCCAACTCTGATACCACTTGATGAAGACAAGGGTGAAGAAATCTGGGCAATGGAGATGTCCAACCTTGCAGCAAGAGATTACATAGAGAAAAATGATAACACTAAAGCAAAGCTTACAAGCAGATAGCCAGAAACAACATGTTATTATAAACCAGAATAAGAACTACATTAAGCTAGCTTCTAACATGCAACCTTTCAAATTCACCATTATTTTAATATACAACAGTAAGAAGTCAAATTCATTTCCCTCAATGTCAAACCCTTATACGTAACTAATCATTCCTCAAAATTACATACATTCCACAGAGAAAACTGCATCACCAATTAAGCTCTTCATCTACAAGCTCATAACACTGAAACTATCCTTCCTACAATTTCTGGTGATCATACCCCGTTAGGAGTAATTTCAGATCGATTAGATCTACCTTGTGAGAGGATTTCAACAACACTAATGAAGTGTACACTCAGTTAAGAGATTTTACAATCAGATTTTTAAGTCTACTATGTTAAGAGGTTTTCAATCCTACTATAATGATTAGAAGATAACATAAAATATTTATAAATGACAACTATGAATTGTCTAAATCAGATCATTGAAATACCAATTCAATTTCACCTCGATGTGTAGTATACTCTCATTTGTTTTTCTTGGTAGCCTTGTTTGTTTCTGAATAAATTGAATACTTTCTAATAACTATTATGTTCTATAAACCCTTATTTGAATTCTGATGTCTTGAAGGTGACTACTTCTTCATGATCTCCTTGTCATGAATTCTCAGTTATGTAAAAATAACATCAATTACAAATATATAGCACACTGCTATGACCTAATTAGGTTTACAACATCTTAGAAAACCTAAGATCTACGGTGTACAAAAATAACCTAGATCTAACTATTACATAGGAATCATCACAACATTTAATGATTACATCCGTAATATATGTACCTCGATCTTGGTAATATTTTTATACATCTGTGTAAACCATTTGCATAGATAAATATGCCATTACTGATTACTATGCCATTTCCTGAACAACTCGGTGAATATTGCATTCTCTTTTCGGTGAATATCTTGATGCTCGGTGTGTAGAATACTCGGTGTTCATTGACTCCATGCTTGGTATATACTGATGCTTGGTAAACATACTTGGTTAAACTAGTATCCATTTAGCTTTCAATTCAGCCTTGTGACTACTCGTGTAAAGGCTTTGTTAGTTTCAACAAACTAGCTTGTATAGCTTCTTATTTCATCTTTTACTGATTGATCATCATCGATTACTGACTAGGTTTAGTTGATACTAATGAACAAACTTAATGCTCAATTAGAGATGACAATCTCCCCCTTTGGGATTAGTATCAAAACCAAAATGTATTTGTGCCTAAATTTTTTTTAACTCCGTATATACATATAACTTTAAATATTTTCACTCTTCTAAAAAAACTCCCCCTCGGTGCATGCTCTTGGTATGTAGTTGGAAGTACAATGACATATACATATTTTCCACCTTCTTTATTTTAATGCTAAAATAGAAATGTACTTACAATTTGTCAAAAATGTTGTGGTGGTTTTTCTTCAATGAATCCAAGAGGTTTTCCCATTCCTCTTTCAAGATGGTGAGAGCAATGTGCTCAAGACCAACTTGTGCATGCATATGAAAAATATTTTCCAAAACAAATATCTCTGTTGTAGCCACTAACACTTTGGACTTTTTCAATGTGTCGCTCTATAATTTTTAGGTGAGGAAGCATCTCGATGACTTGGTCACTTATGTTTTCTTCATGCTTCCTTAGATCTACTCTTAGCCACCTTAATTCTTACACTTTCAGAATATTCTTGTGAAAAGCATTTGGCTCGGTTAAGGAAGCATTTTCACTAGCTAGGATATCTGCATCTAGATTCTTGATATTTTCACTGACCTCTGTAGTGAATGTCTCCATAGTGTAAAGCTTAAACAAAATTTAAATTATGTTCTGAATTATAGAATTTGGCTTGGTTATAACTTTAGAAATCTTTACCTTATTTATTGCCACTTCTTGGCTGATCTTTTCTGCAAGTTTCACTTGAATTTTGGCTTCTATCCTTTTGTCGGCATCTATGTTCGGGGTATTGATAGAATTTGTGAGAGTTCCAAGTTGGTCCAAGATAGGTGTGTCTTCATTAACTTGGACATCAGGTACAACTTGTTGTAGAGTCTCTCACATCCTCTAGTATTTTCTTTCTCTTACTCTTGTTCCTGAGTTTTTCCTATGCATGTTTTCTACTACATAATTCTCCATATTTTTCTCAATTCTTCTGGGTCTGCGGTCTGTGGGTCACACTCTAGAATAATTATGACTTCATCTAGTGTGACTAGTCCTTTACCATGTTTTCTTTTCTTGTTCTTAGACTCTGATGAAGCTATCTTCATAAATGGAACTAGAGATTTTACCTCTACATTTATCTTTTGATGCTCGATCGTAACTGTTTCTTCCTTCTTTTGCTCCTCAGTAACCTGAGTCTCAGTTGATACAGTTGGAGTCTCTGATTGAGTATCGATGGGGGTGGGCTCAGTAGTCTTATTAGGCTGAGGATATTCCTATTCCTTTGTGTCAACCTCTTTTTCTTTAGGCTCATTTGTCTATGTTATTCTTGTTCCTTGTTCCCCTATAGTATCATTTTGTTGCTCGGGGATTGAGCCTTTGGGTTCCTTTAGTGTCAATATTTCAGCTGCTTGAACTAAAATAGGTAGGTCACCTGGTATTGTACTTACTATTGGCTCAGTAGGGGATTGATCTTCTTGTTGAGCTCCATCAATTGTGACATCCCCATCATCCTTGATGTCATCAGGGTCTCCATTGGTAATGTCCTTAATGAGTGTAATGTCCCTTTTCTTCTTGATTTCTTCTTGCGTATAATGGGGAAAGCTAATTTATTTGCCTTTGCTTGTGCTTGGAGAATAGAAGTCCAAAGAAACTAACTATTGTCATCTACTTTAGCTATATTTTCATCAAGAATCTAAAGTGCTCATCTCTTTACAAGAAATCTCTTTGATTCTTCAACAGCTCATCAATTTCAGTAATTGTTAATGTTGGCATTGTCAAAACTACTGATATTTCCCTCATTGTCTTTTCAGTAATCAATGCATAAGTCCATCTTGTAAAAAATATGTCATATAGGCTCTTAGGTACATGCTTTACAAATTCAATTGGTACCTGTTTAAATTTGACCATCATCTGAATTACAGATTCTTCTATTTTATTCTGGTCTTCTATTGATAGGTGATCAAACTGACTTACTTTCGGGTTTCTTAGACCTCCATTGTTTATTATTGATTCTAAAACCTCATCTATAGATTGATTCTTATTAACAAAAACTTTAAATTGATTGGAATCATCTTCATCATCATCAATGTCATCTTTTCCTCTTATTAACTTTCTTCTTTCTTTGGGGGTCTCAGATGTAGCTTGATTAGTTCTCTTCTTCTGATATATTTTTTGTTGGTGTGGGCCTAGATATTTTCACAACTCCTTTCTTCAATGGGGATGAAGCTGCAGTGGTTGACCTTGTTCTTACTCTTCTTTGTGCTATTGTCTGTTTCTTCTTAGGAATGACCTTAACTGGTGTTGGATATACATCCTTGTCTGATTCGGTTGCCTCATCACGATCCAGTGTGAAGTAACTAATTGTCAGTTTCTCCTTCAACCAGAATGTCCTCGGACACTTTAGCATCTTCTCTAAATTTCTTTACTAAATCACTTATCATTTTCTTTGATTTCTTTCAATCATCTACAGATAACTTTGTTCCCACAGAAATAGGAACACATAGTGGTCTACAATCTGCGATCCTGAACCTGTCCAACACAGACTTCACATACTTACTCTAACTCAACCAAAGTTTTCAGTTAGACCTGTCTCTACTGATTTCCATACCCAAGATGTACCTTTCTTCCCCAAGATCTTTCATCTCAAACTATGCAGACAACTAAGATTTAAAATCAGAAATCATAGCCTTACCCTTCCCAAATGACAACATATCATCAACATATAATGCAACAATAAGAAGGCGATCATTTTCAACTCTGAAATAAACACAATGATCTGATTTTGATCTTACAAATCCAATTGAAAACACAAAGGCATCAAACTTAGGGTACCGCATCCTAGGATATTGTTTCAAACCATATAAAGATTTCTTTAATCTGCAAACTAAGGATTCTTTACCTTTAACAATGTAGTGTTCAGGCTATGACATATAAATCTCTTCCTCCAAATCACCATGAAGGAAAGCTGTCTTCACATCCATCTATTCTATCTCTAAATCATATGATGCAGCAAGAGATAACAAAAATCTAATGGATGTCAACTTTGCAACAGGAGAGAATATTTCACCATAATCTATTCCCTGTACCTGTGAATACCCCTTTGCAACCAATCTAGCTTTGTACCTTTCAACATTGCCATATGCACAGAATTTCTTCTGGAACACCCATTTACAGCCAACATATTTTCTCCATTTAGGAAAAGGTACAAGGTCCCAAGTTTTGTTTTTCTCTAATGAAGCCATCTCATCATCCATAGCCTCAATCCAGGAACCTGCATCTTCCATGCCCAAAGCCTCTTTCACAGATCTAGGCTCATCAGTGTTAGTAATCAAAGCAAAAGCAGAACTGGAATCTAACATAGAATAACCAAATCTTTCTGGTTGCTTTCTTTCTCTCATGGATCTCCTCAAGGGCTGAGGTTGAGGTTGGTCTTCCTCTTCTTTCGAACTATCAGAGCTACTAGAGCTCTCCTCATCATTAGGCCCATCATGGTCTCTCTGTTCAGTCTTCTCAGGGGTAGGAGGCAACTGAACAACATCTTTTTCCTTTTCTTTTTCATCTGGTTGTAGCACAATAGGAGAAGATGTTAGCTCTCTAAAAATAAAATTTCTACTATACAACACCTTACTAGTCACAGGATCCCAAAGCTTGTATCCTTTCACACCAACACTGTATCCGATGAAAATACATTTGATAGCTTTGTTTTCCAACTTAGATCTTTTCTCCTTTGGAACATGTGCATAAGCTTCACAACCAAAAACACAAAGATGTCTAATTGAAGGCTTCTAACCAGACCACACCTCCATGGGTGTCTTACTAAAAAGAGCTAATGTAGGAGATCTGTTAACCAGATAGCAAGCAGTGGCCACAACTTCGGCCCAAAAACTTTGTTCTAAACTAGCTCCACTAAGCATACTCCTAGCCTTCTCCATCAGTGTCCTATTCATTCTCTCTGCAACTCCATTTTGCGATGGGGTATAAGGAGTTGTCTTATGCCTCTCGATACCTTGTTCTTTACAGAACTGTTCAAACTATGCTGACCAAAACTGACCACCATTTTCAATTCTCACACACTTAATCTTCTTACTAGTTTGATTCTCTACAAGAGCTTTAATTTCTTTGAACTGACTAAAGACTCGTGACTTACTTTTAAGGAAATAAATCCAAGTCCTTCTACTATAATCATCTATGAAAGATACAAAAAATATAGACTTGGAGATTGAAGGAACTTTTACAGGACCAAATACATCAGAATGAATCAGATCCAAAACATCAAAAGATTTGTGAGAACTAGAGTAAAACTAAACACAATTTTGTTTACCATAGACACAATGTTCGTAGAAGTCAAACTCGAGATTGCAATCATTTAACCCCTCAATGAGGTTTTTATTTTTCAAGGTTTTGAGACCCTTTTCACCAATGTGGCCAAATCTCATATGCCACAACATTGTCTTTTCTGTAGGAAGCTTACCTTCCAAAGTGTTTGCACTACCATCAGAACCAATAACGACAGACTTCTTCACTGCTTGTTTAGATGGTGAGGATGAAGAACTATTACATAGGGGAATACATGCATCTAGTTGAAATAAGGTACCTCTCCTAGTACCCCTCGCAAGCACTATTGATCCTCTCATCATCTTGCATCCTTCTTTCGAAAAAACAACCTGCACACCTACATCATTCAACATACTTACAAATAATAGGTTTCATGCCAAACTTGGAATGTGCATAACTTTGTTGATTCCCTTTACTCATCCATCAGGAAATCTGATAGTGACCCTTCCGCGTCCAACTATCTTTAGGTGAGAATCATCACCCATGTACACCTTTCCACCATCAAACTCTTCATATTTTGAGAACCAGTTTCGATGAGAGGTCATGTGAAAAGAAGCACCCGAGTCTACCAACCACACATCATCAGATGCATGGGCTGCCAAAGCTGCAATAAAAGCATCTCCATCTTCTTGAGATTTTTTAGAAGCTGAATCTGAGCCTTTCTTCTTCTTCTTTGGTTCTTTGTAGTCCCTCCGGAAGTGCCCAGTTTTATCACAGTTCCAACATTTTGCCTTGGACTTTCCAGGAGTCTTAGAACTCCCATGGGATTTAGATATGCCCTTCTTTGACTTGTTGTCATTTTTCTTTTCTTTGTCGTTGGATCTCCCGCAAACAGCAAGGGCTTCCTTAGCCGAATCAGAAGTCTTTCTTCGCATCTCCTCAGATAGCAGTGAAGACACCACATCGTCCATACGGAATGTGACTATAGTACTTCCAAGGGCCATCACAAGATGGTCCCATGAATTTGGCAAGGAACAAAATAGGGTCATACAAGGATCCTCCTCCTCGATCTTGGCATTAGATGATGCCAACTGTGCAATCAATAAATTGAATGCGTTGAGATGATCAGTTACGGATCCACCTTCCTCCATTCTTAAAATATACAACTTCTTTCTTAGGAACAACTTATACACCAGAGATTTGGCCTGATACACAGACCCAAGCTGTTTCCACAAAGAATTTGTAGTATTCTCATAAAGAACATTCAGAAGAATGACATCTCCTAGACAGAGTCTAATGAGACCCTTAGCCTTCCGATCCTTAATCTCCCAATCCGCTTGAGATATCACTGCAGGTTTCACATCAAGTGAAGTGGCCTCCCATAGATCACGGTCTTCAAACATGTCTTCCATCTTGAGTTTCCACAACTCGAAATTAGTGCCATTAAATTTCTCTACCTCGATTCTACTATATGAGGAACTTGCCATCTCAATCTGCAAATAAGATTCAGAATGCTCTCCACAAAATTCCCACTCAACTTGAGATTAGCTCAAAAAACCCTACCAAACAACTAGGATCAAAAGTTGATCAGGCTCTAATACCACTTGTAAGAAAACTTAGGTGTGGAAACAACTTCCTACACTAATCTCTAAATGAAAGTATTGTGCAAATTCTTTTAAATCCTTACAATTTCAGATTCGTTAACTACTTTAACAATGATATTGTAGCCATATACCATGCATACAGAAAATAGAGAATGACACAATGATTTACCTTGGGGAAACCTTTCGGTAAAAACCCCAGCACTCCAAAACTTGCACAGTGTATTAATCAGAACTATTACAATTTACAATACACTTGTAATGCAAGTTCTTTCAAAAGATTTTTTCAACTATTGAAGACAAATCACGGCAGCATAAAACATTCCAACAATACTTACTTCTCCTATCTTCGCAACCCTAGAAAAGTTCTTATATCATGTGCTTCCTTTTTTAGGGAAACTTCCAAAGAGTGTACAGTACTCATCTTTATCAGTTCCCACATGTCTTCACCTATCATTGAATCTTCCAGACATAGATCTTACGTGTCATATGAATCTATCATAACCGTTTCAGCCATGATCTCCTTACACACAATTCAAGATGCCGACACATCAAGTGGAGTGACACATCAACATGCAAACTAGACATGTACACTCACACTTAATTACATTATTTGCAAGAAATAAATTTTACAAAACAAATAATAAGAATATTAATTATCCAAGGTTGAGACACCTTATTCCTAACAATCCTTAGCTAAGTGACCTACCTTGTGATAATGTAAACATGCAATACCAGTACTTGTCTAGGTACAAGATCTTCCTCTCTAGTTCTTCCTCATGCAGTTAGCTGAAATATGTCCATATCTTCCTCATGATATACAACTAACCCATGTATTATAATCTCAAGTATAAGCATTACCTTGTCTCTTCGGTTGATAGGTCTTGTTTTTTCCTTTAGGTGTCCAGACTTGCTTCATCTTTGTTTGGCATTCTTGTGAGGTGTGTCCATGCATGTTGCAAGTGCAACAATGTTTCTCTATGTAATTTTTATTAGGATTCCTATTCAACTTAGTTCTTCACTTATATGGTTGATGTCCATACTTGTTGCAATTATAATAATAACCATTGAACTTAGGAGTGGTTTTAGGATTACCTTTTGATTTACTCCTGCAAACATTTGATGTGTGGCCCGATTTACCACAATAATGTCATGAAAGTTTCTTTAGTCGTTGACTCTTGTTGGTGTTCACATATTCATCTTTCTTAGATGATTCTCCTTGGTCGATATAGCCTAATCTAGTAATTCTTCCAAGTTCTCTTTGACTGATAAGAAATTTATGATTTTTCTTGGAATTATCTTTAGCTTTCTTAATCATCTCGTTATGTTGTTTCTGCATCTCCTTAGAGATTCGAGGTCTAAGGTTCTTGGGTCACATGAAGGTATCTCAATGAATTTATCTAAGGTGACTTGGAACTTGAACTTTCTTGAATCTTCTTCCTTCTCTTTTTGTTGCTTGCATATGTACCACAGATGATCATCATGAATTTTCCTGATCATAGATCTCTCTAAATAGATCTTCGTCATCATTAGAATCTTCCATCTCATCATAGCTTAGCATTAAATGTTATTATGACCCTTGTATTTAATTTGTGTTCCTTAATCGGTGACTAACTTCTTTTATTCCAACTTAATTTTGGTTAACTTTTCTTGGTGACTAAAACCTTCTAGTCAGTGCCTTGAGTTCCTTTTCCTTTACCGAAACTTACTTTTATTTTATCGAATGACTTTTTCTACTCGGTAGCCAAAATTATTTTTCTTACTGGCTTGATTAATCTACTTTACCAATTTGATATAATCATATGTTAGGTAGAAAAAAATTATATGAATATAATATTAACATTATCTGATATGTATCAGTTGTCCAATTTAGTTCTTCAACTTCATAAAATTTCACTTCTTCTTCTTCTCAACTCATTAAACTTATATAATACTCTAAATGATATGGCAACACAATATAAATTAGACATCAATTATTTGACATCAATGACAAGATAATAACTAACCTAATCTTTCTACTATCTTGTATATCTCTGATCTTGGTCAGTTTTCATCATCATCACCATCAATTATAGTAACAAATATGGCCAAGTAAGACTACATGGGGTTTTTATAGGCACTAAATGGAAAGAGCTTGGTAAGTGTAATTCTTGTTTACAATACCATTTTCATATTTCACAAATTCTACAATGATCCAAATTTTGTAGTTTCTTTTCATAGAGATCACATACATATTTATAATGATTACGATAACAACTATGGAAAAGGAAAACTCTACTCTAGCTAACTACCATCATATCATTTCTAAGGAAGAGACTTTTGGAGATAGAGATCTAGATGCCTGTGGATGAAAGAAGGTGACAGAAACACTAGGTTTTTCCATATGACTACCTCTAAGCACAGGACGACCAGTAGGATCTCCCATATTCTCACTCACAATGGGAGAATTTAGAATGAGAAGGACATAAGAAGGGAAATGGTTGAATAATTCTCTTCTTTACTGTCGTTTGATTCAAACCTTATGATGGCTGATCAGGATAATCTATTATTTATGATTTCTTCAATTTTTGTAAAGAGAACAATGATTTCTTGATTGCTCTCCCCTCTTCAGATGAAATCAAGCATGTGTTTTTTTCTTTTGAAGGAGATAAGTCTCCTGGTCCTTATGGCTTCCCTATGTTTTTCTTCAAAAAGTTCTAAATTATAATAGAAAAAGATATATCTAATTTTGGTAAAAAATTATATGGATCGACATCTCTACTGAAAGAACTTAATGCAACTTTTATGGTGCTAATTCCCAAGAAACTCGGAGTAGATACTTTGGATTTATTTAGAGCTATCAGTCTATGCAACTCCATTTATAAAATAGTTTCTAAATTTCTGATGGTTATAGTTCTTTCCCTTCTCCCCTCTAATATTTGCCCGCAACAAAATGGAATTATTCCTGGAAGACAAATCTTGGATTCCATTATCAAAGTCCATGAAGTTATCCATTCCTTGTAAATATCTAAAAATTAGGGGTTCTTTCTTAAGTTAGATTTATCTTAAGCTTTTGATAGTGTGGACTGGGTATTTCTCTACAAAGTTCTAAAAGCCTTTAGCTTTGAGGACTGGTTCTTGCAGCTCTTGATACAGCTTATTTCTACTTCTTCTACTTCTATTGTTGTGAATGGATCATTTTCTCACTTTTTTAAACCTTCTAGAGGGCGTAGTAAAGGAAATCCAATCTCACCTATCCTCTTTTCCATTAAATTCGAATGTGTGGGCATATTTTCCCAAAAAAAGGAGATCGACATGTTTATCCAAGGTGCCAGGCGTTCTTCTGTGTAGCTCATTTGTTCCCATGAACAATTTGTTGATGAAACCATCCTTATGGGGAACTCTTCAATTAAAGAAGATATAAATATGAAGATAGTTATTAATACCTATACAATGGCTACTGGTCAATTGATTAACTGGAACAAGATTTCACTCTTTTTTGTGAACACTCGTGAAGCTATACAATGGAAAATTTCAAGAATTTTGGGATGCTCTATTGGTTAGTTGCCTTCAACTTATCTTGGCTTGCCTTTGGGTTTAAAACTTGCAAATGATTTTTTGGATGAATCTGAGAGAGAGATTTAATAGAAATTATTTTTTGGATGACTCCGATAGAGAGATTTAATAGAAATATTGCAGATGGATCATGGGCAAGGGAAATAGAATCCATTTATAGGAGGAAAAATGGATAATGAACAAACCTCTTGAGGATTATCTACTTGATAATCATATTAAGGAAATATACAAAACCTGTTATGGTTTAACATGGTTAAGGATAACTAGGACATTCAGATTTGGGTGAATCTCTCATTGATTGTCCCTTATTTGGAACCTATTATGCTTTCTCTAAAAGCGTGGAAAGTTCAAATGGATATGGAGGACTCCTTGATATTGGCTGCGACCTCTTCAAGTAAGTTTTTTGTCTCCTCGACCCCTTCTTTGCAAAATCCTATTACTGAAAAACTTCCCTTCTAGTTGCACTCTTGGATCAAATAACTTATTCCTAAGATTAATATGTTGTACTAGATTTCCCTTCAAAATAAAATCTTAATAGTGGATAATCTTCAAAAAAAAGGGTATGATTATGCCAAACTATTGTTTTCTTTGTAAAAAGGGTGAACAATAATTTTTTCACCTATTCTTCAACTACCCTTTATCTTAGGAGGTTTGGTCAAAAAAAATTTAGATATGTGACACCTGCTGGATTTTTCCTAGTTCGGTGCACGATTTATTTAATTAGTTTATTTTTGTTGTCTTTTCCTAGGATAAACCTCTCTGAAAGATGATAGCACCTCATGTGATGTTGAAAATTTGGAAAAAAACAAAATAATCAGATATTTCATGACAAGGCCTCTACTCCAAATGATGTTTCTTTCAAATCTTTAAGAGGAATTAAAGAGAACTGAATTTTCTCCTTCAATGTTGGCTCTGACATTATGCTGGATATTGAAAAATGCAATAATTGGGTGATGATGGTCAGGAATGAAGATACAAATAAAAAGAGAGAAGGGGTTATCTGGCTCTCCTCCCCGTGGATGGGTGAAAGTTAATGTTGATGGTGCAGCCAAGGGAAATTTTGGTCAAGGTGGTTGTAGTGGTTTGCTGCATGACTGTAGTGGTAATTATTTAGGGGATTGGCTTTTCTTTTGGGAATCCAAAGTAAACATGTGGTGAAAGCTAAGGGAATTTTTTGTTCTTTGAATATAATTAATAATCAAAAGCATAAAAAAATTTGGATCGAAGGGGCTTGACAATATCATCAGGTGCCTAAAAGGTGACTTTAAGGCCTCTTGGTCGATTAATCACATAATTAAGGAATCCATATCTATCATTGATTCTTTTGATGAGGTGTATATCTCACATGTGTATCGTGATGCTAATCTGGTGACAGATTCCTTAGCTAAATTGGCTGTCAAATTAAAGGATATGATTATTTGGCAGGTTAAAATTGATTTGAATGAGGACATCAAATCTATTTTGCAATATGACAAGATTTCTTGTAAAGAGGGATTTATTAATATTAATAATTTTAATGTCACTTAAGGGTATCAGAGTTTCCGCCATCTTTAATGATAGTCTGAAGAGAATTACCTTTTTTAGAAAGATCAAGTGGAGTTTTTCCTTGTGGGTTTTCTTTTTTGTGGGCTTAGGGAAGTGTAGAGAGTTGTCCGTTGATTATTTTTCTCAAAGAGCTACCAGTATCACCATGGGAGGAGATTTGAAATGCAAAGAGTTGTTAAATTATGATAAATGGAGGGAGGAACCGACGGATTGGAACAAACTTGAGAAGGGTATAATTACGTAATATTTATAGAGACTTCAAGGATTTGAGAAGAATGTTAGTAAGGATTTTGTTGATGGATGGAAGGAAGAGTCTATTACTCTATGCATGAAAGAAATTTGTTTAACAGGGTCCAACTCATTTCTGAAGTCATTGGGCTTCAGCACAAAGGTATGAATTTTTTTAGGGATAGGAAAGCGTTGGATAGATCTAGGAAGATTTTTCCTAAGGAGGGTGTTGAAAAAGATAAACTTGTTAAAAGTGGGGGTTTTTATGATGTTGATCTTATTAAGATTATTTGGAGAAAGATCCTGGTGGCTCTTATGGAATATATTACTCTTAAGGGAAGATACACAAGAGCGCACTCTTACCATTTTATTCTAATAAATCATTTTAGGCACAAAATTTATGTTTATTTACCATTTTATTTCCTTATCTCTCTCAATTATAGGATTAGAATTCATAAGAGCAATCCTCATAATCTTGTGATCCATGAAGGTTTGATGTGTCTGTTAGGGAGGGAATGAGAAGTGAAAGGGGGTCATCATCCTGCATCAACCAAAAGGATCAAGTTTTGATACAGGAGCATCCTGGGTGTAAGAGCAATCTTGCATCACCCAAAAAATATTTCTGGCTTTATTTTCAATAAGGGCTATCTTGTGCAGAGCCGCTATTTATGGAAACTTACTATTTTTAGTAAGTTGGTCATATAATCTTAGAATGTTTTGATTTCATAGTTGGAGGTTCATCTCAGTCATTTCAGCCTACCAGTTGAGTTTCATTGCCACATCATCAGTATTGGTGAAGTTATTGTGTACAACATCTTTCAGGTCAATTTAGAAGGCCTTAGAGGCTCCAGATAGTGATCGACCCCCAACTGACTAGCGCTAGCGCATGTCAGGCATTGTAGATCTCATCATGGCATTTTTGAAAAGTGGTTACAATAGGAAAATGAAGCTACGGTTAAAAAGTTATGGCCTCTGGAAGTTGGGTTACCTAAAATCATATTTTGTATTTCTTTTGAGCCGACCCTATTGTAATAATTGTAAAAATAAAATAATTCCATGTTTAGTCGGCCTAAAAGGCTAAATTTTTGGAACCTTCTCGGGTGGTGGAAATTGCCTATATAAGGAAGGCCCGTAGTGTTGTCTTAGGCAGTTTTGGGGATAGTTCTTGGTAGTAGATTTGGGTATGGATTCGAGGCTTTGTCCTATAGAATATTGTAAGGGAATGCCCATGTGGCTTTGCATATTGTAATTCTAAAAGTTTGTAATTCCACATTTGTGGAGATAATAAGAAGCCCATTTTTTGTTCTTGCATATTATTGGTGTTTCTCTATTTCTGTTATGTGTTTGTGGTATTAAGGGGAGCACCCTTCATCAAGTTTACTTTGGAAAAGAGTACCTATGATGGTGATAGGGACATGGAGACTAATGATAAGAAGGTTGAGGAGGCAAGGAGTGTTGTCCATGTGGTTAATTCTACATATGATGATGTAGAAGGAATGCAGACTGAAGAGCAAAAAGTGGAAGATGGGGAGCAGGCGAAATATGGTGATATGGTCTTTGCCCCTCCTAAGTATGATGCTTTTTCGGACCATGATGTGGATAGTAGTACTCACACCATTCTTGATAGTGCCCCTAAGGCTTCGTTGAGTCCTAGGGAGAAGGAAAGGGTTCCCATTCTGGTTGATTATGTGAGCTTAGTGGACCATGATATGTTTATTTCCCTCGAGGAGAATGAAGGTAAGGTGGACATGAACAAATGCAGCACTAGTCCATTGATGTTGGAGAAAGCTACAATTAGAGGTGAGTCTTTCTTGGAGAATAATGTGGACCCTAATAGACTTATTATGCAACTAATGATCAATGAACTTGAAGACAATAGAGAATAATCTTTAGGTGTTCTTCACACTACTAAGGCCATGTCCATATACTCCTTTTGGTTGGATAGATGGACCTTCCATGAAATCAAAAACATTCAGTTGAAGTACAAATCTCTCTCTTCTACGATTGATAACTTTCATCAGGATTCCTTGTATGGTAGATCTATGGTCATGGAAACCCTATCAAGATTCTGGAGGCAAAGGTTATTGGTCTTTCCCCCAGAATGGATCTGATGCAAAAATCTATGAAGGCTATTCTCAGTCATACTCAAGAGTCGATTAAGGACTTTTTTGAGAACCTGAACTTGTTGATTGATAAGGTGGAGATGTCTCCTAGGGAGATTTATTTGGTGAATCTAGAAGCGAATGTTGGGGATTTTGTTGGTCTTGTGGCTGGTGGTGGAAACCGCATGAGGGCTAATAATAAGAAGGGCCACCCTCAAGATCCTAAGCAATGTACTGATATTAGGGCGACTATTCAAAAGATTGCTAAATTGAAAGAGGAGATGACTTCTACCCTCAAGGACTTGGCCTAGTGGTTGTGGCCTCCTTGTTCTCCTTGTTTTTGTTGTTGTGTGTTTTCTTTTGGCTTAGTTGTTGTTTTGTTGGCTAGTCTTTTTGTGGTGTTGGTTTGGGCAGCATTTTATTTTGGGCTCTTTGTTGAATATATTTTGTAAAGGGTTTCGGGTCCCTTAAAAACCTTATTTTTCATCTAACCATGTTATTTCTAGAATGGTTTTTTTAATTAGTAGAAGAAAACTAGTTTTACAAGTACCATAAACCCAAAATTATAAAATAGAAAGGTTTATCCTATTAACCAAAGAAAATAGATGCTAAACAGACATGACCCATATGCCAATCAAGAGCCAAAAATAGGGGAAATCAATCCCTAAACAACCTACATCCACTTGGCCAAATTCTAATTCACCTAATTATATCTTCATTAATGTCTCTAATGTTCTTGACAACACTATCTAAAGGAGTGAAATTTTTATTTGTATTTGTTAGGCACATGGTTCGGCCCGAATTGGTCTAAAGGAGTGGCATCCTTATTCTTACTCCTAAGATGCATAGTTGGGCCTGAACGATGTTAATTAACATAATAAGCTTCCTTTGTACTCTAATAAGTAAAATAATAGTGTACATACTCCATGAGATGCTTAGTCAATGTAGATACAATTGGAAAGGACGTTGGCATGTATCAAGTTGTAGGTGAAAGGAATACTTCTCTATGTTAATGATCAAGAAATGTGTTTTGTTTCCTCAAATGGTTGAATGGTGAGATGATACAAGTATAAATGATACCAACACACAAGCATTTGAAGATGAAGAAAAAATGGGCACAGTGGATGTTTCAATTTCACTCAATGCAGACAAGAGGTTGTGCTCCTCCAAGTTATGTTCCTAATAGAAAAAGAGATAACTTCATCTTCATGTCATATGTAGATGATATTTTATGAAATATGTTTGAGATGAAGGGTTAGAGTTGATTGGTAAAAGATTATTAAAGCTCAATAAAATCTTCAAAATTTAATTTTTCTATTCATGACATGATAGTAATGGTTTTTGGCATTTAAATTCATTTGTTTGAGCATTTTCACATCTCGTCGCTATGCAAAGAAGGAAATAAGATAAGTAATACTTAGTGTGAATAACAATTTTTAGAAAATGTCAAAGTAGTTAGATAGAAATACATGGAGGGGAATTTGGTTCCATATTTTAAAATCTACTATCAGAGAGAATAGGAACAAGAGACAAGTCAATAAAATTACAAGAGTATCGAAAGATGTAAAATGTAAATATTTTTACTAACAATGTTTACAACTTGACTTTTCCTCAATTGAGATTACTAACCCTATTTTAAAGAAAATTCATTGATATTCGAAGGAGAAAAAATCAAATGATTTGATGAAATCATGTTGATATTCTTAATTAGTTGAATCATAATGTTCCTCTTCTCAAGCTTGCAATCCAAATTTTTGAAAAATCTCTTTCCTGTCAAAAGTTATTAGAGGTTAATCACTCCTCAATTTTCACACAGATTCTCAAGATCTATTAACCTACCAAAATTGGAAAAAGTTAATTAACCTTTTGGAGATACAAAATATAGTGGTTAATTAACCTCTTTGCAAATTTTTGAAAGGTTAATTAACTTGTTTTAAATTTTGAAAAGGTTAATTCAACTTTATAAAATACAAAAAAATAAGAGGTTAAGTAAACTCTTTCCTAGTTAAGCTTTGCATCCTTTAATCTTTAGATTGTGAATGAAGAATTCAATTTTTGATTAAGTAAAATAGGTTTTGAAGGGACCTGAAACCCTTTACAAGAAATTCATAAAATATATTCAAAGAAATCCCACAATGTGAGACAAACCCAAAACATGATATGAACAGAGCAACATACCAGCAAAAATTATTAACATTTTGCTTTACCCACTTTCATTTGGGATCGGAAGTTCATGTCAAAAGAGGGCAAAGACCTCTTAGAGTTTTTACCTTTTACCGTAATCCATCCATATTCCACCATAGTAGTCACGCTCTTCCAAGTGAAAGAATCTAGCTAAGAGGACCCAACTATGGGGGCACACTAAGACAAACCACAGAAAGGACTAGCATCCTCAACAGGCATAGTCCCACCAGTGTTCGAGGAGACAGTATCGGTAGTAAAGTGAGTAGAACAAGCATTCACTTGAGAGACAAGAACATAAAATTCCATAGGGATAACACCAAAAATACACTTGACAATAGGAGTCCTATCACAAATATTGTGAGATACAATTTAAATTGAGCCATGAGTCTCCACCAATCCAGAATCAATATTGGAAGCTTGCCGCACATTGGCATCAACAGAAGGCACAATATTATCCTCGGCAACCACCTAAGAGAAACTCCTCTAGGCGAAGTTCTTGTAAATCATGTAATGTTGGACATAAGCATTTTTCCACCAAGAACTAGCCCTCTTAGATTTCACTAGATCGCATTTAGCCACCATATGGCCAGTTCTAAAACACCTTCTAAACTTGAAGGGAATCCATTCATAGTCCAAAGTTCGGATCCAACAACCCTTAGAAGAGACAAGATTGATCTCATCTGGAAGCCCCTAAGAAACATCTAAATCCACCTGAATCCTAACAAAGGTTGAGTTGTAAATATGGGAGGGAAGCATTGATAGACATGTGAATTTCTTGATAGAAATATGGTTGTGTGGATTACAAAAGTTATAGAATATGTAAAATTTCAATTTGGTGAAAAGCCTTCAAAATATTTTAGGTTTCAGTTTTTTTCAAAACGTAGAGTTCATTGTCAGTTCAAGCAAAAAAGTGTAGCCCACTATTGTGGGTTCACCCCATACCATTGAATAATATTCTCAAACTTTTCACTATTCAATTCTGGTTTCTAATATGCACTCTCATATTTCTAGTACAAGGCTATGCAATTTTAGAATTCCCAAGATTATACTACTTGTTAAACTCTTAATGTGATAAATGTCATGGGAGTCATGAAGAATTACACTCTTAACTAATGTTTTGGCGAGACATCCCTGCATATGGTTGGGCATCCATGCAAGCACTTGTTTCATAGCTAGCAATATAATTTTTTAATTGCTTTGGTATGATTAAGAAAACTCTTAGACAACCTCTTTTGGACAACACTCACCACAACTATAATTTGACTTAAATGAAAGTATTTTTTTTGAGAATGCCTCTTTTTATTTGAGACTATAGGAGGACCTTTCAAAATTTAAAAAGAGGTTGTGTAAATTATTCATTTAGATCCTTGTCATCTTCAATAATATATAAACAAAACTATCATATAAACATGATTTTATAATTAAATTCTAACCATAACTTTAACCCTAATTATAATTAATGGACAACACATACTTTCTTCAATTTCCATACATAATTTTTTTTGATAATAACAACCCTAATTTGTGAAATTTATACCTCTTCAGGTCTGAATTTGATTTGAAAAAGGAAAAAAGAAAGATCATTTGATAGATTTTAACATTCTAATAGATTATATGTAGTTTATCCTACCTATCATTAATAATCAAAGGATGCATGTATCTAAAGTGAAAACTCATCATACTTTCTGTTGTCATTGAACCTCAGGTACTTGTAAAATAAAGTAATAAAAACTTATCATATTTTCGATTAATTATTAAAAGAAATTTTTAATGGACTTTTTTTTCCTTTTTGTTTAACATTGATTTATCCCAAAACTGAAACCCTACAATCCATCAAATGATTGTTTTACAGAACTCCAAAACTCTAAATCCCATTTAACAAACGATTGATTTTAAAAACTCTGAACCCTATAGAAAGTATTCAGGTTTCCAAAACTCTGAACAATAACAAAATAACAAATAATTGAATCGAATAAAAAGAAAAAAAATTAGCTCCACAATTCATTTCTAGACCCAGAATTCACCGTTGGTTTTGAAAAGAAAAGGGCGACAACAATTGTGTTTAAGCGGAGAGTTTAGCCAGCTGAAAGTGAGCGGACTGAAGTAATAGTGCGCCTTTCGTTTTAGATTTTTTGGATGTCCATGATCAACAAGCGCTCTTAAAATTATGTTACCAATGGCCCGTTTTGCCATATTAATATTTTAGGTTTGTAATATAGGATCTAAAATTACAAATATAGACCATAAACAACCACTCTAACTCAATCCTGTTTCCATCATTTACAAAAAACACCCTGCAAAACAAATTCAGACAGAGTTCTAAAACTCTACAGTGGCTGTACTATTCGAACTCATTCCTTCATTATCCACCCTTGAATGTTTTTTCGGTTATTCTTCCTTGCAAATTAGAGATACTCTAATGCAAGCACATAACATGAAATCCCAAATTAGAGATGTGAATACCATATCTAACATTAGATGTGAATACCATATCTAACATTATTAAAACCTAATTTCCACTATGAAATTGAAGATTTACCTTAAGGAACACACTAAAATAAATATGAATGTGATAAAATAAATATTTATGCATTATTTCAAATTTATAAAATTTCCAAGTACTGTGTGTGTGTATCAATTAGCACCCTTAAAATGTAACCTTAGTTAAAACTATTTTTTTCAAAAACTATCTACTTTAATTTTTTTTTCAAAAAAGACATTAATTTGTTTTTTAAGGAAACTTTTAAATTCATCTAAAACCATCATGAATTTGATAATATTGTTATTTATTTTGAAATTAAAATAAATATTAAATTAAATTTTAATATTTAATAGTTCTATTATATTTCAAAATTTATTTATTAATATTTGAAATGCATTACTTCTTTTATATTGTAATATTTTTGTGTTTCTTCTTAAACACTTATGAAAACAAATTATATTTATATATGTACTCATAATTATTCATATTTATATCTAATTGTACTATAGTCCAAATTAGACTGTAACTTAACCATAATCATTACGTTATTCCTTTCCTTTATTTTAATACAACACTAACCTTAATCCTAATTTGATTTTTAATTGAACTAATCTTATTTGTAGATCTAGATCTAGCCCTAATTCAACTCTATCTATAAAAAATAACATGTTAAAATAAGCAAGGCAACCATTCCCATATGCACATTTTCATGCATCCAACTTCCATTGAACATAAAACAAAAACTAATATCAATACAAAGGTGATTTCTACATTGGGCTGCTAGGACCTTCACAATCTAGTACAGTAAGGGAATTTTAAGATTGTTGCTTAGTTTCTCTATAATGATAATCATTTCTCAGTTTCTAGTTGGCATGTCATCTTGTGTGGTTGTTATAGTGGGTTCTAGACATCATGAAGATATCATGTCTATGACTTCATCGGGATCTATTATTTTCAGATAAAGATTTCCTATGATTGGTCAAGTCCTATATTTATTTCCTATTGTTGATTCCCCAGTTAGCCATATCCAAGTAAAACATATGAGTTTTATAATATTTTAATTAGATCTAATATATTATAATTTAAAAAATATATTAAAACATATTAGAAAAAATTAAATTTATATTTAATACTAGACTAATCTTTCTTCTTTTTTGCATAGCTATACATGTCATCTATAGCATATTTTGAAACCAAAAGAAAAAAAATGATTATTTGCATATAAATTTTTGGTGGGAACTAGACCCCAATTTTCACCATTTTTCAACAATTAAAAAATGGAATTCAAATATTAAAAAAATGATGTCAATTCTCATTCATTTAAAAAAAATAAAAAAATATAGGCATAAAATTTTCCAAATTTCTCACATTTCATCAGTTTACATCATCTTCAAATTCTAAACATAAATACATCACTTTTATGTCGTTAAAGTTGAACGGTTTGCGTGTTGTTGACCTTTTCCTTTATAAAAGTGTGACACAAGTTTGTACTTTTACCTATTTTGAATCTCTGTCATTGTCTCATTTTTAAATTCCTCCATCATTTTCTATAGCCTTTTGGGGCTCATTCTTCTAGGAGGTATGTTCACAAGGATGCCAATCTCCTAAGGTTCGACGATATCATCACAAGTGTTGATTGCCTAAATAGATCCAACAATTTGTCAACACCAATAACCTGCCTCAAGCTATTAAGTCAACCAGTAAACCAAGAAATTTAACTAGAAACCATGAATCCTCACTTGCCAATCACTCAACCACCCCTTATGGTGGGTGTTTCTACAATTACAAGTCCACTCCACAACAAGAAATTTCAATCACCGGTACTTGATCCAATTGATTCCTTATCACTATCTCCCTTTGCTATGCCAATCAGCTAAAAACCTACTACTGACCACCTTCTAAAAACTATCAGTTGATCTAGATCAGATCCATAATTCTTCCACTCCACAAACAAGAATTACATTCAGGTAGCTTGCAACATGCAACCTTTCAAATTTGCCATTGTTAATATACACTAGTAAGAAGTCAAATTCATTTCCCTCAATCTCAAACCCTTATATGCAGCTAATCATTCCTCAAAATTACATACATTCCATAGAGAAAATTGCATCACCTATTAAGCTCTTAATCTACAAGCTCATAACATTGAAACTATCCTTCCTACAATTTCTTCTTCATGAATTTCCTTCTCTACCAGCTCTTCTTGGTTTTATTCTTTGATACCTCAATTTTCTTCTCTCTCTCTCTACTTGAAAATGAACTGGAGTACCCTACTTATATACAAGATCAACAACAACAAGTTCACTTATTCGATCACCAAATTCAAGATAAAGAAAATGTATTAGATCAAATAGGATAGGACCTAAATCTATAGGAACACCCCCAAAATAGATATGACATGGTATGCGATCATGCAAGGAGGATGACCATGAATTAAAGAACATCAAACAATGTGCCATGAACAACTGCAAATAACATGAATCTTCACCACAAGCTGGATCTCGCTAAACAAGATGTCAAGAATAGGAAATAAATATAGGACCGAACTAATCATAGGATATCTTTATCTAGAAATAATAAATCCTGATGCATTCTTATACATGATATCTTCATAATGTCTAAAACACACTATAACGACCACATAAGATGATGTGCCAACTAGATCCACTACAACTAAAAACACAAAAACTGCCCAACTGGAACAATAAATAAACAAACTAAAAATAATATCCTTTTCAGCGATGGAAGATTTCCAACTACCCAAGGAGACTTCCGCATCATAGTAGAACTAGTTTTCCTTGATTCAACATCTTGGTTATTGTAAGAAGAAATCCCTACACGATAATGAATAGAAAGAACTAGCCCTTGCCTCTCTTTTATAGTGTATGAAAGGTGGGCCTCAACAATGGGGAGCGTGAAAATTTACATTAGATGAGAAAATTATAATGAATTTAGTGGCACTACAAAAAGCATGAGTTAGTTTCATCATCTTCCTCCTAGTCGGTTGTTACAACGTTGCAACCTAGTTTTCAGTTTTTTTGTTCTCATCACATATTACCTAGGTGCTTCTATCGAATAGAAAAGGAGGTGCAATGACTAGTCATATAGAAAAATATTTTGTTAATAATATATTGAATTATTAGAAATTAAACATTTTAAAAATATGTAAATACCACATTTAATATTATTTAATCTACATTTTTATTAGAAAAAGGACATTGGTTTAATAGTCATTGGAGCATATATCCTCTAGTTTCATCATACATTTCATTGCGGGTTGTTACACTATTTTTAACTATTTTTCACTATATATATCTCACTAACATCCATAAATAAGGTTTCTTCTCATAACATATTACCCATAGTTATTTTTAAAATCTATGGTGGTCCACAACTTTTGTTAAAAAATATATATTACCCATAGGTGCCTCTATCCAATAGAAATTTACCAACTATAAAGTTTATTTTATATAAGATATTAGAGAGAACAAATTGTATGAAAATAAATATTCGCATTAGATGTGAATACCACATGTAACATTATTTTGACTAAGACATGTAACATTATTACAAACTAATGTCCACTATGAAACTGAAGACTTACGCTAAGGAACACACTCAAATAAAATTCAATGTGATAAAATAAATATTTATGCATGATTTCAAATTTATAAAATTTTTAAGCATTGTGTATTTATATTAATATGAGTGAGATAATAATATTATTATATTGTAATATATTATTGTTATTTTAATATATATTTAATAGTTATATTATATATATATATATATATATATATATATATATATATATATATATATATATATATATATATATATATATATATATATATATATATATATATATATATATATATATATATATATATATATATATATATATATATATATATATATATATATATATATATATATATATATATATATATATATATATATATATATATATATATATATATATATATATATATATATATATATATATGTCTAATATCACCCTTAAAATGTACGGGCTTAGTTAAAAATAGTTTTTACAAAAAAAGACCAATTTTAAAAATATTTTTATAAACAAAAATCAATTTTTTGTAGGAAACTTGTAAATTCATCTAAAACCAACTTGAATCTAATAAAATAGATATGTCTTTTATAATAAAAATAAAAATTAAATTAAATTTTAATATTTAATAGTTCTATTATATTTCAAAATTTATTTACTAATATTTGAAATGCATTACTTCTCTTATATTGTTATATTTTTGCATTCCTCTTAAACACTTATGCAAAAAAATTATATTATATATATATTCATAATTATATATTTATTTTTGGGATAAGAAAGATATAGTACTGAGAGTGGAGGGGTGAATCAGCACCCTCAAAAGCTTTTACTCGATATACAATTTGTAATAGTAGTGACTATCTATCCAACAGATTCCATTGTTTTCAACATACATGCAAATAACTTTGCGAATGTAAAGTGCATGAAAACAAACAATAAAACATTCATGAATTTTAACACATAACACAAGTGTTTTGGCTATGCAAAAACCCTTGTTAGAATGTAAAAACTTGGGTGGGAATGACACCAACAAATTCTTCACTACTACAGTAAATAAAGTGTGCCAAATAAGGATACAAGTTTGATCGCTTCTGGTGATCGTACCTTGTTAAGAGTAATTTTAGATTGATTAGATCTACCTTGTGAGAGGATTTTAACAACACTAAGAAAGTGTACACTCGGTCAAGAGATTTTACAATCAGACTATTAAGTCTACTTTGTGAAAAGATTTTCAATCCTACTATAATGATTAGAAGATAACATAAAATATCTGTAAATGAAAAGTATGACTTGTCTGAATCAGATCAATGAAATACCAATTCAATTTCACCTTGATTTGGATTATACTGTCATCTATTCTGCTTGGTAGCATTATTTGTTTCTGAATAAACTAAATACTTTCTGATAACTGTTATGTTTTGTAAACCCTTATCTGAATTTTGATGTCTTGAAGGCGGCTACTTCTTCATGATCTCCTTGTCATGCATTCTCAGTTATGTAAAAATAACATCAATTACAAATATATAGCAAACTTCTATGACCTAATTAGGTTTACAACATCTTTGAAAACCTAAGATCTACGGTGTACAAAAATAACCTAGATCTAACTATTACATAGGAATCATCACAACATTTAATGATTACATTCGTAAGATATGTGCCTCAATCTAAGTAATATGTTTATACATCTGTGTAAAGAATTTTCATAGATAAATGTGTCATTACTAATTACTATGCCATTTCTTGAACAATTCGGTGAATATTGCATTCTCTTTTTAGTGAATATCTTGATCCTCGGTGTGTAGAATACTTGGTGTTTGCTGACTCTGTGCTCGGTATATACTGATGCTTGGTAAACATACTCGGTTAAACTAGTATCCATTTAGCTTTCAATTCTACCTTGTGACTCCTCGGTGTAAAGGCTTTGTTAGTTCAATTGACTAGCTTGTATAGCTTCTTATTTCATCTTTTACCGACTGATCATCTTCGATTACCGACTAGGTTTATTTGATACTAATGACAACACTTAATTCTCAATTACAGATAACAATCTCCCCCTTTGGGATTAGTATCAAAACCAAAATGTATATGTGCCAATTTTTTTTTTAACTCTGTATATACATATAACTTCAAATATTTTCACTCTTCTACAAAAACTCCCCCTCGGTGCATGCTCTTGGTATGTAGTTGGAAGTACAATGGCATATACATGTTTTCCCCCTTCTTTATTTTAATGCCAAAATAGAAATGTACTTACAATTTGTGAAAAATTTTGTGGTGGTTTTTCTTCAACTAATCCAAGAGGTTTTCCCATTCCTCTTTCAAGATGGTGAGAGCAATGTGCTCAAGAATGACTTGTGCATGCATATCAAAAATATTTTCAAAAACAAATATCTCTGGTGTAGCCACTAACACTTTGGACTTTTTCAATGTGTTGCTCTATAATTTTTAGGTGATGAAGCATCTCGGTGACTTGGTCACTTATGTTGTCTTCATGCTTCCTTAGATCTGCTCTTAACCACCTTAATTCTTACACTTTCAGAATATGCTTGTGAAAAGCATTTGGCTCGGTTAAGGAAGCATTTGCACTGGCTCAGTTATAAATTTAGAAATCTTTACCTTATTTATCGCCACTTCTTGGCTGATCTTTTCTGCAAGTTTCACTTGAATTTCGGCTTCTATCCTTTCTTCTATCCTTTTCTCAACATCTATGTTTGGGGTACTGATAGAATTTGTGAGAGTTGCAAGTTTGTCCAAGATAGGTGTGTCTTCATTAACTTGGACATCAGGTACAACTTGTTGTATAATGTTTCTCACATCCTCTAGTATCTGCTTGCTCTTAATCTCTCTCCTAAGTTTTTCCTGTGCATATTTTCTAGTACATAACTCTCCATATTTCTCAATTATTCTGGGTCTAAGGTCCGTGGGTCACACTCTAGAATAATTACGAATTCATCTAGTGTGACTGGTCCTTTAACATGTTTTTTTTTCTTCTTCTTAGACTTTGATGAAGATGTCTTCATAAATGGAACTAGAGCTTTTACCTCTACATTTATCTTTTGATGCTTGATCGCAACTGTTTCTTCCTTCTTCTACTCCTTGGTAACCTGAGTCTCGATTGATACAATTGGAGCCTCTAATTGAGTGTCGATGGGGGTGGGTTGAGTTGTCTTAGAAGGCTTAGGATCTTCCTATTCCTTTGTGTCAGCCTCTTTTTCCTTAGGCTCATTTGTTTCAGCAATTATTGTTCCTCGTTCCCCTGTGGTATCATTTTTTTGCTCAAGGATTGAGCCTTCGGGTTCCTTTAGTGTCAATATTTCAACTGCTTGAACTAAAATAGGTAGGTCACCCGATATTGTACTTACTGTTGGCTCGGTAGGGGCTTGATCATCTTGTTGAGCTCCATCAATTGTGACATCCTCATCATCCTTGATGTCATCAAGGTCTCCATTAGTAATGTCCTTAATGAGTGTAATGTCCCTTTTATTCTTGATTTCCTCTCGGGTATAATGGCCAAAGCCAATTTATCTGCCTTTGCTTGTGCTTGGAGAATAGAAGTCCAGAGAAACCGACTATTGTCATCTACTTCAGCTATATTTTCATTAGGAATTTGAAGTGCTCATCTATTTACAAGAAATCTCTTTGAATAATTCTCAATCAACTCATCAGGTTCGGTACTTGTTAATGTTGGCATTTCCAAAACTAGGGATATTTCCTTCACTGTCTTTTCAGTACTCAATGCATAAGTCCATCTTGTAAAAAATATGTCATATAGGCTCTTAGGTACCTGCTTTACAAATTCAATTGGTACCTGTTTAAATTTGACCATCATCTGAATTAAAAATTCTACTATTTTATTCTGGTCCTTAGTTGATAGGTGTTCAAACTGACTTACTTTCGGGTTTCTTAGACCTCCAGTTTCTATTATTGATACTATAACCTCATCTATAGATTGATTATTATTAACAACAACTTTAAATTGATTCGAATCATCTTCATCATCATCAATGTCATCTTTTCCTCTTATTAACTTTCTTCTTTTCTTTGGGGCCTCGGAGGTAGCTTGATTACCTCTCTTCTTCTGATATATTTTTTGTCGATGTGGGCCTAGATAGTTTCACAACTCCTTTCTTCAATGGGGATGAAGCTCAGTGGTTGACCTTGTTCTTGCTCTTCTTTGTGTTATTGTCTACTTCTTCTTATGAATGGGCTTAATTGGTGTTGGATATACATCCTTGTCTGACTCGGTTGCCTCATCACGATCACATTCCTTGTCAGTGAGAAGTAACTGACCGTCGGTTTATCCTTCAACCAGGATGTCCTCGGATGCTTCAGCATCTTCTCTAAATTTCTTTACTAAATCACTCATCATTTTCTTTGATTTCTTTGTTATTTTCCCAATATCTAGGCCTATTTTTATCCCTATCTTAGCTTCTTCATATAAGCCAAACCTAGTAGCTTTAGTATCCTTGGGCTCAGCGAATAAATCCTTGATTGACCTAGAGGCTCGGTCAATATATATTTCATAACCCATAGGGGCTAACCATTTTATCCTAGACTATACTGCCTTAATCAATGTGTAATTTGTATCTACTAGGAAACATATGTCATGTTCATATTCCTCAACTAGTTGCCTTGGTATGCTACTCCCAACATTCATCCTATCCTTTAACTATTCAAAGTAATTGTTTGTTCCATACTAACAAAGTTATCTCCCAAACTCTTTATCAACTCGGTAATTTACAATGTAACATGCTTTATGGTTGTCTAGTCCACACAAAGGGAAAAATTTTTGCACATAAAAGAATATGAAAATTAACAGAGATCCAAACTTACATGTGTTAGATTTTACCGACTGAATAGTCTTCATTTTGTCCTCAATTTGTCTCAGCAGCAACTCAGCAAGATCTAACTAAAATCCCTTTTTGACTATTTTGTATGCTATGTCAATTGCACCACACGACACACTATTTAGTGTACTAGATTGGAAATTTCTTTAACCAATTACATAGGCACTGAACCTAGTTTCAGGATCCATGAATGTGTTAACCTTCAATCCTCTTCCATCCCATTCATCTCTAGTAGCTTTCTCTATCTCAGTTCTTGGTGCACTCCTCAGTGCTTTGTCCTTGTCGGTGGTGGGGAATCCAGTTACCACATGTATAATATCCTTTGTAATCTTAATGGGCTCATCCAACCAAAATTTTCCATCATGGAACTGACTCAAAACATATCTTATCCATTCATTTCAGAAGACTTTTTGAAAATGTAGGGAATTAGTCAAACCCTTGATATTCAAGTATTCATAATCACTCTTCAGCTTCCCGTCAACACACAACTTTTGATATGTAGAAATGATCTAAAAATCACCAATCTCTCTGATTTTGCAGTGGATATAGGAGCACACATCTTCAACCAACAAAACCCTAGGCGGTATGCTCAAGAAAGCTCTGATTTTGTCAACTTGCGAAGCAACTTCAGGATGAAGTTTGTACTTCGTCTCATCACATGTAGCAGAGATAATTAGTCTTACTTCCTCCTCATCCTCATAAAGCTGATAAAATTTCTCGAAATGTTTTAAATATTTTCTCAAATGCTTTGAAAATATTTTGCTCAAAATCACTCTGTAGACTCTTGGCTCTCCATCATCGCAGTGTGAAAAATAAATGAAGTCCATGGTGTATTTATAGCATTTTCAAATTCCTTCTCAAAACTTTATGCAATAAATGCTTGACCTAATACATCTCGAAAACAATTGTCATGCTCGGTGTATGATACAAAATAACATAAGCGTGGGTAATACATAATTCCTTTTCACTCTGTTAATACTGGCGATCGGTTAACCTTGCTGATAGTTACCGACTAGTGACTTCCACTTAGTCTAGCATTTACTGACTTATAAACACTCAATACTCAAAACTTGTAAAACCATAGTGCATCTTGATTCATGTAGATTTGGTATGATAACACTTAGTATAAGGAATTGTATGATAAATATGATCAATTAGGATTATCAGCTCCATACATACCTTTTCAACTTTAGGTGGGGGAGGCGATGTCACCCGATCCAATGGACGAGGTTTCACCGACTGTATTACTCGACTCATCACTATCTCCTGATGCTTTATTCCACACAGTATTTCTTATTCTCATGATATCTTCAATTGTGTTTCCATTCTCATAGATTTGTGTCTCTGGTGCTCCATCTCTACAATCCTTAGCTAAGTGACCGACCTTGTGATAATGTAAACATGCCATACTACGACTTGTCCAGCTACGAGATCTACCTCTCCAGTTCTTCCTCATGCAGTTAGCTGAAATATGTCCATATCTTCCACATGATATACAACTAACCCATGTATTATAATCTCAAGTATAAGCATTACCTTGTCTCTTCGGTTGATAGGTCTTGTTTTATCCTTTCGGTGTCCAGACTTGCTTCACATTTGTTCTGCATTCTTGTGAGGTGTGTCCATGCATGTTGCAAGTGCAACAATGTTTCTCCATGTAATTTTTATTAGGGTTCCTATTCAACTTAAATCTGTACTTATATGCTTGATGTCCATACTTGTTGCAATTATAACAATGACCATTGAAATTAGGAGTGGTTTTAGGATTACTTTTTGATTTACTCCTGCAAAAATTTGATGTGTGGCCCGGTTTACCACAATAATGTCATGAAAGTTTCTTTGGTTGTTGACTCTTGTAGGTGTTCACATCTTCATCTTTCTTAGATGATTATCCTTGGTTGATATAGCCTAATCTAGTAGTTCTTCCAAATTCTCTTTGACTGATAAAAAATTTATCACTTTACTTGGAATTATGTTCAACTTTCTTAATCATCTCATTATGTTGTTGCTGTATCTCCTTAGATATTCAAGGTCTAAGGTTCTTGGGTCACATGAAGGTATCTCAATGACTTCATCTCGGGTCACATGAAGGTATCTCAATGACTTTATCTAAGGTGACTTGGAACTTGAATTTTCTTGAAACTTGTTCCTTCTCTTTTTGTTGCCTGGATATGTACCACATATGATCATCATGAATTTTCCTGATCATAGATCTCTCTAACTAGATCTTCATCATCATTAGAATCTTCCATCTCATCATAGCTTAGCATTAAATGTTATTATGACCCTTGTATTTAATTTGTGTTCCTTAATCGGTGACTAACTTCTTTTATTCCAATTTAATTTTGGTTAACTTTCCTTGGTGACTGAAACCTTCTAGTCAGTGCCTTGAGTTCCTTTTCCTTTACCAAAACTTACTTTTATTTTATCGAATGACTTTTTCTACTTGGTAGCCAAAATTATTTTTCTTACTAACTTGATTAATCTACTTTACCAATTTGATATAATCATATGTTAGGTAGAAAAAATTATATGAATATAATATTAACATTGTCTGATATGTATCAGTTGTCCAATTTAGTTCTTCAACTTCACAACATTTCAATTCTTCTTCTTCTCAACTCATTCAACTTATATAATAATCTAAATGATATGGAAACACAATATAAATCAGACATCAATTACTTGACATCAATGACACGATAATAAATGACCTAATCTTTCTGCTATCTTGTATATCTCTGATCTTGGTCAGTTTTTATCATCATCACCATCAATTATTGTAACAAATATGGCTAACTAAGACTACATGGGGTTTTTATAGGTGCTAAATGGAAAGAGCTTGGTAAGTTCTAAATTATAATGGGAAAAGATAAATCTAATGTTGCTAAAAAATTATGTGGATCGACATCTCCACTGGAAGAACTTAATGTGATTTTTCTGGTGCTAATTCCCAAGAAACTCAGACCAGATACTTTGGATTTATTTAGAGCTATCAGTCTGTGAAACTCCATTTATAAAATACTTTCTAAATTTCTCATGGTTATAGTTCTTTCCCTTCTCCCCTCTAATATTTCCTCCCAACAAAATGGAATTGTTCCTGGAAGACAAATCTTGGATTCCATTATCAAAGTCCATGAAGTTATCCATTCCTTGTAAATGTATAAAAATTAGGGGTTCTTTCTTAAGTTAGATTTATGTAAATCTTTTGATAGGGTGGACTGGGTATTTCTCTACAAAGTTCTAAAAGCCTTTGGCTTTGGGGACTGGTTCTTGCAGCTCATGATACAACTTATTTCTACTTCTTCTTCTTCTATTGTTGTTAATGGATCATCTTCTCACTTTTTAAAACCTTCTAGAGGGCTTAGTAAAGGAGATCCAATCTCACCTATCCTCTTTTCCATTATGGTTGAATGTGTGGGCATATTTTCCCAAAAAAAGGTGATCGACATATCTATCCAAGGTGCTAGGACTTCTTCTACATAGCTCATTTGTTCCCATGAATAATTTGTTGATGAAACCATCCTTATGGGGAACTCTTCAATTAAAGAAGAAATGAATATGAAGATATTTAATAATACCTATACAATGGCTACTGGTCAATTGATTAACTGGAACAAGATTTCACTCTTTTTTGTGAACACTCGTGAAGCTATACAAAGGAAAATTTCAAGAATTTTGGGATTCTCTATTGGTGACTTTCCTTCTACTTATCTTGGCTTGCCTTTGGGTTTAAAACCTCCAAATTATTTTTTGGATGACTCCGATAGAGAAATTTAATAGAAATATTTCTGGTTGAAATGGTACATTTTTAAGTCATGCTAGGAAGGTTCAACTTTTGAAGTCTACTCTCCAAAATTTTCCTATCTACGCCCTTAGTCTTTTTAAGATTCCTACCAAGTTTGTTGAGATTATTGAAAGGAATCAGAAGTATTTTTTATGGTATGGAGCTGAACACAAAAGAAGAATGGCTCTTGTTTCTTGAGATAATGTTTTCAAACCTAAGAAACTTGAAGGGATAGGCATTATATCTCTCAAATTCATGAATAAATCTCTGTTGGCCAAACGGGTTTGGAGGAATTTTAGAGAGAAAAAAGAATGGAATACTATATGGAAAAATAAATATCTCAACTCTTTCCATAGTCTTGCTGATTTTTTGAATCCTGTCTTTTCTATTAATGGGTCTTTCATATGGAATTTTGTCTAGAAAACTAATGATTTGGTGACTAAGAGAAGTAGATGGATCATGGGCAAGGGAAATAGAATCTATTTATAGGAGGAAAAATGGACAATAAATAAACCTCTTGAGGATTATCTACCTAATAATCATATTAAGGAAATATACAAAACCTGTTATGGTTTAACATGGTTAAGGATTACTGGGACAATCGGATTTGGGTGAATCTCTCATTGATTGACCCTTGTTTGGAACCTATTATGCTTTCTCTAAAAGCATGGAAATCTCAAATGGATATGGAGGACTCCTTGCTATGGGCCGTGTCCTCTTGAGGTAAGTTTTTGTTGTTCTTGACCCCTTCTTTGCAAAATCATATTACTAAAAAACCTCCCTTCTAGTTGCACTCCTGGATCAAATAACTTATTCCTAAGATTAATATGCTCTACTCGATTTCCCTTCAGAATAAAATCTTAATAGTGGATAATATTTGTAAAAAGGGTATGATTATGCGTAACTATAGTTCTATTCATCAAAAGGGTGAACAATCAATTTTTTACCTATTCTTCAGCTGCCCTTTATCTTAGGATGTTTGGTCAATTTTTTTTTAGATATGTGACACCTGCTAGATGTTTCCTGGTTCAGTTTACGATTTATTTAATCAATTGATTTTTGTTGTCTTTTCCTAGAATAAACCTCTCTGAAAGATGATAGCACCTCATTTGATGTGGAAATTTTGGAAAAAAACAAAATAATCAAATATTTTGTGACAAGGCCTCTACTCCAGATGACATTTCTTTCAAAGCTTTAAGAGGAATTAAAGAGAATTGGATTTTCTCCTTCAATGTTGGCTCTAAAAGTATGCTGGATATTGAAATATGTAATAATTGGGTGATGATGGTCAGGAATGAAGATAAAAATAAAAAGAGAGAAGGGGTTATCTGGCTCTCTCCTCCCCATGGATGGGTGAAAGTTAATGTTGATGGTGCAGTCAAGGGAAATTTTGGTCAAGCTGGTTGTAGTGGTCTGCTGCATGATTCCAGTGGTAATTATTTAGGGGTTTTTCTTTTCTTTTGTGAAACCAAACTAAACATGTGGCCAAAGCTAAGGGAATTTTTTTTTCTTTGAATCTAATTAATAATCCAAAGCATAAAAAAATTTGGATCGAAGGGGGCTCTGACAATATCATCAGGTGCCTAAAAGGTGACTTTAAGGCCTCTTGGTCGATTAATCATAGAATTAAGGAATCCATGTCTATCATTGTTTCTTTTGATGAGGTGTATATCTCACATGTGTATAGTGATGCTAATTTGGTGATAGATTCCTTAGCCAAATTAGCTGTCAAATTAAAGGATATGATTATTTGGCACTTGTAAAATTGATTTGAATGAGGACATCAAATATATTTTGTGATATGACAAGATTTCTTGTAAAGAGGGATTTTTTAATATTATTAATTTTAATGTCACTTAAGGGCATCAAAGTTTTTGCTATCTTTAATGATAGTCTGAAATAATTACTTTTTTTAGAAAGATCAAGTGGAGGTTTTCCTTGTGGGTTTTCTTTTTTGTGGGCTTAGGGAAGTGTAGAGAGTTCTCTGTTGATTATTTTTCTCAAAGAGCTACGAGTATCACCATGGGAGGAGATTTTAAATGCAAAGAGTTGTTAAATTATTATAAATGGAGGAAGGAGCCGACGGTCTGGAACAAACTTGAGAAGGGTAGAATTACGTAATATTTATAGAGACTTCGCGGATTTGAGAAGAATGTTAGTAAGGATTTTGTTGATGGATGGAAGGAAGATTCTGTTACTCTATGCAGGAAGGAAATTTCTTTAATAGGGTCCAACTCATTTTTGAAGTCATTGGGCTTCAACACAAAGGTATGAATTTTTTTAGGGATAGGAAAGTGTCAGATAGATCTACGAAGATTTTTCCTAAGGAGGGTGTTGAAAAAGATAAACTAGTTAAAAGTGGGGGTTTTTATGATGTTGATCGTATTAAGATTATTTGGAGAAAGATCCTGGTGACTCTTATGGAATATATTATTCTTGAGGGAAGATACACAAGAGCGCACGCTTACCATTTTTTTTCTAATAAATCATTTTAGGCACAAAATTTATGTTTATTTACCATTTTTTTTTCTTATCTCTCTCAATTATAGGATTAGGATTCATAAGAGAAATCCTCATAATCTTGTGGTCCATGAAGGTTTGATGTGTCTGTTAGGGAGGATATGAGAAGTGAAAAGGGTTCAGCATCCCACATCAGCCAAAAAGATCAAGTCTACTCTAGAGAAGAGTACCTATGATGGTTGAGGAGGCAAGGGGTGTTGTCCATGTGGTTAATTCTACATATGATGATGTAGAAGGAATGGAGATTGAAGAGGAAAATGTGGAAGATGGGGAGTAGGCAAAATATGGTGATATGGACTCTACCCATCCTAAGTATGATGCTTTTCCAAACCATGATGTGGATAGTAGTACTCACACCATTCTTGATGATGCCCCTAAGGCTTTGTTGAATCCTAGGGAGAAGGAAAAGGTTCCCATTCTAGTTGATTATGTGAGGTTAGTGGACCGTGATATGTTTATTTCCATTTTGGAGAATGAAGGTAAGGTGGAGATGAACAAAGACAACACTAGTCTTGTGAAGTTGGAGAAAGCTACTATCAGAGGTGAGTCTTTCTTGGAGAATAATGTGGACCCTAACAGAATTATTATGTAGCTAATGATCAATGAACTCGAAGACAATAGAGAATAATCTTTAGGTGTTCTTCAAACTACTAAGGCCATGTCCATATACTTCTTTTGGTTGGATAGATGGACCTTCCACGAAATCAAGAGCCTTCATTTTAAGTATAGATCTCTCTCTTCTAAGATTGATAACTTTCATCATGATTCCTTGTATGTTAGATCTATGGTCATGGAAACCCTATCAAGATTTTGGAGGAAAAGGTTTTTGGTCCTTCCTCTAGAATGGATCTAATGCAAAAATCTATGAAGTCTATTCTCAATCGTACTCAAAAGTTGATTAAGGACTTTTTTGATAACCTGAACTTGTTGTTTGATAAGGTGGAGAGGTCTCCTAGGGAGATTTATTTGGGGATTTTATTGGTCATGGAAACCGCATGAGGGCTAATAAGAAGAAGGGCCACCGTCAAGATCCTAAGCAATGTACCGATATTAGGGTGACTATTCAAAAGATTTCTAAATTGAAAGGGGAGATGGCCTCTACCATCAAGGACTTGGCCTAGTGTTTGCGGCCTCCTTGTTCTTGTTGTTTTTGTTGTTGTGTGTTTTCTTTTGGCTTAACTGTTGATTATAAAATAGAAAGGTTTATCCTGTTAACCAAAGAAAATAGATGCTAAACAGACATGACCCATATGCCAGCCAAAAGCCAAAAATAGGGGAAATCAATCCCTAAATAACCTACATCCACTTGGGCAAATTCTAATTCACCTAATTATATCTTCATTAATGTCTCTAACATTCTTGACAACACTATCTAAAGGAGTGAAATCATTATTCTTATTCGTTAGGCACATGGTTGGGCCCGAACTGGTCTAAAGGATTGACATCCTTATTTTTACTCCTAAGATGCATAGTTGGTCCTAAACAGTGTTAATTAACATAGTAAGCTTCGTTTGTACTCTAATAAGTAAAATAATAGTGTACGTAATCCATGAGATGCTTAGTCGATGTAGATACAATTGGAAATAATGTGGGCATGCATCCAAGTTGTAGGTGAAAGGAATACTTCTCTATGTTAAAGATCAAGAAATGTGTTTTGTTTCCTCAAATGGTTGAATGGTGAGATGATACAAGTATAAATGATACCAACACACATGCATTTGAAGATGAAGAAAAAATGCGCACAATGGATGTTTCAATTTCACTCAATGCAAACAAGAGGTTGTGCCCCTCCAAGTTATGTTTCTAATAGGAAAAGAGATAACTTCATGTTCATGTCATATGTAGATGATTTTTATGACATATGTTTGAGATGAAGGGTTAGAGTTGATTGGTAAAAGATTAGTAAAGCTCAATAAAACCTTCAAAATTTAATTTTTCTATTCATGACATGATAGTAATGGTTTTTGGCATTCAAATTCATTTGTTTGAGCATTTTCACATCTCGTCACTATGCAAAGAAGGAAATAAGATAAGTAATACTTAGTGTTAAGAACAATTTTTAGAAATTGGCAAAGAAGTTAGATAGAAATACATGGATTGGAATTTGGTTTCATAATTTAAAATCTACTATCAGAGAGAATATGAACAAGAGACAAGTCAATAAAATTACAAGAGTATCAAAAGATGTAAAATGTAAATATTTTTACTAACAATGTTTACAACTTGACTTTTCCTCAATTGAGATTACTAACCCTTTTTTAAAGAAAATTCATTGAGATTCGAAGGAGAAAAAATCAAATGATTTGATGAAATCATGTTGATATTCTTAATTAGCTGAATCATAATGTTCCTCTTCTCAAGCCTGCAATCCAAATTTTTGAAAAATCTCTTTCCTATCAAAAGTTATCAGAGGTTAATCACTCCTTAATTTTCACACAGATTCTCAAGATCTATTAACCTACTTGTTAGGCCATTTTTTCCAGTCATTGAAAAATCTTGTGAACTAGTTCCCTCCCTGCAAGTGTTTTGTGGTTTGTGTCCTGCCCCATGCTTTTCAGTGTTGTCGCCTTGCTTCAGTGCAGACTGCGTCTCCAAATGTGCAAAGCCCAGAAAGTTTTTTATTTCTAAGGTCCGCGGGAAGCAAAATAAAAATTTTGCCACAGTGTCAAAAACCCACTATGTTTTCAAAAATCCACGTTGTTTACGACCTTTTTGTCCTGTTTAGAACCCTCGATGTTTTCGGCTTCCTTGTTTGCCTTTGTGTTAGGTTGAAAATTCTGTGTTTTTGATCTTTCACCAAAAACACTGTGTGTTTTCGACCTTGCCTGTGCTCTTTTTTGCCGGCTCTCCTTGTTCTTTTTCCTAACCGCGCAAGTGCGATGATGTGGTGCTAGTGGGAGGAGATCAATGGTTAGCCTGTGATCGCATGGAATATTCCTTACCCATGCAATCATGCGCCTACTGTTGATTTTGTCTGTTCCAGCATTGCTTCTGTTTGGTGGGCCCGGTGTTAGAGGTGGGACAGATGGCACGTTCTTAGTGGTTGTCGCATGGCCGCATGTTAGATTTTTCTGACATGCAATCATGCGACTGCTTGCCATCTGTCCACATGGGTCCCGTTGTCTTTTGTTGCTATTTGGCGGTGTGATGACATTTCGGCGGTGGGCCCGGGAGATGCAGAGGAGGCAGACATGTAGCAGCCTGTGATTGGCTATCGCATGGTCGCATAGCCCAGAATTTGGCTATGTGATCATGTGACCGCTTGCCACGTGTCCTTGTTCATGGTTGCGGAGTTGTGCGGTGGCAGTTTTCATGCAGTCACGTTAACCGGTGGCGGTTAATGTTAATGGACTGTCGCATGCTCACATAGCCCACTTTCGGGCTATGCGATCATGCGACAGGGTGCCACGTGTCTTTGCGGCCCATCTGGCTATTTGGTGGGCTCGGTGGCGGGTGAGATCATGGCAGTCTCTGATTGGTCAGCGCTGGCGGGATGTTAAGTTTTGAATGCGGGCCCGGGCTTGGATCTCTTGGTGGTGTTTTGACAGTAGGTGGGTGCATGGTAACGGTTTGCTGCATGTTTGCATGGGCCATTTCCACATCTTGCGAACATGCAAGAAACCCTGTTGTGGCAGTGGTTTGAACGTCCGACAGTTATGTGGAGGCAGATGGTTAGCAGGTGCCGCATGTTCACATAACCCATTTCTGGGTTATGCGATCATGCGACCAAGCATTTATTTGAGGCCTGTTCCCTGTGGCGGTGAGAATTGATGACTGCGCAGTTGTGTAGCTAAGAGCAAAATGGTTAAAGGCTTATTTCCTGCCAAATGCAAGGTAGCCGTTGCAGCTTGAGTTTGATTTTCTGAGTTTTCTGGGAGACAGGGAGTACCAAATTTATGAAATTGAATGCAGATTTGACCCTGTTTGGTGAGAGGCATTTGCGGTGTGGTCCAGGGTGCTTGGTGGTTGTTTGCAGAGGGATTTGTACTGTGATGAATGATTACAATTCTAGGCTCGAGAAGTGTTTGCATCTGGTTGATTGGACTATTTGAGCTTCTTGCCGTGGCTCGACCCCTGTCTTGTCTAGTGTTTATTTCTTGGTGGGGTTAGGTGATTTTGAAATTTCAAATGATCGAATGCTTGCATTGTAACCCTGGTATAAAGGGATTTTCATGATCATTTGATGGCATTGGGAGTTAGATTTTAAAACTTTTCTGTTGTGAGTCTTCTGCCAGTCTGAATTGTAATCTCCTGTCTTGATTTTTTGGAAATTTGAAAGAAAGTTACAGGTCTGAGCTATAGTTTGCAAGCATGCTTCCTTTGGATGGATTGTACACACTCAAGGATTCTTTATACTTAATGCAGATATATGACTCTTATCTCTCCTTTGTGTCATTGCAGATAGATTTTAAGTTTTCTAGCACATTGCATGTTTATCCATGTATATGTCTTCATTTTTCAGTTCTAATCCAGGATTAGATTAAATGATGCTCTAAGATGTGGCATAGGTCTATCTCTTGTCTATGTGAGGATTTCATATAAGTAGTAAAGGAGATTATAAATGTGTTTATGGCTCTGAATCTTAGGTATATTTCTGGTTTGTGTGTGTAGTCTGTCTAAGAAACCTTGCCCAATGGATGAGGCACTGGCCTTGATAAGTATTTCTTTGCTGACATGTCCTGATAGGTTGTTATAATTCAAAAAGCATAAATTAAGAGCCTTTCCTTTGATTTTAAGTTTTTTGGTTGTGTAAGGTCCTACCCCATAGCAATGGAGAGTCAATGAGTGTGTGGTTAACATTCAGTACTTTCTTGCTATCCATTCATCTGGTATATGAACCTAGTTCTTGGTGTATGAAGTTTATTTTATACTAGGTTAGGTGCACCCACCTTGGTTTTGCAGAGCCAAAAGCAGAAGCTGGCAGTCTTGTCCCTAGAGTTGGTCCAGTTACCCTAAGGCCTCTTTCCATTTTGGAGCTAACCATTCCTAAAATCCTTTGAGGGTATATTGGCAGCCTGTTAGAGCATAAGCGTCATTTTGGACACCATCACTACCAAAATTGGAAAAAGTTAATTAACCTTTTGGAGATACAAAATATATTGGTTAATTAACCTCTTTGCAAATTTTTGAAAGGTTAATTAACTTGTTTTAAATTTTGAAAAGGTTAATTCAGGTTTATAAAATACAAAAAAAAGAAGTTAGGGAAACTCTTTATGAGTTAAGCTTTGCATCCTTTAATCTTGAGATTGTGAATGAAGAATTCAGTTTTCGATTAAGTAAAAATAGGTTTTGAAGGGACCTAAAACCCTTTACAAGAAATTCATAAAAGATATTGAAAGAAATCCCACAACGTGAGACAAACTCAAAACATGACATGAACAGAGCAACATACCAGCAACAATTATTAACATTTTTCTTTACCCACTTTCATTTGGGATCAGAGGTTCATGTCAAAAGAGGGTGAAGACCTCTTAGAGTTTTTACCTTTTATCCTAATCCATCCATATTCCACCATAGTAGTCACACTCTTCCAAGTCAAAGACTATAGCTAAGAGGACCCAACTATGGGGGCACACTAAGAAGAACCACAGAAAGGACTAGCGTCCTCCACAACCATAGTGCCACCAATGTCTGAGGAGATAGTACCAATGGTAAAGTGAGTAGAACAAGCATTCACTTGAGAGACAAGGACATAAAATTCCATAGGGACAACACCAAAAACACACTTGACAATAGGAGTCTTATCACAAATATTTTGAGACACAATTTAAATTGAGCCAAGGGTCTCAATAAATCCAGAATCAGTATCAGAAGCTTAGTGCACATTGGCATCAACAGAAGGCACAATATTATCCTCTGCAACCACCTAAGAGAAACTCTTTTAGGCAGAGTTCTTGTAAATCATGTAATGTTGGACATAAGCATTTTTCCACCAAGAAGTAGCCCTCTTAGATTTCACCAGATCGCATTTAGCCACCACATGGCGAGTTCTAAAACACCTTCTGAACCTGAAGGGAATCCATTCATAGTCCAAAGTTCGGATCCAACAACCCTTAGAAGAGACAAGATTAATCTCATCTGGAAGCCCCTTAGAAACATCGAAATCCACCTAAATCCTAACAAAGTTCGAGTCGTAAATATGAGAGGGAAGCATTGATAGACATGTGAATTTCTTGATAGAAATATGGTTGTGTGGATTACAAAAGTTGTAGAATATGTAAGATTTCAGTTTGGTGAAAAGCCTTCAAAATATTTCAGATTTCAGTTTTTTTCAAAATGTTGAGTTCATTGTCAGTTCAAGCAAAAAAGTGTAACCCACTATTGTGGGTTCACCCCATACCATTGAATAATATTCTCAAACTTTTCACTATTGAATTCTAGTTTCTAATATGCACTCTCGTATTTCTAGTACAAGGCTATGCAATTTTAGAATTCCCCAGATTCTACTACTTGTTACACTCTTAACATGATAAATGTCATGGGAGTCATGAAGAATTACACTGTTAACTAATGTTTTTTGGCGAGACATCCTTGCGTATGGTTGGGCATCCATGCATGCACTTGTTTAAATGCTTTGGTATGATTAAGGAAACTCTTAGACAACCTCTTTTGGACAACACTCACCACAACTATAATTTGACTTAAATGAAAGTATTTTTTTGAGAATGCCTCTTTTTATTTGAGACTATAGGAGGACCTTTCAAAATTTAAAAAGAGGTTGTGTAAATTATTCATTTAGATCCTTGTCAAAAGAAGTCATGCATATCCTTGTCATCTTCAATAATATATAAACAAAACTATCATATAAACATGATTTTATAATTAAATTCTAACCATAACTTTAACCCTAATTATAATTAATGGGCAACACATACTTTCTTCAATTTCCATACATAATTTTTTTTAATAATAACGAACCTAATTTGTGAAATTTATACCTCTTTAAGTCTGAATTTGATTTGAAAAAGAAAAAAAGAGAGATCATTTGATAGATTTTATCATTCTAATGGATTATGTGTAATTTATCCTACTGATCATTAATAATCAAAGGATGCATGAAAGTGAAAACTCATCATACTTTCTGTTGTCATTGAACCTCAGGTACTTGTAAAATAAAGTAATAAAAACTTATCATACTTTCGATTAATTATCAAAAGAAACATGTTTCTATCGAGAATAAAGACAGATCACAAGTATTGCCGTTCACTGGGGGTAAAAGATCAAACAGCAGATAATTTTCTATTCTACATTTTGATAGATCCTACATATAACTTGCGCCTAATGAATGATGTCAATGAACGAAGACAAAATTAAAACAAAACGAAGATCATAAATAGCGCCAGTTGTGGTCTTGATATTTTGCTTGAACTTCTTGAATTGATCAATCTCGAATTGCAGGCTGTCATCCCCGTCACTGCAAAATTTACTCCATGTAGATATTAGGGCGTGGATCGATGAATAGAAAACCCATTACAAAAGCTGTCAAATCATAATCAAACTATTAGAGTAGAGATTGTGACTTGAGAATCTAAGATCCAATATAATAGCAATTAGAGATTGTGACTTGAGAACAGTGATATCAGATATAATAGCAATTGTAACTTGAAATGAAATGCATTATTTCTTTTGAAGACATGAGAAGAAAGGCGGAACGCTGGTCTTCCATGACTAAAATGTAACGTCTACTACTCTTTCACAATCGGCGATTGAAATGTAATTTTTAATGGATTTTTTTTCCCTTTTTGTTTAACATTGATTTATCCCAAAACTGAAACCCTACAATCCATCAAATGATTGTTTTACAGAACTCCAAATGCACAAGCAATTATTCATTTTAAAACTCTAAATCCCATTTTACAAACGATTGATTTTAAAAACTTTGAACCCTATAGAAAGTAGTCAGCTTTCCAAAACTCTGAACAATAACAAAATAACAAATAATTGAATCGAATAAAAAGAAAGAAAATTTAGCTCCACAATTCATTTCTAGACCCAGAATTCACCGTTGGTTTTGGAAAGAAAAGGGCAACAACAATTGTGTTTAAGCGGAGAGTTTAGCCAGCTGAAAGTGAGCGGACTGAAGTAATAGTGCGCGTTTCGTTTTAGATTTTTTGGATGTCCATGATCAACAAGCGCTCTTAAAATTACGTTACCAATGGCCCGTTTTGCCATATTAATATTTTAGGTTTGTAATATAGGATCTAAAATTACAAATATAGACAAATGAACAACCACTATAACTCAAACCTGTTTGCATCATTGAAAAAAAAACACCTTGCAAAACAAATTCAAACAGAGTTCTAAAACTCTACAGTGGCTGTGCTATTCGAACTCATTCCTTCATTATCCACCCTTGCTGTTTTTTCGGTTATTCTTCCTTGCAAATTAGAGATACTCTAATGCAAGCACATAACATGAAATCCCAAATTAGAGATATTCTAATGCTGAATTAAATGCAAAGAAAAGTCTATTAATAGATGGCAATCTTTGTACACTCATCAGAGACCTGCGCTCTTGTTGTATATTATCTGCACTCAAAGATATTTGAGATTTCTTGAGAAGGTCTTGAAATAGGAATTATAACACAGGCATAGACCTGTTTGTTTATATGTTTGGCAGAGGAGATTTCAGTGTCGTGTTATATGATATTACATTCAACAAAACATCCTTTAAATCTTATTTCTATTCGCTTATTTACAAGTTTAAAATATGTTCGCTTCTACTTCTTATATGAAGTTTTAAAATTTTGCTCTCGTAAAATTATATTTATTTATAATTAATTTTAACAGTTAAATAATAACTTAAGGAGTTGTAACATACTATATTTAATTGGAAAAACTGAAATACAGACTATTACCATCGAATTCCAAATCCATTCCAAGAAAATATCAGAAAACAGAAACAAACTCAGACAGAGCTCTAAAATTCTGAGAGCGCCTATTATGGCTGCCGTACTTTATTCTCGCTTGTAAATCAATATTACTACTCATACCATCTCAGGCTCAAATTGTAGTTTCCTTAATTGCCGTGGACAGAGCAAGAGGGCCCAGAGCAAGAAGAGCCGGAGCCGGAGCCAGAACCAAAAGCAGAGCCTGAGCCGAAGCCAGTGGCAGAGGCAGAGCCTGAACCAGAACCATGAGAGCCAGAGCCAGAGCCAAAACCAGAGCCGGAACCTGATCCAAGCGAGCCCGAGCTGGAGCATGAAGTGCTAGAACGAGAGTTGGAGCCAGAGCCAGAGTGGGAGATGGAGCAGGAGCCCGAGCCGGAGCAGAAGCAGGAAGAGGAACAGCTGGAGCTAGAACCGGCTTCTGGAAACATCCCCTTCCCCGCAACTGCGAGCACTACAGTGCAACACAGCAGGAGTAGAACTAGTCTCCCTTGATGCACCAACTTCGTTATTGTAAGGAGAAATCCCTACACGAGAATGAATAGAAAGAACTACCCCTTGCCTCTGTTTTATAGTGTATGGAAGGTGGGTGTCAACAATGAGGAGCTTGGGAGTTTACACTAGATGAGAAACGTCATTGGATCATCATCACGAATTTAGTGGCACTACATTCCTTTCAGCAAGCAGCATGAGTTAGTTTCATCATCTTCCTTCTTCTTCGTCGGCTGTTACACCATTGCCAACTGTTTTTCATTTTTGTTTTAATCTTCTAATCACATATTATCTAGGTGCTTCTATCTAATAGAAAAGGAGGCCTAATGGTTAGGCCTATACAAAAATAATGTTTTAATAATATATTGAATCATTAAAAATTTAATATTTTTAAAATACTTCAATACCACATTTATTATATTTAAACTACATTTTTATTGGCTTAATAGTCGGTGCAGCGTGGATCTTCTAGTTTCATCATTCCTTTTATTGGGGGTTGTTACATTGTTGTCAACTGTTTTCACTATATGTCCCACTAACATCCATCAATAAGATTTCTTCTCATAACATATTACCCATAAGTGCTTCTACCCTATAGAAATTTACATATCAATATTGCCTACCCACTACAAAAATATATTTTATATGATACATTGGAAAGTACAAATTTTAAAGAAAATAAATATTAACATTAGATGTGAATACCACATCTAACATTATTAAAACCCAATGTCCACTATGAAATTGAAGACTTACCCTAAAGAACACACTAAAATAAATTTGAATGTGATAAAATAAATATTTATGCATTATTTCAAATTTATAAAATTTTCAAGTATTGTGTATTTATAAAAGTGTATATATATATAGATATATATATATGTATATATACATATAGCTATATATATATGTATACATATATACATATAGCTATATATATATGTATACATATATACATATGTACATATATATATGTACATATATATATATATGTACATATATATATATATATGTACATATATATATATATATGTACATATATATATATATATGTACATATATATATATATATGTGCATATATATATATATATGTACATATATATATATATATGTACATATATATATATATATGTACATATATATATATGTATATATATATATTTATATATATATATATATATATATATATATATATATATATATATATATATATATAACTATCTTGAATTTGATAATATTGGTATTTATTTTAAAATAAAATTAAAAATTAAATTAAATTTTAATATTTAATAGTTCTATTATATTTCAAAATTTATTTATCAATATTTTAAATGCATTACTTTTTTTATATTGTAATATTTTTGTGTTTCTTCTTAAACACTTATGAAAACAAATTATATTTATATATGTACTCATAATTATTCATATTTATATCTAATTGTACTATAGTCCAAAATAGAGTCTAACTTAACCATAATCATCACTTTATTCCTTTCTTTTATTTTAATACAACAATTTCTAACCTTAATCCTAATTCAATTTTTAATTGAACTAAACTTATTTGTAATCTCAAAGCTCTAGATGTAATCCTAATTCAACTCTATCTATTAAAAATAACATGTTAAAATAAGCAGAGGCAACCATTCCCATATACACAGTTTCATGCATCGAACTTCCATTGAACATAAAACAAAAACTTATATCAATGCAAAGGTGATTTCTACATTGGGCTGCCAGAACCTTCACAATCTACTAAGGTAAGAGAATTTTAAGATCGTTGCTTAGTTTCTCTATAATGATAATCGTTTCTTAGTTTCTAGTTGGCATGTCATCTTATGTGGTTGTTTTAGTGGGTTCTAGACATCATGAAGATATCATGTCTATGACTGCATCCAGATATGTTATTTCTAGATAAAGATTTCCTATGATTGGTCTAGTCCTATATTTATTTCCTGTTCTTGATGGCCCAGTTAGTCATATCTACGTAAAACATATGAGTTTTATAACATTTTAATTAGATCTAATATATTATAATTTAAAAAAAATAGTAAAATATATTAGAAAAAATTAAATTTATATTTAACACTAGAGGAGAGAGTCATCTTCAAGAATCTGTAATTTTTTTTTGAATGGGGTAGGTTTGATATGGGAAATTTGTAAAAGATGAAAACTGTCCATTTCGGATAAGTTTGACTTTGAGTAGTTATAAAAGAGAAAATATACATTGGAAACTAATCTTTCTTCTGTTTTGCACTAGCTTTACATGTCATCTATAGTATATTTTGAAATCAAAAGAAAAAAAATGATTATTTGTATATAAATTTTTGGTGGGAACTAGACTCCAATTTTCACAAATTTTCAGCAATTAAAAAATGGTCTTAAAAAATTAAAAAAACTATGTCAATTCTCATTCAATTTTTTTAATAAAAAAAAAAGGCATAAACTTTTTCAATTTTCACATGTTTCATTAGTTTACATCATCTTCAAATTCTAAACATAAATACATCACTTTTATGTCATTAAAGTTGAACAGTTTGTGTGTTGTTGACCTTTTCCTTTATAAAAGTGTGACACAAGTTTGTACTTTTACCTATTTTGGATCTCTGTCATTATCTCATTTTTTAATTCCTCCATCATTTTCTATAGCCTTCTAGGGCTCATTCTTCTAGGAGGTATGTTCACAAGGATGCCAATCTCCTAAGGTTCGGCGATATCATCACTAGTATTGATTGCCTAAACATATCCAACAATCTGTCAACACCAACAACTTACCTCAAGCTATTAAGTCAACCAGTAAACCAAGAAATTTAACTAGAAACCATGAATCCTCACTTCTCAATCACTCAACCAACCCCTATGGTGGGTCTTTCTACAATTACAGGTCAAATCTCACTACTACCACCCCACAACCTTAAATTTCAATCATCGATACTGGATCCAACTGATTCCTTATCACCATCTCCCTTTGCCATGCTAGTCAGCTACAAACCTATTACTAACCACCTTCTGAAATCTATAGTTGACGTACATCAGATCCATAATTCTCCCACTCCACAAACAACAAGCAAGAAGTCTCACAAGAGCAATAACTTGATTCTTTGCAAGCCTAGATCATTAGCCAACTCTGATACCACTTGATGAAGAGAAGGGAGAAGAAATCTGGGCAATGGAGATGTCCAACCTTGTAGCAAGAGATTACATAGAGAAAAATGATAACACTAAAGCAAAGCTTACAAGCAAATAGCCAGAAACAACATGTTATTATAAACCATAACAAGAACTACATTAAGCTAGCTTGTGTCCTTTCTTCTATCCTTTTCTCGGCATCTATGTTCGGGCTATTGATAGAATTTGTGAGAGTTCCAAGTTGGTCCAAGATAGGTGTGTCTTCATTAACGTGGACATCAGGTACAACTTGTTGTAGAGTCTCTCACATCCTCTAGTATTTTCTTTCTCTTACTCTCATTCCTGAGTTTTTCCTATGCATCTTTTCTACTACATAATTCTCCATATTTTCTCAATTCTTCTGGGTCTGCGGTCTGTGGGTCACATTCTAGAATAATTATGACTTCATCTAGTGTGACTGGTCCTTTACCACATTTTCTTTTCTTCTTCTTAGACTCTGATGAAGCTATCTTCATAAATGGAACTAGAGATTTTACCTCTACATTTATCTTTTTATGCTCGATCGTAACTGTTTCTTCCTTCTTTTGCTCCTCAGTAACCTGAGTCTCAGTTGATACAGTTGGAGTCTCTGATTGAGTATCGATGGGGGTGGGCTCAGTAGTCTTAGCAGGCTTAGGATATTCCTATTCCTCTATGTCAGCCTCTTTTTCTTTAGGCTCATTTGTCTATGTTATTCTTGTTCCTTGTTCCCCTATAGTATCCTTTTGTTGCTCGGGGATTGAGCCTTTGGGTTCCTTTAGTGTCAATATTTCAGCTGCTTGAACTAAAATAGGTAGGTCACCTGGTATTGTACTTACTATTGGCTCGGTAGGGGATTGATCTTCTTATTGAGCTCCATCAATTGTGACATCCTCATCATCCTTGATGTCATCAGGGTCTCCATTGGTAATGTCCTTAATGAGTGTAATGTCCCTTTTCTTCTTGATTTCTTCTTGGGTATAATGGGCAAAGCCAATTTATTTGCCTTTGCTTGTGCTTGGAGAATAGAAGTCCAAAGAAACTGACTATTGTCATCTACTTTAGCTATATTTTCATCAAGAATCTGAAGTGCTCATCTCTTTACAAGAAATCTCTTTGAATATTTCTTCATCAGCTCATCAATTTCAGTACTTGTTAATGTTGGCATTGTCAAAACTACTGATATTTCCCTCATTGTCTTTTAAGTACTCAATGCATAAGTCCATCTTGTAAAAAATATGTCATATAGGCTCTTAGGTACATGCTTTACAAATTCAATTGGTACCTATTTAAATTTGACCATCATCTGAATTACAGATTCTTCTATTTTATTCTGGTCCTCTATTGATAGGTGATCAAACTGACTTACTTTCGGGTTTCTTAGACCTCCATTGTCTATTATTGATTCTAAAACCTCATCTATAGATTGATTCTTATTAACAACAACTTTAAATTGATTGGAATCATCTTCATCATCATGAATGTCATCTTTTCCTCTTATTAACTTTCTTCTTTTCTTTGGGGTCTCAGATGTAGCTTGATTAGTTGTCTTCTTCTGATATATTTTTTGTCGGTGTGGGCCTAGATATTTTCACAACTCCTTTCTTCAATGGGGATGAACTTGCAGTGGTTGACCTTGTTCTTACTCTTCTTTGTGTTATTGTCTGTTTCTTCTTAGGAATGGCCTTAACTGGTGTTGGATATACATCCTTGTCTGACTCGGTTGCCTCATCACGATCATGTGCCTTGTCAGTGTGAAGTAACTGACCGTTAGTTTCTCCTTCAACCATAATGTCCTCAGACACTTTAGCATCTTCTCTAAATTTCTTTACTAAATCACTCATCATTTTCTTTGATTTCTTTGAATCATCTATAGATAACTTTGTTCCCACAGAAATAGGAACACATAGTGGTCTACAATCTACCATGCTGAACCTGTCCAACACAGACTTCACATACTTACTCTAACTCAACCAAAGTTTTCTATTAGACCTGTCTCTACTGATTTCCATACCCAAGATGTACCTTGCTGCTCCAAGATCTTTCATCTCAAACTATGTGGAAAACTGAGATTTAAAATATGAAATCATAGCCTTACCCTTCCCAAACAACAACATATCATCAACATATAATGCAACAATAAGAAGGTGATCATTTTCAACTCTGAAATAAACACAATGATCTGATTTTGATCTTACAAATCCAATTGACAACACAAAGTCATCAAACTTAAGGTACCACATCCTAGGATATTATTTCAAACCATATAAAGATTTCTTTAATCTGCAAACTAAGGATTCTTTACCTTTAACAATGTAGTGTTCAAGTTATGACATATAAATCTCTTCCTGCAAATCACCATGAAGGAAAGCTATCTTCACATCCATCTATTCTATCTCTAAATCATATGATGTAGCAAGAGATAACAAAAATCTAATGGATGTCAACTTTGCAATAGGAGAGAATATTTCACCACAATCTATTCCCTCTACTTGTGAATACCCCTTTGCAACCAATCTAGCTTTGTACCTTTCAACACTGCCATCTACACAGAATTTCTTTTTGAACACCCATTTACAGCCAACATATTTTCTCCCTTTAGGAAAAGGTACAAGGTCCCAAGTTTTGTTTTTCTCCAATGAAGCCATCTCATCATCCATAGCCTCAATCCAGGAACCTGCATCTTCCATGCCCAAAGCCGCTTTCACAGATCTAGGCTCATTAGTGTTAGTAATCAAAGCAAAAGCACAACTGGAATCTAACATAGAATAACCAAATCTTTCTGGTTGCTTTCTTTCTCTCATGGATCTCCTCAAGGGTTGAGGTTGAGGTTGTTCTTCCTCTTCTTCCGAACTATCAGAGCTGCTAGAGCTCTCCTCATCATTAGGCCCATCATGGTCTCTCTGTTCAGTCTTCTCAGGGGTAGGAGGCAATTGAACAACATCTTTTTCCTTTTCTTTTTCATCTGGTTGTAGCACAATAGGAGAAGATGTTAGTTCTCTAAAAATAAAATTTCTACTATACAACAACACCTTACTAGTCACAGGATCCCAAAGCTTGTATCCTTTCACACCAACACTGTATCCGATGAAAATACATTTGATAGCTTTGTTTTCCAACTTAGATCTTTTCTCGTTTAGAACATGTGCATAAGCTTTACACCAAAAACATGAAGATGTCTAATTGAAGGCTTCTGACTAGACCACACCTCCATGGGTGTCTTACCAAAAATAGCTGTTGTAGGAGATCTGTTAACCAGATAGCAAGGAATGGCCACAGCTTCGGCCCAAAAACTTTGTTCTAAACCAGCTCCAATAAGCATACTCCTAGCCTTCTCCATCAGTGTCCTATTCATTCTCTCTACAACTCCATTTTGCTGTGGGGTATAAGGAGTTGTCTTATGCCTCTCGATACCTTGTTCTTTACAAAACTGTTCAAACTATGCTGAGCAAAACTCACCACCATTGTCAATTCTCACACACTTAATCTTCTTACTAGTTTGATTCTCTACAAGAGCTTTAATTTCTTTGAACTGACTAAAGACTCATGTCTTACTTTTAAGGAAATAAATCCAAGTCCTTCTACTATAATCATCTATGAAAGATGTTAGATTAGGTGAAAAACTAATCTCCCAAGAACACCTGCATGCATAACCCTGTCACATGGAAGAAGCAAAGAACAGAAAGCAAGAAAATCATGGAGGCCAAACAGCCAGAGACATCATATGCACATTCAAAAAACAATCTATTATGAATAATGCATTGAGTTTTTCAAAAACACAAAGAGGGAATCCTTATAAAAGGAGACCGAAACCCTAAAGGAGAAAACCCTAAAGAATAATAAGATGCCTAAGTCTAACTTAAGTGTAGAGTATAATAGACTAATAATTAAATAAATTAATTATTAGCTATAATATGACTACTCTAACACCCCCCCTTAAGTGTAACTTAGGGAGAAGCTAAACAACTAAGGACTAAAAGATGCATGAAAACAAAAATGCATGAAAGAGCAATGGGTCTCGGCAACAAGGCCTGATCAGGTACCCAAGTACAAGAAATAAACTAGATGAAGGAAAAAAAGCCTCCAATCTAGGGAATGTCCCAAAGAAAGGAACAAGAAAGAGCATGGAGCATCTCTGAAGCATGAAGTTGCAAACACTGTCAGAAGAAACTGCTGGAACCCCCACTGAAATAGTGCATGACCAGGTAGAGAAGAAAAAGTCTGAAGAGTTGATCAATCGAAGAGGTGGCCTCCAAAAGCAGGAATGAATGAGTGTCTATATAGTAGATGATCCATCTCACTGAAATGCATAGGTGCCTAGCCACTACATCCGCCTAGTACATAGGAACAAAAACTGTATACGTAGATCACTCAATCAAACCAAGGAAGCAATAGAACCAACAGGTGAACCCCCCCCATAATGTTGAACAGGGAGAGGGGTGACAGGAACACTAAAATGCAATGCTAGAAACATCTGCAAGAAGAAGAATCAGGAACACCAACAGTGCAACAGAAGTACAAGCACATGATAAAGGGTAGTGTCATAGACACACAACATGGGCTAATGTCATGGAAGGTACACTCACTTGACAAAGGTGGATGAGCACAAAAGGCAAAACATCATAACCCCCCATGGCACTTTATAACTGAGTGCAAGTACAAACAAACATAAGGAGTACAAGATCCCAGATATGCAAAAGTAGGCACTTTATCTCAATGTGTTTACATAAAAGAAATGCTACAGAAAAGAAGCATACAATGCTCAGAAGTCAGAAAGAAGAGTGAGCCAGAAGAACAAAAGAAGAGATCCCAGGACCTGTAAAACCCAAGTAATCCGCCAGAGTGTGAAAGTGCAAAACTCAGAGGAGAGAAAACCTAGAGAAGAATCTAGATAAAAGACCCCTGCAACTGAATAACTCATAGAACCAGCTTTCCAACGATATATGATGAGCCCAAAAAAGAGTCCGGATGAGCGAGATATGGCTCCCGAAAGGCAAAAAATAAACATCACCTTTGACAGAAAAAAACACTATCAAAATAGCAGAGCGAAAGAACCTTACCTCCATAATCGGAAAAACCTCGAAAAGAGCTTTCCAGCGATATAAGGAAGTCCAAAAAAGACCTCCGTATGCTCAAGATATTGCAAAAAAGGCCCTAGTACCCTAAAAAGGCTTCAAAATAAATTTTTAAGCCCCTGGGGCTGGAAAACACAAAGCCTCTAGGCGCATGGCACGCGTAGGGGGCTAAACCTGGAACTCTCGGTAACCCATGTGACCATCATGGGGCTTAAAACCCACCGAGCCGGTAGGGCGGAGCGGAGCGGGGCCGAGAGGCGGCACACAGTGCGGCCGAGCTGGGAGGGGCCAGCGGGGCGGCAGAGGAGCCGGTGGCGGCTCTGCAGTGGAGCGAAGCGGGGGCCGCAGTGGTTGCAGAGTGGAGGGAGCCTGGTGGCCGGTGATGGGGGTGACGGTGGGGGCTGCGGCAGTGCTTCCAGCTACTGGCGGCTCGGCGGAGGCCGCTAGGTGGCGCCTGGGTGGCCACCCCCTAGTAAAAATTTTAAATTTTTTTTTAAAAAAATCATCATCTTGATCCACGTGCCAGGCCGTACAGCCTGGTATCCAAAATTTTTTTTGCCTCAAATTGCAAAGGTGTCCAAAATGGACAAATTTTATATGGATTCTGGCTATCTCGGGCCTTCTGGACGCAATGGTGGCATAACGTCCTACTTCTGAATCACTTCAACTAAAACATGAATAGCGAGTAGCAAGATGGCTCTAATACCATGTTAGATTAGGTGAAAAACTAATCTCCCATGAACACCTGCATGCATAACCCTGTCACATGGAAGAAGCAAAGAACAGAAAGCAAGAAAATCATGGAGGCCAAAAAGCCAGAGACATCATATGCACATTCAAAAAACAATCTATTATGAATAATGCATTGAGTTTTTCAAAAATACAAAGAGGGAATCCTTATAAAAGGAGACCGAAACCCTAAAGGAGAAAACTCTAAAGAATAATAAGATGCCTAAGTCTAACTTAAGTGTAGAGTATAATAGACTAATAATTAAATAAATTAATTATTAGCTATAATATGACTACTCTAACAAAAGATACAAAAAATATAGACTTGGAGATTGAAGGAACTTTTACAGGACCAAATACATCAGAATGAATAAGATCCAAAACATCAGAAGATTTGTGAGAACTAGAGTAAAACTAAACACGATTTTGTTTACCATAGACACAGTGGTCATAGAAGTCAAACTCGAGATTGCAATCATTTAACCCCTCAACGAGGTTTTTATTTTTCATGGTTCTGAGACCCTTTTCACCAATGTGGCCAAATCTCATATGCCACAACATTGTCTTTTCTGTAGGAAGCTTACCTTCCAAAGTGTTTGCACTACCATCGGAACCAATAACGATAGACTTCTTCACTGCTCGTTTAGATGGTGAGGATGAAGAACTATTACATAGGGGAATACATGCATCTAGTTGAAATAAGGTACCTCTCCTAGTACCCCTCGCAAGCACTATCGATCCTCTCATCATCTTGCATCCTTCTTTTGAAAAAATAACCTGCACACCTACATCATTCAGCATACTTACAAATAATAGGTTTCGTGCCAAACTTGGAATGTGCATAACTTCATTGATTCCCTTTACTCATCCATCAAGAAATCTGATAGTGACCCTTCCGCGTCCAACTATCTTTAGGTGAGAATCATCACCCAAGTACACCTTTCCACCATCAAACTCTTCATATTTTGAGAACCAGTTTCGATGAGAGGTCATGTGAAAAGAAGCACCCGAGTCTACCAACCACACATCATTAGATGCATGGGCTGCCAAAGCTGCAATAAAAGCATCTCCATCTTCTTGAGATTTTTTAGAAGCTGAATCTGAGCCTTTCTTCTTCTTCTTTGGTTCTTTGTAGTCCCTTCGGAAGTGCCTAGTTTTATCACAGTTCCAACATTTTTCCTTGGACTTTCCAGGAGTCTTAGAACTCCCATGGGATTTAGATCTTCCCTTCTTTGACTTTTTGTCATTTTTCTTTTCTTTGTCATTGGATCTCCTGCAAACAGCAAGGGCTTCCTTAGCCGAATCAGAAGTCTTTCTTCGCATCTCCTCAGATAGCAGTGAAGACAGCACATCATCCATATGAAATGTGACTATAGTACTTCCAAGGGCCATCACAAGATGGTCCCATGAATCTAGCAAGGAACAAAGTAGGGTCATACAATGATCCTCTTCCTTGATCTTGGCACTAGATGATGCCAACTGTGCAATCAATAAATTGAATGCGTTGAGATGATCAGTTACGGATCCAACTTCCTCCATTCTTAAAGAATACAACTTCTTTCTTAGGAACAATTTATTCACCAGAGATTTGGCCTGATACACAGACCCAAGCCATTTCCACAAAGAATTTGTAGTAGTCTCATCAAGAACATTCATAAGAACGACATCTCCTAGACAGAGTCTGATGAGACCCTTAGCCTTCTGATCCTTGATCTCCCAATCCACTTGAGATATCACTGCAGGTTTCACATCAAGTGAAGTAGCCTCCCATAGATCACGATCTTCAAACATGTCTTCCATCTTGAGTTTCCACAACTCAAAATTAGTGCCATTAAATTTCTCCACCTCCATTCTACTATATGAGGAACTTGCCATCTCAATCTGCAAATAAGATTCATAATGCTCTCCAAAAAACTCCCACTCAGCTTGAGATTAGCTCAAAAAACCCTACCCAACAACTAGGATCAAAAGTTGATCAGGCTCTGATACCACTTGTAAGAAAACTCCGGTGTGGAAACAGCTTCCTACACTAATCTCTAAATGAAAGTATTGTGCAAATTCTTTTAAATCCTTACAATTTCAGATTCGTTAACTACTTTAACAATGATATTGCAGCCATATACCATGCATACAGAAAATAGAGAATGACACAATGATTTACCCTAGGGAAACCTTTTGGTAAAAACCCCAACACTCCAAAACCTGCACAATGTATTAATCAAGACTATTACAATTTACAATACACTTGCAATGCAAGTTCTTTCAGAAGATTTTTTCAACTATTGAAGACAAATCACGGTAGCATAAAATGTTCCAACAATACTTACTTCTCCTATCTTCGCAACCCTAAAAAAGTGCTTATATCATGTGCTTCCTTTTTTAGGGAAACTTCCAAAGAGTGTACAGTACTCATCTTTATCAGTTGCCACATGTCTTCACCTGTCATTGAATCTTCTAGACATAAATCTTACGTGTCATATGAATCTATCATAACCGTTTCAGCCATGATCTCCTTACACACAATTCAAGATGCCGACACATCAAGTGGAGTGACACATCAACATGCCAACTAGACATGTACACTCACACTTAATTACATTATTTGCAAGAAATACATTTTACAAAACAAATAATAAGAATAGGAATTATCCAAGGTTGAGACACCTTATTCCTAACAATCCTTAGCTAAGTGACCTACCTTGTGATAATGTAAACATGCAATACTAGTACTTATCCAGGTACAAGATCTGCCTCTCCAGTTCTTCCTCATGCAATTAGCTAAAATATTTCCATATATTCCACATGATATACAACTAACCCATGTATTATAATCTCAAGTATAAGCATTACCTTGTCTCTTCGGTTGATAGGTCTTGTTTTTTCCTTTAGGTGTCCAGACTTGCTTCATCTTTGTTTCACATTCTTGTGAGGTGTGTCCATGCATGTTGCAAGTGCAACAATGTTTCTCTATGTAATTTTTATTAGGATTCCTATTCAACTTAGATCTTCACTTATATGGTTGATGTCCATACTTGTTTCAATTATAATAATAACCATTGAACTTAGGAGTGGTTTTAGGTTTACCTTTTGATTTACTCCTGCAAACATTTGATGTGTGGCTCGATTTACCACAATAATGTCATGAAAGTTTCTTTAGTCGTTGACTCTTGTTGGTGTTCACATATTCATCTTTCTTAGATTATTCTCCTTGGTCGATATAGCCTAATCTAGTAATTCTTCCAAGTTCTCTTTGACTAATAAGAAATTTATGATTTTTCTTGGAATTATCTTTAGCTTTCTTAATCATCTCGTTATGTTGTTTTTGCATCTCCTTAGAGATTCAAGGTCTAAGGTTCTTGGGTCACATGAAGGTATCTGAATGAATTTATCTTGGGTCACATGAAGGTGTCTCAATGAATTTATCTAAGGTGACTTGGAACTTGAACTTTCTTGAATCTTCTTCCTTCTCTTTTTGTTGCTTAGATATGTACCACAGATGATCATCATGAATTTTCCTAATCATAGATCTCTCTAAATAGATCTTCGTCATCATTAGAATCTTCCATCTCATCATAGCTTAGCATTAAATGTTATTATGACCCTTGTATTTAATTTGTGTTCCTTAATTGGTGACTAACTTCTTTTATTCCAACTTAATTTTGGTTAACTTTTCTTGGTGACTAAAACCTTCTACTCAGTGCCTTGAGTTCCTTTTCCTTTACCGAAACTTACTTTTATTTTATCGAATGACTTTTTCTACTCGGTAGCCAAAATTATTTTTCTTACTGGCTTGATTAATCTACTTTACCAATTTGATATAATCATATGTTAGGTAGAAAAAAATTATATGAATATAATATTAACATTATCTGATATGTATCAGTTGTCCAATTTAGTTCTTCAACTTCATAAAATTTCACTTCTTCTTCTTCTCAACTCATTAAACTTATATAATACTCTAAATGATATGGCAACACAATATAAATTAGACATCAATTATTTGACATCAATGACAAGATAATAACTGACCTAATCTTTCTGCTATCTTGTATATCTCTGATCTTGGTCAGTTTTCATCATCATCACCATCAATTATAGTAACAAATATGGCCAAGTAAGACTACATGGGGTTTTTATAGGCGCTAAATGGAAAGAGCTTGGTAAGTGTAATTCTTGTTTACAATACCATTTTCATATTTCACAAATTCTACAATGATCCAAATTTTGTAGTTTCTTTTCATAGAGATCACATACATATTTATAATGATTACAATAACAACTATGGAAAAGGAAAACTCTACTCTAGCTAACTACCATCATATCATTTCTAAGGAAGAGACTTTTTGGAGATAGAGATCTAGATGCCTGTGGATTAAAGAAGGTGATAGAAACACTAGGTTTTTTCATATGACTACATCTAAGCACAGGACGACCAGTAGGATCTCCCATATTCTCACTCACAATGGGAGAATTTAGAATGAGAAGGACATAAGAAGGGAAATGGTTGAATAATTCTCTTCTTTACTGTCATTTGATTCAAACCTTATGATGGCTGATCAGGATAATCTATTATTTATGATTTCTTCAATTTTTGTAAAGAGAACAATGATTTCTTGACTGCTATCCCCTCTTCGGATGAAATCAAGCATGTGTTTTTTTCTTTTGAAGGAGATAAGTCTCCTGGTCCTTATGGCTTCCCTATGTTTTTCTTCCAAAAGTTCTAAATTATAATAGAAAAAGATATATCTAATGTTGCTAAAAAATTATATGGATCGACATCTCTGCTGAAAGAACTTAATGGGACTTTTATGGTGCTAATTCCCAAGAAACTCAGAGTAGATACTTTGGATTTATTTAGAGCTATCAGTCTATGCAACTCCATTTATAAAATAGTTTCTAAATTTCTCATGGTTATAGTTCTTTCCCTTCTCCCCTCTAATATTTTCCCGCAACAAAATGGAATTATTCCTGGAAGACAAATCTTGGATTCCATTATCAAAGTCCATGAAGTTATCCATTCCTTGTAACTATCTAAAAATTAAGGGTTCTTTCTTAAGTTAGATTTATCTTAAGCTTTTGATAGGGTGGACTGGGTATTTCTCTACAAAGTTCTGAAAGCCTTTTGCTTTGGGGACCGGTTCTTGCAGCTCATGATACAGCTTATTTCTACTTCTTCTACTTCTATTGTTGTGAATGGATCATTTTCTCACTTTTTTAAACCTTCTAGAGGGCGTAGTAAAGGAAATCCAATCTCACCTATCCTCTTTTCCATTAAATTCGAATGTGTGGGCATAATTTCCCAAAAAAAGGAGATCGACATGTTTATCCAAGGTGCCAGGCGTTCTTCTGTGTAGCTCATTTGTTCCCATGAACAATTTGTTGATGAAACCATCCTTATGGGGAACTCTTCAATTAAAGAAGATATAAATATGAAGATAGTTATTAATACCTATACAATGGCTACTGGTCAATTTATTAACTGGAACAAGATTTCACTCTTTTTTGTGAACACTCCTGAAGCTATACAAAGGAAAATTTCAAAAATTTTGGGATGCTATATTGGTTAGTTGCCTTCAAATTATGTAGAAATGCCTTTGGGTTTAAAACTTGCAAATGATTTTTTGGATGAATCTGAGAGAGAGATTTAATAGAAATTATTTTTTGGATGACTCCGATAGAGAGATTTAATAGAAATATTGCAGATGGATCATAGGCAAGGGAAATAGAATCCATTTATAGGAGGAAAAATGGATAATGAACAAACCTCTTGAGGATTATCTACCTGATAATCATATTAAGGAAATATATAGAACCTGTTATGGTTTAACATGGTTAAGGATAACTAGGACAATCAGATTTGGGTGAATCTCTCATTGATTGTCCCTTGTTTGGAACCTATTATGCTTTCTCTAAAAGCGTGGAAAGTTCGAATGGATATGGAGGACTCCTTGATATGGGCTGCGACCTCTTCAAGTAAGTTTTTTGTCTCCTCGACCCCTTCTTTGCAAAATCCTATTACTGAAAAACCTCCCTTCTAGTTGCACTCTTGGATCAAATAACTTATTCCTATGATTAATATGCTCTACTAGATTTCCCTTCAGAATAAAATCTTAATAGTGGATAATCTTCGTAAAAAAGGGTATGATTATGCCAAACTATTGTTCTCTTTGTAAAAAGGGTGGACAATAAATTTTTCACCTATTCTTCAACTACCCTTTATCTTAGGAGGTTTGGTCAAAAAAATTTCAAATATGTGACACCTGCTGGATTTTTCCTAGTTCGATGCATGATTTATTTAATCAGTTTATTTTTGTTGTCTTTTCCTAGGATAAACCTCTCTGAAAGATGATAGCACCTCATGTGATGTGGAAAATTTGGAAAAAAACAAAATAATCAGATATTTCGTGACAAGGCCTCTACTCCAAATGATGTTTCTTTCAAATCTTTAAGAGGAATTAAAGAGAACTGAATTTTCTCCTTCAATGTTGGCTCTGACATTATGCTGGATATTGAAATATGCAATAATTGGGTGATGATGGTTAGGAATGAAGATACAAATAAAAAGAGAGAAGGGGTTATCTGGCTCTCTCCTCCCCATGGATGGGTGAAAGTTAATGTTGATGGTGCAGCCAAGGGAAATTTTGGTCAAGGTGGTTGTAGTGGTTTGCTGCATGACTGTAGTGGTAATTATTTAGGGATTTGGCTATTCTTTTGGGAATCCAAAGTAAACATGTGGTGAAAGCGAAGGGAATTTTTTGTTCTTTGAATATAATTAATAATCAAAAGCATAAAAAAATTTGGATCGAAGGGGCTCTGACAATATCATTAGGTGCCTAAAAGGTGACTTTAAGGCCTCTTGGTCGATTAATCACATAATTAAGGAATCCATATCTATCATTGATTCTTTTGATGAAGTGTATATCTCACATGTGTATCATGATGCTAATCTGGTGACAGATTCCTTAGCTAAATTGGCTGTCAAATTAAAGGATATGATTATTTGGAAAGTTAAAATTGATTTGAATGAGGACATCAAATCTATTTTGCGATATGACAAGATTTCTTGTAAAGAGGGATTTATTAATATTAATAATTTTAATGTCACTTAAGGGCATCAGAGTTTTCGCCATCTTTAATGATAGTCTGAAGAGAATTACCTTTTTTAGAAAGATCAAGTGGAGTTTTTCCTTGTGGGTTTTCTTTTTTGTTTGCTTAGGGAAGTGTAGAGAGTTGTCCGTTCATTATTTTTCTCAAAGAGCTACCAGTATCACCATGGGAGGAGATTTGAAATGCAAAGAGTTGTTAAATTATGATAAATGGAGGAAGGAACCGACGGATTGGAACAAACTTGAGAAGGGTATAATTACGTAATATTTATAGAGACTTCAAGGATTTGAGAAGAATGTTAGTAAGGATTTTGTTGGTGGATGGAAGGAAGAGTCTGTTACTCTATGCATGAAGGAAATTTGTTTAACAGGGTCCAACTCATTTCTGAAGTCACTGGGCTTCAGCACAAAGGTATGAATTTTTTTAGGGATAGGAAAGTGTCGGATAGATCTGGAAAGATTTTTCCTAAGGAGGGTGTTGAAAAAGATAAACTGGTTAAAAGTGGGGGTTTTTATGATGTTGATCGTATTAAGATTATTTGGAGAAAGATCCTGGTGGCTCTTATGGAATATATTACTCTTGAGGGAAGATACACAAGAGCACACTCTTACCATTTTATTCTAATAAATTATTTTAGGCACAAAACTTATGTTTATTTACCATTTTATTTGCTTATCTGTCTCAATTATAGGATTAGAATTCATAAGAGCAATCCTCATAATCTTGTGATCCATGAAGGTTTGATGTGTCTGTCAGGGAGGAGATGAGAAGTGAAAGGGGGTCATCATCCTGCATCAACCAAAAGGATCAAGTTTTGATGCAGGACCATCCTAGGTGTAAGAGCAATCTTGCATCACCCAAAAAATATTTCTGGTTTTGTTTTCAATAAGGGCTATCTTGTGCAGAGCTGCTATTTATGGAAACTTACTATTTTTAGTAAGTTGGTCATATGATCTCAAAATGTTCTGATTTCATAGTTGGAGGTTCATCTCAGTCATTTCAGCCTACCAGTTGAGTTTCACTGCCACATCATCAGTATTGGTGAAGTTATTGTGTACAACATCTTTCAGGTCAATTTTGAAGGCCTTAGAGGCTCCAGATAGCGATCAACCCCTAGCTGACTAGCGCTAGCGCATGTCAAGCACTGTAGATCTCATCATGGCATTTTTGAAAAGTGGTTACAATAGGAAAATGAAGCTACGGTTAAAAAGTTATGGCCTCTAGAAGTTGGGTTACCTAAAATCATATTTTGTATTTCTTTTGAGCCGACCCTATTGTAATAATTGTAAAAATAAAATAATTCCATGTTTAGTCGGCCTAAAAGGCTAAATTTCTGGAACCTTCTCGGGTGGTGGAAATTGCCTATATAAGGAAGGCTCGTAGTATTGTCTTAGGCAGTTTTGGGGATAGTTCTAGGTAGTAGATCTGGGTATTGATTCGAGGCTTTTTCCTACAAAATATTGTAAGGGAATACCCATGTGGCTTTGTATATTGTAATTCTAAAAGTTTGTAATTCCACATTTGTGGAGATACTAAGAAGCCTATTTTCTGTTCTTGCATATTATTGTTGTTTCTCTATTTCTGTTATGTATTTGTGGTATTAAGGGGAGCACCCTTCATCAAGTGGTATTAGAGCAGGAGTTCCTGAGTGTGTAAATAGATCGTCGATTGTGAGACAGTTTGCACCAAGACCGTGGGTTAGGGTTTCTGTGTAAACAGATCACAGATTGTGAGGCAATTTGCACCAGGACTGTGGGTTAGGGTTTTTGTGTAAATAGATCACCGAATGTGAGGTAGTTTGCACCAAGACCATGGTTAGGGTTTCAACGAGAAGCACAAAATTGCCTCCACGAAGGGAACATGGCGGAAGAGCTGGTGTTGTAACACCTAAGGTTAGGGAACTGCAGAGACAAGTGCGAGCATTACAAGAGGAGATTGGCAGAGGAATGAATCTTAATGTCAGAGATGAAAGCGAGGATGAACCCGAGGGATAAGGAAATTATGATCAGGAGGGAGAAGTCAAAGTTTTGAAACAAGAAGAAGAAAGACTTTTTCGAGCTATCTCAAAGATCGGGAAGAGACCTAAGATAGAGGTTCTAACATTTTCTAGAAATCTTAACCCAGAGGAATTGATCGACTAGATCAATGAATGTGAAGAATATTTTGAGTATGAAGATATCGAGGATCTTGATCGGGTCAAGTTTGCGAAGGCCAGACTGAAGGATGATGTGAAGATCTGGTGGCAAGTGATTTAGTTAGAGCAAAATCAAAGAGGAAAGGATAAAATCACAATATAGGATCGAATGGTGGATAGATTGAAGCGACAATTCATTCATGTTGATTATGAGCTTGACCTACTGAAGAAGATGCAAAGTGTGAAGCAAGCAGGAAGATCTGTTTAGGAGTATACATAGGATTTCTATCGAATCCTCATCAGAACAGGCCATGCAGAGATGACAAGGAGAAAGTTTCCCATTATCTTAATGGGTTAAGGCCGAGCATTCAGGAAGAATTGAATCTGGTTCGAATAAATAGTATTGAAGAGGCATACTTGTTTGCCCTAAAAGTAGAGGAAAAGCTCAACGAGAAGTTTGAGAGCAGACAAAGCGAAAGAGGCCGTGATGGAAGATCTGGTGGATAGTCATATGGAGATCGAAATGAAGATCTAAAAAAGCAGGATGAGGTCAGTAACAGTCATAATCAGAGAGAAGATAATTTCAATCATTTCCATGATCAAAATAATAGAGATCAAAGAGGAAGAGGAAGAGGACAAGGTTCAGGAAGAGGAGGCTTCTGTGGAACATGTTTTCACTATGGAGAAGAAGGTCATAGGGCATTTGAATGTCCTCAATGCCAAGGAAGGACAAATAGGAGGAATGAAGGCCAGGCCAGAGTTGCACATGTTGATGAGGATGCCAAATCATCACATTCTGAAGATGTTGAAAGAGGTGAAATGCTGATTAACAAAAGAGTCCTACTGAGTGGTGAGAATGAACTTTAGCAAAGGAGGAGCCTATTTTGCACCAAGTGCAAGTGTGAGGGTAAGTGTTGTGCTGTGATTATTGATAGTGGTAGTACTGATAATTTGGTGTCAGAAGAGATGGTGACAAATTTGAAGCTCAAGAGGCAGAAACATCCACATCCATATCGGGTTTCCTGGGTGCAGGATGACCACAAGGTCATGGTCAATGAACAGTGCCTAGTGAAGTTCAAGATCGGCGGGTACCAAGATGAGGTACTATGTGATATCATATCTATGGATGCATGTCATATGTTGTTGGGTAGACCTTGGCAGTTTGACAAGTGTGCTATACATGATGGTCGTGCAAATACCTATTCCCTGATAAAGGATGGAGTGCGACATAAGCTAAAACCATTGAAGGAAACATAAGAAAAGGTATGTGGTAATGCAAGAATAAATTTTATTGATAGAGAAAATTTCTTAGATGGTATGCGGCATGAGCATATGTGTTTTATCTTAATTCCAAAGGTTGGGAAAGAGGAAGTAGAAGATGTACCTATAGAAGTTGTAGAATTATTGAATGAGTTTCAAGATATTGTATTCGATAATGTGCCTGATGGATTACCACCAGTAAGAAAGGTCAGTCATCAGATGGACCTGATTCCAGGAGCTAGTTTGCCAAATAAGGAAGCACACAAAATGACACTAGTAGAAAGTGAAGAGTTGAAGATAGATTTAAAGTTTAGTTCATCACATCATCCATAGATTGTATATGGAAGTAGTCCTAGAAATGCATTTGAGTTGAGGAAGATATATAAAGGAGAAATAAGTAGTTCTGAAGCTGAGGATTTTGCAGAACATTTGAAGAACATCCATGAGGAGGTGAGGAAGCATATTACCAAGATGAATGCGTAGTATAAGGTTGAGGCAGATGAGAAAAGGAGGCATAAGGAATTTCAGGGTGGAGATGAAGTAATGGTTCATTTGAAGGAGAGATTTCTAGTTGGTACATATAACAAGTTGAAAATGAAGAGGTTTGGGCCATGTAAGATACTGAAGAAGCATGATTCTGGAAATGCCTATGAGATCAAGTTGCCTACAGAGCTGAATATTTCACTAGTATTTAACATTTTAGATTTGACAGAGTATCATGAAGGAGGTGTTGAAGATGAGATCATGACAACACAGAGGAATATTCCAGCAACCAGTTCAGATACCAAGGAGATTGAGGATATACTGGATAGTCATGTTGGTAGAAGCATAAGGAACATGACATATGAAGAATATTTGGTCAAATGGAAAAGATGACCTGTTGAAGATTGATCATGGCTAACAAAGGAGGAGGTTAACCATCTTGGTTTCCCTCTTCACATCTGAGTCGTGACAGGGTCACTTCTCAAATTACCTCGGGTGTCTGATGTCGGAGCATCCTGGGTGTAAGAGAAATATTGCATCACCCAAAAAATATTTTTGGTTTTGTTTTCAATAAGGGCTATCTTGTGTAGAGCTGCTATTTATGGAAACTTACTATTTTTAGTAAGTTGGTCATATGATCTCGGAATGTTCTGATTTCACAGTTGGAGGTTCATCTCAGTCATTTCAGCCTACCAGTTGAGTTTCATTGCCACATAATCAGTATTGGTGAAGTTATTATGGTTTTTGGGTACAAAATCTTTTAGGTAAATTTTGAAGGCCTTAGAGGCTCTGGATCACAATCGACCCCTGGCTGATAGGTACTGGCCCGTGTCAGGCACTGTAGATCTTGTCATGGCGTTTCTAAAAAGTGGTTACAATAGGAAAACAAAGCTACAATTAAAAAGTTATGGCCTCTGGAAGTTGGGTTACCTAAAATCATATTTTGTATTTCTTTTGAGCCGACCCTATTGTAATAATTGTAAAAATAAAATAATTCCATGTTTAGTTGGCCTAAAAGGCTAAATTTTTGGAACCTTCTCGGGTGGTGGAAATTGCCTATCTAAGGAAGGCCCGTAGTGTTGTCTTAGGCAGTTTTGGGGACAGTTCTTGGTAGTAGATTTGGGTATGGATTCGAGGCTTTGTCCTATAGAATATTGTAAGGGAATGCCCATGTGGCTTTGCATATTGTAATTCTAAAAGTTTGTAATTCCACATTTGTGGAGATAATAAGAAGCCCATTTTTTGTTCTTGCATATTATTGTTGTTTCTCTATTTCTGTTATGTGTTTGTGGTATTAAGGGGAGCACCCTTCATCAAGTTTACTTTGGAAAAGAGTACCTATGATGGTGATAGGGACATGGAGACTAATGATAAGAAGGTTGAGGAGGCAAGGAGTGTTGTCCATGTGATTAATTCTACATATGATGATGTAGAAGGAATGGAGACTGAAGAGCAAAAAGTGGAAGAAGGGGAGCACGTGAAATATGGTGACATGGACTCTGCCCCTCCTAAGTATGATGCTTTTCCGAACCGTGATGTGGATAGTAGTACTCACACCATTCTTGATGGTACCCCCTAAGGCTTCGTTGAGTCCTAGGGAGAAGGAAAAGGTTCCCATTCTGGTTGATTATGTGAGCTTAGTGGACCATGATATGTTTATTCCCTCGAGGAGAATGAAGGTAAGGTGGAGATGAACAAAGACAACACTAGTCTGTTGATGTTGGAGAAAGCTACAATCAAAGGTGAGTCTTTCTTGGAGAATAATGTGGACCCTAACAGACTTATTATGCAGCTAATGATCAATGAACTCGAAGACAATAGAGAATAATCTTTAGGTGTTCTTCACACTACTAAGGCCATGTCCATATACTCCTTTTGGTTGGATAGATGGACCTTCCACGAAATCAAAAACATTCAGTTGAAGTACAAATCTCTCTCTTCTACGATTAATAACTTTCATCAGGATTCCTTGTATGGTAGATCTATGGTCATGGAAACCCTATCAAGATTCTGGAGGCAAAGGTTATTGGTTTTTTCCCCATAATGGATCTGATGCAAAAATCTATGAAGGCTATTCTCAGTCATACTCAAGAGTCGATTAAGGACTTTTTTCATAACCTGAACTTGTTGATTGATAAGGTGGAGATGTCTCCTAGGGAGGTTTATTTGTTGAATCTAGAAGCGAATGTTGGGGATTTTGTTGGTCTTGTGGCTGGTCGTGGAAACCACATGAGGGCTAATAAGAAGAAGGGCCACCCTCAAGATCCTAAGAAATGTACTGTTATTAGGGTGACTATTCCAAAGATTTCTAAATTGAAAGAGGAGATGGCCTCTACCCTCAAGGACTTGGCCTAGTGGTTGTGGCCTCCTTGTTCTCATTGTTTTTGTTGTTGTGTGTTTTCTTTTGGCTTAGTTGTTGGTTTGTTGGCTAGTCTTTTTGTGGTGTTGGTTTGGGCAGCATTTTTTTTTGGGCTCTTTGTTAAATATATTTTGTAAAGGGTTTGAGGTCCCTTCAAAACCTTATTTTGCATCTAACCATGTTATTTCTAGAATGGTTTTTTTAATTAGTAGAAGAAAACTAGTTTTACAAGGACCATAAACCCAAAATTATAAAATAGAAAGGTTTATCCTGTTAACCAAAGAAAATAGATGCTAAACAGACATGACCCATATGCCAGCCAAGAGCCAAAAATAGGGGAAATCAATCCCTAAACAACCTACATCCACTTGGCCAAATTCTAATTCACCTAATTATATCTTCATTAATGTCTCTAATGTTCTTGACAACACTAGCTAAAGGAGTGAAACTGTTATTCATATTCGTTAGGCACATGGTTCGGCCAGAATTGGTCTAAAGGAGTGGCATCCTTATTCTTACTCCTAAGACGCATAGTTGGGCCTGAACGATGTTAATTAACATAATAAGCTTCCTTTGTACTCTAATAAGTAAAATAATAGTGTACATACTCCATGAGATGCTTAGTCAATGTAGATACAATTGGAAAGGACGTTGGCATGTATCAAGTTGTAGGTGAAAGGAATACTTCTCTATGTTAAAGATCAAGAAATGTGTTTTGTTTCCTCAAATGGTTGAATGGTGAGATGATAAAAGTATAAATGATACCAACACACAAGCATTTGAAGATGAAGAAAAAATGGGCACAGTGGATGTTTCAATTTCACTCAATGCAGACAAGAGGTTGTGGTCCTCCAAGTTATGTTCCTAATAGAAAAAGAGATAACTTCATCTTCAGGTCATATGCAGATGATATTTTATGAAATATGTTTGAGATGAAGGGTTAGAGTTGATTGGTAAAAGATTATTAAAGCTCAATAAAATCTTCAAAATTTAATTTTTCTATTCATGACATGATAGTAATGGTTTTTGGCATTTAAATTCATTTGTTTGAGCATTTTCACATCTCGTCGCTATGAAAAGAAGGAAATAAGATAAGTAATACTTAGTGTCAATAACAATTTTTAGAAAATGTCAAAGTAGTTAGATAGAAATACATGGAGGGGAATTTGGTTCCATATTTTAAAATCTACTATCAGAGAGAATAGGAACAAGAGACAAGTCAATAAAATTACAAGAGTATCAAAAGATGTAAAATGTAAATATTTTTACTAACAATGTTTACAACTTGACTTTTCCTCAATTGAGATTACTAACCCTATTTTAAAGAAAATTCATTGATATTCGAAGGAGAAAAAATCAAATGATTTGATGAAATCATGTTGATATTCTTAATTAGTTGAATCATAATGTTCCTCTTCTCAAGCTTGCAATTCAAATTTTTGAAAAAATCTCTTTCCTGTCGAAAGTTATTAGAGGTTAATCACTCCTTAATTTTCACACAGATTCTCAAGATCTATTAACCTACCAAAATTGAAAAAGTTAATTAACCTTTTGGAGATACAAAATATAGTGGTTAATTAACCTCTTTGCAAATTTTTGAAAGGTTAATTAACTTGTTTTAAATTTTGAAAAGGTTAATTCAACTTTATAAAATACAAAAAAATAAGAGGTTAAGTAAACTCTTTCCTAGTTAAGCTTTGCATCCTTTAATCTTTAGATTGTGAATGAAGAATTCAGTTTTTGATTAAGTAAAATAGGTTTTGAAGGGACCTGAAACCCTTTACAAGAAATTCATAAAATATATTCAAAGAAATCTCACAATGTGAGACAAACCCAAAACATGACATGAACAGAGCAACATACCAGCAAAAATTATTAACATTTTTCTTTACCCACTTTCATTTGGGATCGGAAGTTCATGTCAAAAGAGGGCAAAGACCTCTTAGAGTTTTACCTTTTACCGTAATCCATCCATATTCCACCATAGTAGTCACGCTCTTCCAAGTCAAAGAATCTAGCTAATAGGACCCAACTATGGGGGCACACTAAGAAAAACCATAGAAAGGACGAGCATCCTCCACAGGCATAGTCCCACCAGTATTCAAGGAGACAGTATCGGTAGTAAAGTGAGTAAAACAAGCATTCACTTGAGAGACAAGGACATAAAATTCCATAGGGATAACACCAAAAATACACTTGACAATAGGAGTCCTATCACAAATATTGTGAGATACAATTTAAATTGAGCCATGAGTCTCCACCAATCCAGAATCAATATTGGAAGCTTGCCGCACATTGGCATCAACAGAAGGCACAATATTATCCTCGTCAACCACCTAAGAGAAACTCCTCTGGGTAGAGTTCTTGTAAATCATGTAATGTTGGACATAAGCATTTTCCCACCAAGAACTAGCCCTCTTAGATTTCAATAGATCGCATTTAGCCACCACATGGCCAGTTCTAAAACACCTTCTAAACTTGAAGGGAATCCATTCATAGTCCAAAGTTCAGATCCAACAACCCTTAGAAGAGACAAGATTGATCTCATCTGGAAGCCCCTTAGAAACATCTAAATCCACCTGAATCCTAACAAAGGTCGAGTTGTAAATATGGGAGGGAAGCATTGATAGACATGTGAATTTCTTGATAGAAATATGGTTGTGTGGATTAGAAAAGTTTGTAGAATATGTAAGATTTCAGTTTGGTGAAAAGCCTTCAAAATATTTCAGATTTCAGTTTTTTCCAAAATGTTGAGTTCATTATCAGTTCAAGCAAAAAAGTGTAACCCACTATTTTGGGTTCACCCCATACCATTGAATAATATTCTCAAACTTTTCACTATTGAATTCTAGTTTCTAATATGCACTCTTGTATTTCTAGTACAAGGCTATGCAATTTTAGAATTCCCCAGATTCTACTACTTGTTACACTCTTAACATGATAAATGTCATGGGAGTCATGAAGAATTACACTCTTAACTAATGTTTTTTTGGCGAGACATCCCTGCATATGGTTGGGCATCCATGCAAGCACTTGTTTAATTGCTTTGGTATGATTAAGGAAACTCTTAGACAACCTCTTTTTGGACAACACTCACCACAACTATAATTTGACTTAAATGAAAGTATTTTTTTGAGAATGCCTCTTTTTATTTGAGACTATAGGAGGACCTTTCAAAATTTAAAAAGAGGTTGTGTAAATTATTCATTTAGATCCTTGTCAAAAGAAGTCATGCATATCCTTGTTATCTTCAATAATATATAAACAAAACTATCATATAAACATGATTTTATAATTAAATTCTAACCATAACTTTAACCCTAATTATAATTAATGGGCAACACATACTTTCTTCAATTTCCATACATAATTTTTTTTAATAATAACAAACCTAATTTGTGAAATTTATACCTCTTCAGATCTGAATTTGATTTGAAAAAGAAAAAAAAAAAAGATCATTTGATAGATTTTAACATTCTAATAGATTATGTGTAGTTTATCCTACTTATCATTAATAATCAAAGGATGCATGAAAGCGAAAACTCATCATACTTTCTGTTGTCATTGAACTTCAGGTACTTGTAAAATAAAGTAATAAAAACTTATCATACTTTCGATTAATTATCAAAAGAAACATGTTTCTATCGAGAACAAAGACAGATCACAAGTATTGCCGTTCACTGGGGGTAAAAGATCAAACAGCAGATAATTTTCTATTCTACATTTTGATAGATCCTACATATAACTTGCGCCTAATGAATGATGTCAATGAACGAAGATAAAATTAAAACAAAACGAAGATCATAAATACCGCCAGTTGAGGTCTTGATATTTTGCTTGAACTTCTTAAATTGATCAATCTCGAATTGCAGGCTGTCATCCCCGTCACTGCAAAATTTACTCCATGTAGATATTAGGGCGTGGATCGATGAATAGAAAACCCATTACAAAAGCTGTCAAATCATAATCAAACTATTAGAGTAGAGATTGTGACTTGAGAATCTAAGATCGAATATAATAGCAATTAGAGATTGTGACTTGAGAACAGTGATATCAGATATAATAGCAATTGTAACTTGAAATGAAATGCATTATTTCTTTTGAAGACATGAGAAGAAAGGCGGAACGCTGGTCTTCCATGACTAAAATGTAACGTCTACTACTCTTTCACTATCGGCGATTGAAATGTAATTTTTAATGGACTTTTTTTTCCTTTTTGTTTAACATTGATTTATCCCAAAACTGAAACCCTACAATCCATCAAATGATTGTTTTACAGAACTCCAAATGCACAAGCAATTATTCCTTTTAAAACTCTAAATCCCATTTTACAAACGATTGATTTTAAAAACTTTTAACCCTATAGAAAGTATTCAGCTTTCCAAAACTCTGAACAATATCAAAATAACAAATAATTGAATCGAATAAAAAGAAAGAAAAATTATCTCCATAATTCACCGTTGGTTTTGAAAAGAAAAGGGCAACAACAATTGTGTTTAAGCGGAGAGTTTAGCCAGCTGAAAGTGAGCGGACTGAAGTAATAGTGCGCGTTTCGTTTTAGATTTTTTGGATGTCCATGATCAACAAGCGCTCTTAAAATTACGTTACCAATGGCCCGTTTTGCCATATTAATATTTTAGGTTTGTAATATAGGATCTAAAATTACAAATATAGACCGATGAACAACCACTCTAACTCAAACCTGTTTGCATCATTGAAAAAAAAACACCTTGCAAAACAAATTCAGACAGAATTCTAAAACTCTACAGTGGCTGTGCTATTCGAACTCATTCCTTAATTATCCACCCTTGCTGTTTTTTCGGTTATTCTTCCTTGCAAATTAGAGATACTCTAATGCAAGCACATAACATGAAATACCAAATTAGAGATATTCTAATGCCGAATTAAATGCAAAGAAAAGTCTATTAATAGATGGCAATCGTTGTACACTCATCAGAGACCTGCGCTCTTGTTGTATATTATCTGCACTCAAAGATATTTGAGTTTTCATGAGAAGGTCTTGAAATAGGAATTATAACACAGGCATAGACCTGTTTGTTTATATGTTTGGCAGAGGAGATTTCAGTGTCGTGTTATATGATATTACATTCAACAAAACATCCTTTAAATCTTATTTCTAATCGCTTATTTACAAGTTTAAAATATGTTCGCTTCTACTTCTTATATGAAGTTTTAAAATTTTGCTCTCATAAAATTATATTTATTTATAATTAATTTTAACAGTTAAATAATAACTTAAGGAGTTGTAACATACTATATTTAATTGGAAAAACTGAAATAGAGACTATTACCATCGAATTCCAAATCCATTTCAAGAAAATATCAGAAAACAGAAACAAACTCAGACAGAGCTCTAATATTCTGAGAGCGCCTATTATGGCTGCCGTACTTTATTCTCGCTTGTAAATCCATATTACTACTCATACCATCTCAGGCTCAAATTGTGGTTTCCTTAATTGCCGTGGACAGAGCAAGAGGGCCCAGAGCAAGAAGAGCCGGTGCCGGAGCCATAACCAAAAGCAGAGCCTGAGCCGAAGCCAGTGGCAGAGGCAGAGCCTGAACCAGAACCATGAGAGCCAGAGCCAGAGCCAAAACCAGAGCCGGAACCTGATCCACGCGAGCCCGAGCTGGAGCATGAAGCGCTAGAACGAGAGTTGGAGCCAGAGCCAGAGTGGGAGATGGAGCAGGAGCCCGAGCCGGAGCAAAAGCAGGAAGAGGAAGAGCTGGAGCTAGAACCGGCTTCTGGAAACATCCTCTTCCCCGCAACTGCGAGCACTACAGTGCAACACAGCAGGAGTAGAACTAGTTTCCCTTGATGCACCATCTTCGTTATTGTAAGTAGAAATCCCTACACGAGAATGAATAGAAAGAACTACCCCTTGCCTCTCTTTTATAGTGTATGGAAGGTGGGTGTCAACAATGAGGAGCTTGGGAGTTTACACTAGATGAGAAACGTCATTGGATCATCATCACGAATTTAGTGGCACTACATTCCTTTGAGCAAGTAGCATGAGTTAGTTTCATCATCTTCCTTCTTCTTCGTCGGCTGTTACACCATTGCCAACTGTTTTTCACTTTTGTTTTAATCTTCTAATCACATATTACCTAGGTGCTTCTATCTAATAGAAAAGGAGGTCCAATGGTTAGGCCTATACAAAAATAATGTTTTAATAATATATTGAATCATTAAAATTTAATATTTTTAAAATACCTCAATACCACATTTATTATATTTAAACTACATTTTTATTGGCTTAATAGTCGGTGCAGCGTGGATCTTCTAGTTTCATCATTCCTTTTATTGCGGGTGTTACATTGTTGTCAACTATTTTCACTATATGTCCCACTAACATCCAGTCAATAAGATTTCTTCTCATATCATATTACCCATAAGTGCTTCTACCCTATAGAAATTTACATATCAATATTGCCTACCCACTACAAAAATATATTTTATATGATACAATGGAGAGTACAAATTTAAAAAAAAATAAATATTAACATTAGATGTGGATACCACATCTAACATTATTAAAATCCAATATCCACTATGAAATTGAAGACTTATCCTAAAGAACACACTAAAATAAATTTGAATGTGATAAAATAAATATTTATGCATTATTTCAAATTTATAAAATTTTCAAGTATTGTTTATTTATAAAAGTATATATATATATATACATATATATATATATGTATATATATATGTATATATATACATATATACATATATATGTATATATATACATATATATATATACATATATATTATATACATATATATATACATATATATATATACATATATATATACATATATATATATACATATATATATATACATATGTATATATATATGTATATATATACATATATATATACATATATATATATACACACATATATATATATACATATATATATATATATATATATATGTATATACATATATATATATATATATATATATACATATATATATATATATATATACATATATATATATATATATATATACATATATATATATATATATATATATATATATATATATATATATATATATATATACATATATATATATATATATACATAAATACACACACACACATATATATATATATATATATATATATATATTATATATATATATATATATATATATATATATATATATATATATATATATATATATATATATATATATATATATATATATATAAAACCATCTTGAATTTGATAATATTGGTATTTATTTTAAAATAAAAATAAAAAAATTAAATTAAATTTTAATATTTAATAGTTCTATTATATTTCAAAATTTATTTATTAATATTTGAAATGCATTACTTCTTTTATATTGTAATATTTTTGTGTTTCTTCTTAAACACTTATGAAAACAAATTATATTTATATATGTACTCATAATTATTCATATTTATATCTAATTGTACTATAGTCTAAAATAGACTCTAACTTAACCATAATCATCACTTTATTCCTTTCCTTTATTTTAATACAACAATTTCTAACCTTAATCCTAATTCTATTTTTAATTGAACTAAACTTATTTGTAATCTCAAAGCTCTAGATCTAGCCCTAATTCAACTCTATCTATAAAAAATAACATGTTAAAATAAGTAGAGGCAACCATTCCCATATACACAGTTTCATGCATCGAACTTCCATTGAACATAAAACAAAAACTAATATCAATGCAAAGGTGATTTCTACATTGGGCTACCAGGACCTTCACAATCTAGTAAGGTAAGAGAATTTTAAGATCGTTGCTTAGTTTCTCTATAATGATAATCATTTCTTAGTTTCTAGTTGGCATGTCATCTTATGTGGTTGTTATAGTGGGTTCTAGACATCATGAAGATATCATGTCTATGACTGCATCCAGATATATTATTTCCAGATAAAGATTTCCTATGATTGGTCTAGTCCTATATTTATTTCCTGTTCTTGATGGCCCAGTTAGTCATATCTACGTAAAACATATGAGTTTTATAACATTTTAATTAGATCTAATATATTATAATTTTAAAAAAATATTAAAACATATTAGAAAAAATTAAATTTATATTTAACACTAGAGGAGAGAGTCATCTTCTGTAATTTTTTTTTGAATGGGGTAGGTTTGATATGGGAAATTTGTAAAAGATGAAAACTGTCCATTCCGGATAAGTTTGACTTTGAGTAGTTATAAAAGAGAAAATATACATTGGAAACTAATCTTTCTTTTGTTTTGCACTTACTTTACATGTCATCTATAGTATATTTTGAAATCAAAAGAAAAAAAATGATTATTTGTATATAAATTTTTGGTGGGAACTAGACCCCAATTTTCACAAATTTTCAGCAATTAAAAAATGGACTTAAAAAATTAAAAAACCTATGTCAATTCTCATTCAATTTTTTTAATAAAAAAAATAGGCATAAACTTTTTCAATTTTCACATGTTTCATCAGTTTACATCATCTTCAAATTCTAAACATAAATACATCACTTTTATGTCATTAAAGTTGAACAGTTTGTGTGTTGTTGACCTTTTCCTTTATAAAAGTGTGACACAAGTTTGTACTTTTACCTATTTCGGATCTCTGTCATTATCTCATTTTTTAATTCCTCCATCATTTTCTATAGCCTTCTAGGGCTCATTCTTCTAGGAGGTATGTTCACAAGGATGCCAATCTCCTAAGGTTCAGCGATATCATCACTAGTATTGATTGCCTAAACATATCCAACAATCTGTCAACACCAACAACTTACCTCAAGCTATTAAGTCAACCAGTAAACCAATAAATTTAACTAGAAACCATGAATCCTCACTTCTCAATCACTCAACCAACCCCTATGGTGGGTCTTTCTACAATTACAGGTCAAATCTCACTACTACCACCCCACAACCTTAAATTTTAATCACCGATACTTGATCCAACTGATTCCTTATCACTATCTCCCTTTGCCATGCCAGTCAACTACAAACCTATTGCTGACCACCTTCTAAAATCTATCAATTGATGTACATCAGATCCATAATTCTCCTACTCCACAAACAACAAGCAAGAAGTCTCACAAGAGCAATAACTCGATTCTTTGCAAGCCTGGATCTGTAGCCAACTCTGATACCACTTTATGAAGACAAGGGTGAAGAAATCTGGGCAATGGAGATGTCCAACCTTGCAGCAAGAGATTATATAGAGAAAAATGATAACACTAAAGTAAAGCTTACAAGAAGATAGCCAGAAACAACATGTTATTATAAACCAGAACAAGAACTACATTAAGCTAGCTTGCAACATGCAACCTTTCAAATTCACCATTGTTTTAATATACAATAGTAAGAAGTCAAATTCATTTCCCTCAATGTCAAACCCTTATACGCAACTAATCATTCCTTGAAATTACATACATTCCACAAAGAAAATTGCATCACCAATTAAGCTCTTCATCTACAAGCTCATAACACTAAAACTATCCTTCCTACAATTTTTGGCGATCATACCCCGTTAGGAGTAATTTCAGATCGATTAGATCTACCTTGTGAGAGGATTTCAACAACAATAATGAAGTGTACACTCAGTTAAGAGATTTTACAATCAGATTGTTAAGTCTACTGTGTTAAGAGGTTTTCAATCCTACTATAATGATTAGAAGATAACATAAAATATTTATAAATGACAACTATGAATTGTCTGAATCAGATCAATGAAATACCAATTCAATTTCACCTCGATGTGTAGTATACTCTCATTTGTTTTGCTTGGTAGCCTTGTTTGTTTCTGAATAAATTGAATACTTTCTAATAACTGTTATGTTATGTAAACCCTTATCTGAATTCTGATGTCTTGAAGGTGACTACTTCTTTTGTTAGCTTGTGGTGACTAATCAGGAAAGTACTATCCAGGAAAGTACTGTACACTTTTCCTCCTGACCTCGCTAGGGTTTGGGGCCGGGCCGGGCCCCGAGCGGGGGTTTGGGGGCGGGAGCCCCCAAGAGCAGGGGTTCGGGGGCGCAGCCCCCGAGAAATTTTTTTTTGAGGCCGACTACTTTTTCGGTTATTTGGGCCAACTACTTATAACTCATTCTAACCCTAAAGCGGAAAAATATTGTATAATATGGCTTAGGGTTAGGGATTTTCATGATGTATGATTTTAGTACTTGCAGCAGAATTGGGCTGTAAGGGATTATGGATTGTAATCAGGTTGTAATCACTGGATAATAATAATATTGGACTCGCTGTTGGTGGATGTAGCCCAAGGATTGGGTGAACCACGTTAAATCTGTGTGTCTTGTGTTCTATTCTGTGTGGTTTATTATTTTCTGATATTAGTTATATTTGCACATAATTGATATTTCTGCCTTGTTAATCCTAACAAGTGGTATCAGAGCGAGGTTATTTCATTCCTTCTTTCATCTATTCTCTGAAGCAGGTCTCACGAGTTAGTGGGAGAGTCTCTCGGTTAAGTGGGAGAAATGGCAGATGAGGGTAGGCTGAAGGTTGATAAGTTTGATGGGCAGAACTTCCAGTTATGGAAGATGCAAATGGAGGATTATCTCTATCAGAAGGATCTATGGCGGCCATTAGAGGGAGTAGCCAAGAAAGAGAAATCAATGTCTCAGGAGGATTGGGATATTTTGGATAGGAAGGCACTGGGGAGTATTCGTCTATGCCTAGCACAATCGGTGGCATTCAATATTACTGAAGCAAAGACAGCTAAAGATCTGATGGAAACCCTAGCGAAGTTGTATGAAAAGCCTTCAGCTTCAAACAAGGTATTTCTTATGAAGCGTTTATTTAATATGAAAATGGTAGAAGGTGGATCAGTTACTGATCATTTGAATGAGTTTAATACAGTTACAAGTTAATTAACCTTAGTTAAAATTACTTTTGATGAAGAGGTTAGGGCTCTCTTGATTTTGTGTTCTTTGCCAGAAAGTTGGAATGGCTTGGTAATGGCTGTTAGTAATTCTATTTCTGGTTCTAATACCCTAAAGTATGATGATGTTATTGGTGTTATATTGAGTGAGGAAATTCATAGGAAAAGCTCAGGGGCATCCACATCGGGTAGTGTATTGAACACAGAAAGTAGAGGCAGAACAAGAGATAGAGGAAACAACTCTGGAAATCATGGGAAATCAAGAGGAAAATCAAAGGGAAAGAGGTCTGAATCTAAAGGGCCAAATGATTGCTGGTACTGTGGAAAACCAGGTCATAAGAAGAAAGATTGTTGGTCTCGGAAGAAAGATCAAGGAGACAAAAATGATGGAAACAAGGAGGCAAATGTGGTAAGTAACAAATCCAAGGAGGATGCTTTGCTCTTGTCCTTAGAAAGTATTGATGATTCATGGGTTTTAGATTCTGGGGCTTCATTTCATGCTACACCCCATAGAAGTTATTTTGTTGATTATGTCCAAGGGGATTTTGGGCTAGTTTATTTGGGAGATAATGAACCCTGTCAGATTGTTGGAAAGGGAAAAATTAAGATTAAGTTGCAGAATGGGAATCATTGGCTACTACAAGAGGTAAGACATGTTCCAAGGCTGAGTAGGAATTTAATTTCAGCAGGGCAACTGGGTGATGAGGGTTGCACAGTTACTTTTAATGATAAAAATTGGAAGGTTTCAAAAGGTTCCTTAGTAGTAGCAAAAGGTGTGAAAGTAGGCACCTTATATCTTTGTACAGGTCATACTGTTCCTTCTACTTTAATTGTTTCAGAAGATAATGAATGTTCAGGAACAGTGGCTGCAGTTGAGCAGGAAGAACATCAAACTGTTGCTGTAGATTCTGACATAGCACTGTGGCACAACAGACTCGGGCACATGAGTGAAAAAGGTATGAAATTACTTCATTCAAAGAAAGTTTTACCTGGTCTGAAATGTGTCAATATGGATTTCTGTGAAAGTTGTGTTTATGGAAAACAAAAGAGAGTTAGTTTTGTGAAGAGTGGGAAGGAAAAGAAAAATGAGAGATTAGAGCTTGTGCATGCAGATGTATGGGGACTAGCTCAGGTATCTTCCCTTGGTGGCTCTCTATATTATGTTACATTTATAGATGATGCAACAAGAAAAGTATGGATTTATTTCCTTAGACAGAAATCTGATGTATTTCAAACTTTTAAGAAATGGAAATGCTTGGTTGAGAATGAGACTGGTAAAAAGTTAAAATGTCTCAGATCTGATAATGGTGGTGAGTATTGCAGCACAGAATTTGAAGAATATTGTTCCTCTAATGGTATTCGTAGGCAGAAAACTGTACCAAGGACTCCACAAGAAAATGGAGTGGCTGAATGCATGAATAGGATAATAATGGAGCATGCAAGGAGTATGAGGTTGCATGCTAGGCTGCCCAAAAATATGTGGGTAGAGGCAGTGAAGAATACTGTTTATTAAATCAATAGAGGCCCCTCTACTCCTTTGGACTGTGGTATTCCAGAGGAAGCATGGAGTGGTAAGAAGGTGAGTTATTCTTTTCTCAAAACCTTTGGTTGGGAAGCTTTTGCACTTATAGATTCTGAAAATAGAACCAAGCTGGAAGCTAAGTCAAAGAAATGTGTATTTGTTGGGTATGGCATTGATGAATTTGGTTATAGGCTTTGGGATTTTGAAAATCATAAAATTGTAAGAAGCAGGGATGTCATATTTAATGAGAAAGTATTGTACAAAGATCTGTTGCTGTAGCATGAGAAGAAAGAAAATGACTATGTAGTACTAGATGATACTAAACAAGTTCATGTTCCAGTAGTTCCTTATGCTCCGCAACAACAACAACAACAAATACCACACACCCCAGTGAGTGTTAGACGGTCGACAAGGCTAAGTAGACCTCCAGAAAGATTTTCTCCATCTTTGTATTCTATTCTGTTAACAGATGCTGGTGAACCTGAATGTTATAATGAAGCTGTGCAGGTGGATACAAAGCTTCGGTGGGAGTCTACAATGACAGATGAAATGGACTCTTTGCTAAAAAATCAGACATGGGATTTATGTAAGTTACCTACAGGTAAAAGGGCTTTACAGAATAAATGGGTTTACAGGATCAAAGAAGAGGATGGAGGTACGAAAAGATTTAAAGCTAGATTAGTCGTAAAAGGATTTGCACAGAAACATGGTATTGATTTTGATGAGATATTTTCTCCAGTTGTTAAAATGACTTCTATTCGTACTGTTTTAAGTATTGTGGCTACTGAAGATTTGCATTTAGAGTAGCTTGATGTTAAAATAGCCTTTCTTCATGGTGATTTGGATGAAGAAATATATATGGTTCAGCCACAAGGATTTGAGGTCAAGGGTAAGGAGAATTTGGTGTGCAGATTGCAGAAAAGTTTATATGGCTTGAAGCAAGCACCTCGGCAATGGTATATTAAATTTGACACTTTTATGAATGGGCATGGATATAGTCGGTGTCATTCTGACCATTGTATTTATTTTAAGAGGTTGGATGATGACAGCTACATTATTTTATGTTTATATGTTGATGATATGCTTGTAGCTGGGTCTAACATGAATCACATTAAGGGGTTGAAACAACAGTTAGCAAAATCTTTTGCTATGAAGGATTTGGGGGTAGCAAAACAAATCCTTGGTATGAAAATTTGTAGAGATAGGAAAAATAAGAAATTGTCTCTATCTCAGGCTAATTATATTGAGAAGGTGTTGCAATGTTTCTCTATGGAAAATGCCAAAGCTATTAGCACACCTTTGCCTGGTCATTTGAAATTGACTAAGGATATGTGTCCCAAGACACCAGAAGAAGAGACTAAAGTGTCTAAGGTACCTTATGCTTCAGCTGTAGGGAGCTTAATGTATGCTATGGTATGTACTAGACCAGATATTGCACACGCAGTGGGAGTCATTAGCCGTTATATGAGTAACCCTGGTCTTGAGCATTGGAATGCAGTCAAATGGATTCTTAGATATTTGAGAGGCATATCTAGTAAGTGTTTACACTTTGGGGGTTCTACTACTACTGTACAAGGCTATGTTGACTCAGATTTGGCAGGAGATATAGATAGCAGGCGGAGTACTACAGGTTATATATTTACTGTTGGTGGGACAGCAGTGAGTTGGATTTCTCGACTACAAAAGGTGGTTGCTTTATCCACTACAGAGGCAGAGTATGTTGCTGCTATAGAGGCAGCCAAGGAGATGATATGGCTTCAATTCCTCATGGAAGAATTGGGACATCCACAAAAGGATAATTTTCTACATACAGATAGCCGAAGTGCCATTCATCTTGCAAAGAATTTTGCTTTGCACTCAAAGACAAAACACATACAGTTGCGGTACCATTTCATTCGATCAGTTTTGGATGATGGACAGTTAAGGCTAGAAAAGATTCATACTGATGATAATCCAGCAGATATGTTTACAAAGGTAGTAACAAGGGAGAAGTTGAACTCATGTTCAGCTTCAGTTGGTCTTCTAGACTGAACAAAATAAAGGAACAATTGAGTCCAAGGTGGTTCAATCCAGTGGGAGCCTCATGTGGGTAGCGGTATTGCTACAGGATCAGTCTCCAAGTGGGAGGTTTTTTAGTATAGTGTGGATACTGATCAGTCACCAAGTGGGAGATTGTTAGCTTGTGGTGACTAATCAGGAAAGTACTCTCCAGGAAAGTACTATACACTTTTCCTCCCGACTACTTTTTCAGTTATTTGGGCCGACTACTTATAACTCATTCTAACCCTAAAGCGGGAAAATATTGTATAATATGGCTTAGGGTTAGGGATTTTCATGATGTATGATTTTAGTACTTGCGGCAGAATTGAGCTGTAAGGGATTACGGATTGTAATCAGGTTGTAATCACTGGATAATAATAATATTGGACTCGCTGTTGGTGGATGTAGCCCAGGGATTGGGTGAACCACGTTAAATCTGTGTGTCTTGTGTTCTATTTTGTGTGGTTTATTATTTTCTGATATTAGTTATATTTGCACATAATTGTTATTTCTACCTTGTTAATCCGAACATCTTCATGATCTCCTTGTCATGAATTCTCAGTTATGTAAAAATAACATCAATTACAAATATATAGCACACTGCTATGACCTAATTAGGTTTACAACATCTTAGAAAACCTAAGATCTACGGTGTACAAAAATAACCTAGATCTAACTATTACATAGGAATCATCACAACATTTAATGATTACATCCGTAATAAATGTACCTCGGTCTCGGTAATATGTTTATACATCTATGTAAACCATTTGCATAGATAAATATGCCATTACTGATTACTATGCCATTTCCTGAACAACTTGGTGAATATTGCATTCTCTTTTCGGTGAATATCTTGATGCTCGGTGTGTAGAATACTCGGTGTTCACTGTCTCCATGCTTGGTATAAACAGATGCTTGGTAAACATACTTGGTTAAACTAGTATCCATTTAGCTTTCAATTCCGCCTTGTGACTGCTCAGTGTAAAGGCTTTGTTAGTTCAACCATCTAGCTTGTATAGCTTCTTTTTTCATCTTTTACTGATTGATCATCATCGATTACCGACTAGGTTTAGTTGATACTAATGAACAAACTTAATGCTCAATTAGAGATGACAATCTCCCCCATTGGGATTAGTATCAAAACCAAAATGTATTTGTGCCTAAATTTTTTTTAACTCCGTATATACATATAACTTTAAATATTTTCACTCTTCTTAAAAAACTCCCCCTCGGTGCATGCTCTTGGTATGTAGTTGGAAGTACAATGACATATACATATTTTCCCCCTTCTTTATTTTAATGCTAAAATAGACATGTACTTGCAATTTGTCAAAAATGTTGTGGTGGTTTTTCTTCAATGAATCCAAGAGGTTTTCCCATTCCTCTTTCAAGATGGTGAGAGCAATGTGCTCAAGACCAACTTGTGCATGCATATCAAAAATATTTTCCAAAACAAATCTCTCTGGTGTAGCCACTAACACTTTGGACTTTTTCAATGTGTCCCTCTATAATTTTTAGGTGATGAAGCATCTCGGTGACTTGGTCACTTATGTTGTCTTCATGCTTCCTTAGATCTGCTCTTAATCACCTTAATTCTTACACTTTCAGAATATTCTTGTGAAAAGCATTTGGGTCGGTTAAGGAAGCATTTGCACTGGCTAGGATATCTGCATCTAGATTCTTGATATTTTCACTGACCTCTGTAGTGAATGTCTCCACAGTGTAAAGCTTAAACAAAATTTAAATTATGTTCTGAATTATAGAATTTGGCTTGGTTATAACTTTAGAAATCTTTACCTTATTTATTGCCACTTCTTGGCTAATCTTTTCTGCAAGTTTCACTTGAATTTTGGCTTCTGTCCTTTCTTCTATCCTTTTCTCAGCATCTATGTTCGGGGTATTGATAGAATTTGTGAGAGTTCCAAGTTGGTCCAAGATAGGTGTGTCTTCATTAACTTGGACATCAGGTACAACTTGTTGTACAGTCTCTCACATCCTCTAGTATTTGCTTTCTCTTACTCTCATTCCTGAGTTTTTCCTATGCATCTTTTCTACTACATAATTCTCCATATTTTCTCAATTCTTCTGGGTCTATGGTCTATGGGTCACACTCTAGAATAATTATGACTTCATCTAGTGTGACTGGTCCTTTACCATGTTTTCTTTTCTTCTTCTTAGACTCTGATGAAGCTATCTTCATAAATGGAACTAGAGATTTTACCTCTACATTTATCTTTTGATGCTCGATCGTAACTGTTTCTTCCTTCTTTTGCTCCTCAGTAACCTGAGTCTCAATTAATACAGTTGCAGTCTCTGATTGAGTATCGATGGGGGTGGGCTCAGTAGTCTTAGCAGGCTTAGGATATTCCTATTCCTTTGTGTTAGCCTCTTTTTCTTTAAGCTCATTTGTCTATGTTATTCTTGTTCCTTGTTCCCCTGTAGTATACTTTTGTTGCTTGGGGATTGAATCTTTGGGTTCCTTTAGTGTCAATATTTCAGCTGCTTGAACTAAAATAGGTAGGTCACCCGGTATTGTACTTACTATTGGCTCAGTAGAGGATTGATCTTCTTATTGAGCTCCATCAATTGTGACATCCTCATCATCCTTGATGTCATCAGGGTCTCCATTGGTAATGTCCTTAATGAGTGTAATGTCCCTTTTCTTCTTGATTTCTTCTTGGGTATAATGGGCAAAGCCAATTTATTTGCCTTTGCTTGTGCTCGGAGAATAGAAGTCCAAAGAAAATGACTATTGTCATCTACTTTAGCTATATTTTCATCAAGAATCTGAAGTGCTCATCTCTTTACAAGAAATCTCTTTGATTCTTCATCAGCTCATCAATTTCAGTACTTGTTAATGTTGGCATTGTCAAAACTACTGATATTTCCCTCATTGTCTTTTCAGTACTCAATGCATAAGTCCATCTTGTAAAAAATATGTCATATAGGTTCTTAGGTACATGCTTTACAAATTCAATTGGTACCTGTTTAAATTTCACCATCATCAGAATTACAGATTCTTCTATTTTATTCTAGTCCTCTGTTGATAGGTGATCAAACTAACTTACTTTCGGGTTTCTTAGACCTCCATTGTCTATTATTGATTCTAAAACCTCATCTATATATTGATTCTTATTAACAATAACTTTAAATTGATTGGAATCATCTTCATCATCATCAATGTCATCTTTTCCTCTTATTAACTTTCTTCTTTTCTTTGGGGTCTCAGATGTAGCTTGATTAGTTGTCTTCTTCTGATATATTTTTTGTCGGTGTGGGCCTAGATATTTTCACAACTCCTTTCTTCAATGGGGATGAAGCTGTAGTGGTTGACCTTGTTCTTACTCTTCTTTATGCTATTGTCTGTTTCTTCTTAGGAATGGCCTTAACTGGTGTTGGATATACATCCTTGTCTGACTCGGTTGCCTCATCATGATCATGTGCCTTGTCAGTGTGAAGTAACTGACCGTCAGTTTCTCCTTCAACCAGAATGTCCTCGGACACTTTAGCATCTTCTCTAAATTTATTTACTAAATCACTCATCATTTTCTTTGATTTCTTTATTTCATCTACAGATAACTTTGTTCCCACAGAAATGGGAACACATAGTGGTCTACAATCTGCCATGCTGAACCTGTCCAACACAAACTTCACATACTTACTCTAACTCAACCAAAGTTTTCTGTTAGACCTGTCTCTACTAATTTCCATACCCAAGATGTACCTTGCTTCCCCGAGATCTTTCATCTCAAACTGTGCAGACAACTGAGATTTAAAATCAGAAATCATAGCCTTACCCTTCCCAAACAACAACATATCATCAACATATAATGCAACAATAAGAAGGCGATCATTTTCAACTCTGAAATAAACACAATGATCTGATTTTGATCTTACAAATCCAATTGACAACACAAAGGCATAAAGCTTAAGGTACCACATCCTAGGATATTGTTTCAAACCATATAAAGATTTCTTTAATCTGCAAACTAAGGATTCTTTACCTTTAACAATGTAGTGTTCAGGCTATGACATATAAATCTCTTCCTCCAAATCACCATGAAGGAAAGTTGTCTTCACATCCATCTATTCTATCTCTAAATCATATGATGTAGCAAGAGATAAAAAAAATCTAATGTATGTCAAATTTGCAACAGGAGAGAATATTTCACCTAATCTATTCCCTCTACCTGTGAATACCCCTTTGCAACCAATCTAGCTTTGTACCTTTCAACACTGCCATCTGCACAGAATTTCTTCTTGAACACCCATTTACAGCCAACATATTTTCTCCCTTTAGGGAAAGGTACAAGGTCCCAAGTTTTTTTTTTCTCCAATGAAGCCATCTCATCATCCATAGCCTCAATCCAGGAACCTGAATCTTCCATGCCCAAAGCCTCTTTCACAGATCTAGGCTCATCAGTGTTAGTAATCAAACCAAAAGCACAACTGGAATCTAACATAGAATAACCAAATCTTTCCGGTTACTTTCTTTCTCTCATGGATCTCCTCAAGGGCTGAGGTTGAGGTTGTTCTTCCTCTTCTTCTGAACTATCAGAGCTGCTAGAGCTCTCCTCATCATTAGGCCCATCATGGTCTCTCTGTTCAGTCTTCTCAGGGGTAGGAGGCAACTGAACAACATCTTTTTCCTCTTCTTTTTCATCTGGTTGTAGCACAATAGGAGAAGATGTTAGCTCTCTAAAAATAAAATTTCTACTATACAACACCTTACTAGTCACAGGATCCCAAAGCTTGTATCCTTTCACACCAACATTGTATCCGATGAAAATACATTTGATAGCTTTGTTTTCCAACTTAGATCTTTTCTCCTTTGGAAAAATGGATAATGAACAAAACTCTTGAGGATTATCTACCTGATAATCATATTAAGGAAATATACAAAACCTGTTATGGTTTAACATGGTTAAGGATAACTAGGACAATCAGATTTGGGTGAATCTCTCATTGATTGTCCCTTGTTTGGAACCTATTATGCTTTCTCTAAAAGCGTGGAAAGTTCAAATGGATATGGAGGAATCCTTGATATAGGTTGCGACCTCTTCAAGTAAGTTTTTTGTCTCCTCGACCCCTTCTTTGCAAAATCCTATTACTTGAAAACCTCCCTTCTAGTTGCACTCTTGGATCAAATAACTTATTCCTAAGATTAATATGCTCTACTAGATTTCCCTTCAGAATAAAATCTTAATAGTGGATAATCTTCGTAAAAAGGGTATGATTATGCCAAACTATTGTTCTCTTTGTAAAAAGGGTGAACAATAAATTTTTCACCTATTCTTCAACTACCCTTTATCTTAGGAGGTTTGGTCAAAAAAATTTCAGATATGTGACACCTGCTGGATTTTTCCTAGTTCAGTGCACGATTTATTTAATCAATTTATTTTTGTTGTCTTTTCCTAGGATAAACCTCTCTAAAAGATGATAGCGCCTCATGTGATGTGGAAAATTTGGAAAAAAAATAAAATAATTAGATATTTCATGACAAGGCCTCTACTCCAAATGATGTTTCTTTCAAATCTTTAAGAGGAATTAAAGAGAACTGGATTTTCTCCTTCAATGTTGGCTCTGACATTATGCTAGATATTGAAATATGCAATAATTGGGTGATGATGGTCAGGAATGAAGATAAAAATAAAAAGAGAGAAGGGGTTATCTGGCTCTCTCCTCCCCATGGATGGGTGAAAGTTAATGTTGATGGTGCAACCAAGGGAAATTTTGGTCAACCTGGTAGTAGTGGTCTGCTGCATGACTTTAGTGGTAATTATTTAGGGGATTGGCTTTTCTTTTGGGAATCCAAAGTAAACATGTGGTGAAAGCTAAGGGAATTTTTTGTTCTTTGAATCTAATTAATAATCGAAAGCATAAAAAAGTTTGGATCGAAGGGGCTCTGACAATATCATCAGGTACCTAAAAGGTGACTTTAAGGCCTCTTGGTCGATTAATCACATAATTAAGGAATCCGTATCTATCATTGATTCTTTTGATGAGGTGTATATCTCACATGTATATCGTGATGCTAATCTGGTGACAGATTCCTTAGCTAAATTGGCTGTCAAATTAAAGGATATGATTATTTCTCAAGGTAAAATTGATTTGAATGAGGACATCAAATCTATTTTGCGATATGACAAGATTTCTTGTAAAGAGGGATTTATTAATATTAATAATTTTAATGTCACTTAAGGGCATCAGAGTTTCCACCATCTTTAATGATAGTCCGAAGAGAATTACTTTTCTTAGAAAGATCAAGTGGAGTTTTTCCTTGTGGGTTTTCTTTTTTGTGGGCTTAGGGAAGTGTAGAGAGTTGTCTGTTGATTATTTTTCTCAAAGAGCTACCAGTATCACCATGGGGGGAGATTTGAAATGCAAAGAGTTGTTGAATTATGATAAATGGAGGAAGGAACCGACGGACTGGAACAAACTTGAGAAGGGTATAATTACATAATATTTATAGAGACTTCAAGGATTTGAGAAGTATGTTAGTAAGGATTTTGTTGATGGATGGAATGAAGTCTGTTACTCTATGCATGAAGGAAATTTCTTTAATAGGGTCCAACTCATTTCTAAAGTCACTGGGCTTCAGCACAAAGGTATGAATTTTTTTAGGGATAGGAAAGTGTCGGATAGATCTACGAAGATTTTTCCTAAGGAGGGTGTTGAAAAAGATAAACTGGTTAAAAGTGGGGGTTTTTATGATGTTGATCCTATTAAGATTATTTGGAGAAAGATCTTGGTTGCTCTTATGGAATATATTACTCTTGAGGGAAGATACACAAGAGCGCACTCTTACCATTTTATCCTAATAAATCATTTTAGGCACAAAATTTATGTTTATTTACCATTTTATTTTCTTATCTCTCTCAATTATAGGATTAGAATTCATAAGAGAAATCCACATAATCTTGTGATCCATGAAGGTTTGATGTGTTTGTCAGGGAGGAGATGAGAAGTGAAAGGGGGTCATAATCCTGCATCAACCAAAAGGATCAAGTTTTGATGCAGGAGCATCCTGGGTGTAAGAGCAATCTTGCATCACCCAAAAAATATTTTTGTTTTTGTTTTCAATAAGGGCTATCTTGTGCAGAGCTGCTATTTATGAAAACTTACTATTTTTAGTAAGTTGGTCATATGATCTCAGAATGTTCTGATTTCACATTGGAGTTTCATCTCAGTCATTTCAGCCTACCAGTTGAGTTTCATTGCCACATCATCAGTATTGGTGAAGTTATTGTGTACATCTTTCAGGTCAATTTTGAAGGCCTTAGAGGCTCCAGATCGCAATCGACCCCCAGTTGACTGGTGCTAGCGCATGTCAAGCACTGTAGATCTCGTCATGGCATTTTTGAAATGTGGTTACAATAGGAAAATGAAGCTACGATTAAAAAGTTATGGCCTCTGGAAGTTGGGTTACCTAAAATCATATTTTGTATTTCTTTTGAGCTGACCCTATTGTAATAATTGTAAAAATAAAATAATTCCATGTTTAGTCAGCCGAAAAGGCTAAATTTTTGTAACCTTCTCGGGTTGTGGAAATTGCCTATATAAGGAAGGTTCGTAGTGTTGTCTTAGGTAGTTTTCGGGACAGTTTTGGGTGGTAGATCTGGGTATTGATTCGAGGCTTTTTCCTACAAAATATTGTAAGGGAATGCCCATGTGGCTTTGCATATTGTAATTCTGAAAGTTTGTAATTCCACATTTGTGGAGATAATAAGAAGCCCATTTTCTATTCTTGCATATTATTGTTGTTTCTCTATTTTTGTTAGGTGTTTGTGGTATTAATGGGAGCACCCTTCATCAAGTGGTATCAGAGCAAGAGTTCCTGAGTGTGTAAATAGATCGCCGATTGTGAGACAGTTTGTACCAAGACTGTGGGTTAGGGTTTCTGTGTAAACAGATCACCTACTGTGAGGCAGTTTGCACTAGGACCATTGGTTATGGTTTTTGTGTAAATAGATCGCCGAATATGAGGTAGTTTGCACCAGGACCATGGTTAGGGTTTCAACGAGAAGCACGAAAATGCCTCCACGAAGGGAACATGGCAGAAGAGCTGGTGTTGTAACACCTAAGGTTAGGGAACTGCAGAGACAAGTGTGAGCATTACAAGAGGAGATTCGCAGAGGAATGAATCTTAATATCAGATATGAAAGCGAGGATGAAGCCGAGGGAGAAGAAAATTATGATCAGGAGAGAGAAGTCAAAGTTTTGAAACAAGAAGAAGAAAGACTTTTCCAAGCTATCTCAAAGATCGCGAAGAGACCTAAGATTGAGGTTCTGACATTTTCTGGAAATCTTAACCCAGAGGAATAGATCAACTAGATCAATGAATGTGAAGAATATTTTGAGTATGAAGATATCGAGGATCTTGATCAGGTCAAGTTTGCGAAGGCCAGACTGAAGGGTCATGTAAAGATCTGGTGGCAAGAGATTTAGTTAGAGCAAAATCAAAGAGGAAAGGATAAAATCACAAGATGGGATCGAATGGTGGATAGATTGAAGCGATAGTTCATTCCTGTTGATTATGAGCTTTACCTACTGAAGAAGATGCAAAGTGTGAAGCAAGTAGGAAGATTTGTTCAGGAGTATACATAGGATTTCTATCGAATCCTCATCAGAACAAACCATGCAGAAGATGACAAGGAGAAAGTTTCCCATTATCTTAATGGGTTAAGGCTGAGCATTCAGGAAGAATTTAATCTAGTTCAAATGAATAGTATTGAAGAGGCATACCAGTTTGCCCTAAAAGTAGAGGAAAAGCTCAATAAGAATTTTGAGAGTAGACAAAGCAGAAGAGGTCGTGATGGAAGATCTGGTGGACAGTCATATGGAGATCAAAATGAAGATCTAAAAAAGAAGGATGAGGCCAGTAACAGTCATAATCAGAGAGGAGATAATTTCAATCATTTCCATGATCAAAATAATAGAGATCAGAGAGGAAGAGGAAGAGGACAAGGTTCAGGAAGAGGAGGCTTCCGTGGAACATGTTTTCACTATGGAGAAGAAGGTCATAGGGCATTTGAATGTCCTTAATGCCAAGGAAGGATAGATAGGAGGAATGTAGGCCAGGCCAGTGTTGCACATGTTGATGAGGATGCCAAATTATCACATTCTAAAGATGTTGAAAGAGGTGAAATGCTGATTAACAAAAGAGTCCTACAGAGTGGTGAGAATGAACTTGAGCAAAGGAGGAGCCTATTTTGCATAGGTTCAAGTGTGAGGGTAAGTGTTGTGCTGTGATTATTGATAGTGGTAGTATTGATAATTTGGTGTCAGAAGAGATGGTGACAAAGTTGAAGCTCAAGAGGTAGAAACATCCACATCCATATCGGGTTGCCTGTGTGTAGGATGACCACAAGGTCATGGTCAGTGAACAGTGCCTAGTGAAGTTCAAGATCGGTGGGTACCAAGATGAGTTACTATGTGATATCATATCTATGGATGCATGTCATATGTTGTTGGGTAGACCTTGGAAGTTTGACAGGTGTGTTGTACATGATGGTCGTGCGAATACCTATTCCCTGATAAAGGATGGAGTGCGACATAAGCTAAAACCATTGAAGGAAACATAAGAAAAGGTATGTGGTAATGCAAGAATAAATTTTGTTGATAGAGAAAATTTCTTAGATGGTATGTGGCATGAGCATATGTGTTTTACCTTAATTCCAAAGGCTGGGAAAGAGGAAGTAGAAGATGTACCTGTAGAATTTGTAGAATTATTGAATGAGTTTCAGGATATTGTATCCAATAATGTGCCTGATGGATTACCACCAGTAAGAAAGGTTAGTCATTAGATGGACTTGATTCCAGGAGCCAGTTTGCCAAATAAGGAAGCACACAAAATGACACTAGCAGAAAGTGAAGAGTTGAAGATAGATTTGAAGTTTAGTTCATCACATCATCCACAGATTGTATATGGAAGTAGTCCTAGAAATGCATTTGAGTTGAGGAAGATAGATAAAGGAGAAATAAGTAGTTCTGAAGCTGGGGATTTGGCAGAACATTTGAAGAACATCCATGAGGAGGTGAGGAAGCATATTACCAAGATGAATGTGCAGTATAAGGATGAGGCAGATGAGAAAATGAGGCATAAGGAATTTCAGGGTGGAGATGAAGTCATGGTTCATTTGAAGGAGAGATTTCCAGTTGGTACATATAACAAGTTGAAAATGAAGAGGTTTGGGCTATGTAAGATACTGAAGAACCATGATTCTAGAAATGCCTATGAGATCAAGTTGCCTACAGAGCTGAATATTTCACCAGTATTTAACATTTCAGATTTGATAGAGTATCATGAAGGAGGTGTTGAAGATGAGATCACGGCAACACAGTGGAGTATTCTAGCAACCAATTCAGATACCAAGGAGATTGAGCATATACTGGATAGTTGTGTTGGTAGAAGCACAAGGAACATGACATATGAAGAATATTTGGTCAAATGGAAAGGATGACCTGTTGAAGATTGATCATGGCTAACAAAGGAGGAGGTTAGCCGTCTTGGTTTCCCTCTTCACACCTGAGTTGTGATAGGGTCACTTCTCAAATTACCCCGGGTGTCTGATGTCAGAGCATCCTAGGTCTAAGAGCAATATTGCATCACCCAAAAAATATTTCTGGTTTTGTTTTCAATAAGGGCTATCTTGTGCAGAGCTACTATTTATGGAAACTAGTTATTTTTAGTAAGTTGGTCATATGATCTTAGAATGTTTTGATTTCACAGTTGGAGGTTCATCTCAGTCATTTCAGCCTACCAGTTGAGTTTCATTGCCACATCATCAGTATTGGTGAAGTTATTATGGTTTTTGGGTACAAAATCTTTCAGGTAAATTTTGAAGGCCTTAGAGGCTCCATATCATGATCGACCCCCGGCTAACTGGGACTAGCGCGTGTCAGGCACTGTAGATCTCATCATGGCGTTTCTCAAAAGTGGTTAGAATAGGAAAAAGAAGCTACAGTTAAAAAGTTATGGCCTCTGGAAGTTGGGTTACCTAAAATCATATTTTGTATTTCTTTTGAGCCGACCCTATTGTAATAATTGTAAAAATAAAATAATTCCATGTTTAGTCGGCCTAAAAGGCTAAATTTCTAAAACCTTCTCGGGTGGTGGAAATTGCCTATATAAGGAAGGCCCGTAGTGTTGTCTTAGGCAGTTTTTGGGATAGTTCTTGGTAGTAGATTTGGGTATGGATTCGAGGCTTTGTCCTATAGAATATTGTAAGGGAATGCCCATGTGGCTTTGCATATTGTAATTCTAAAAGTTTGTAATTCCACATTTGTGGAGATAATAAGAAACCCATTTTTTGTTCTCGCGTATTATTGTTGTTTCTCTATTTCTGTTATGTGTTTGTGGTATTAAGGGGAGCACCCTTCATCAAGTTTACTTTGGAAAAGAGTACCTATGATGGTGATAGGGACATACAGACTAATGATAAGACGGTTGAGGAGGCAAGGATTGTTGTCCATGTGGTTAATTCTACATATGATGATGTAGAAGGAATGGAGACTGAAGAGCAAAAAGTAGAAGATGGGGACCAGGCGAAATATGGTGATATGGACTCTGCCCCTCCTAAGTATGATGCTTTTTTGGACCATGATGTGGATAGTAGTACTCACACCATTCTTGATGGTGTCCCTAAGGCTTCGTTGAGTCCTAGGGATAAGGAAAAGGTTCCCATTCTCGTTGATTATGTGAGCTTAGTGGACCATGATATGTTTATTTCCCTCGAGGAGAATGAAGGTAAGGTGGAGATGAACAAAGGCAACACTAGTCCATTGAAGTTTGAGAAAGCTACAATCAAAGGTGAGTCTTTCTTGGAGAATAATGTGGACCCTAACAGACTTATTATGCAGCTAATGATCAATGAACTCGAAGGCAATAGAGAATAATCTTTAGGTGTTCTTCACACTGCTAAGGCCATGTCCATATACTCCTTTTGGTACAAATCTCTCTATTCTACGATTGATAACTTTCATCAGGTTTCCTTGTATGGTAGATCTATGGTCATGGAAACCCTATCAAGATTCTGGAGGCAAAGGTTATTGGTCTTTCCCCCAGAATGGATCTGATGCAAAAATCTATGAAGGATATTCTCAGTCATACTCAAGAGTCCATTAAGGACTTTTTTGATAACCTAAACTTGTTGATTGATAAGGTGGAGATGTCTCCTAGGGAGATTTATTTGGTGAATCTAGAAGCGAATGTTGGGGATTTTGTTGGTCTTGTGGCTGGTCGTGGAAACCGCATGAGGGCTAATGAGAAGAAGGGCCACCCTCAAGATCTGAAGCAATGTACTGATATTAGGGCGACTATTCAAAAGATTTCTAAATTGAAAGAGGAGATGGCCTCTACCCTCAAGGACTTGGCCTAGTGGTTGTGGCCTCCTTGTTCTCGTTGTTTTTGTTGTTGTGTGTTTTCTTTTGGCTTAGTTGTTGGTTTGTTGGCTAGTCTTTTTGTGGTGTTGGTTTGGGTAGCATTTTGTTTTGGGCTCTTTGTTGAATATATTTTGTAAAGGGTTTCGGGTCCCTTCAAAACCTTATTTTGCATCTAACCATGTTATTTCTAGAATGGTTTTTTTAATTAGTAGAAGAAAACTAGTTTTACAAGTACCATAAACCAAAAATTATAAAATAGAAAGGTTTATCTTGTTAACCAAAGAAAATAGATGCTAAACAGACATGACCCTTATGCCAGCCAAGAGCCAAAAATAGGGGAAATCAATCCCTAAACAACCTACATCCACTTGGCTAAATTCTAATTCACCTAATTATATCTTCATTAATGTCTCTAATGTTCTTGACAACACTATCTAAAGGAGTGAAATCATTATTCGTATTCGTTAGGCACATGGTACGACCCGAATTGGTCTAAAGGAGTGGCATCCTTATTCTTACTCCCAAGACGCATAGTTGGGCCTGAACGATGTTAATTAACATAGTAAGCTTCCTTTGTACTCTAATAAGTAAAATAATAGTGTACATACTCCATGAGATGCTTAGTCGATGTAGATACAATTGGAAAGGACGTTGGCATGTATCAAGTTGTAGGTGAAAGGAATACTTCTGTATGTTAAAGATCAAGAAATGTGTTTTGTTTCCTCAAATGGTTGAATGGTGAGATGATACAAGTATAAATGATACCAACACATAAGCATTTGAAGATGAAGAAAAAATGGGCAGAGTGGATGTTTCAATTTCACTCAATGTAGACAAGAGGTTGTGCTCCTCCAAGTTATGTTCCTAATAGAAAAAGAGATAACTTCATCTTCATGTCATATGTAGATGATATTTTATGAAATATGTTTGAGATGAAGGGTTAGAGTTGATTGGTAAAAGATTATTAAAGCTCAATAAAATCTTCAAAAATTAATTTTTCTATTCATGACATGATAGTAATGGTTTTTGGCATTTAAATTCATTTGTTTGAGCATTTTTACATCTCCGCGCAATGCAACGAAGGAAATAAGTTAAGTAATACTTAGTGTCAAGAACAATTTTTAGAAAATGTCAAAGTAGTTAGATAGAAATACATGGAGGAGAATTTGGTTCCATATTTTAAAATCTACTATCAGAGAGAATATGAACAACAGACAAGTCAATAAAATTACAAGAGTATCGAAAGATGTAAAATGTAAATATTTTTACTAACAATGTTTACAACTTGACTTTTCCTCAATTGAGATTACTAACCCTATTTTAAAGAAAATTCATTGATATTCGAAGGAGAAAAAATCAAATGATTGGATGAAATCATGTTGATATTCTTAATTAGTTGAATCATAATGTTCCTCTTCTCAAGCTTGCAATCCAAATTTTTGAAAAATCTCTTTCCTGTCAAAAGTTATTAGAGGTTAATCACTCCTTAATTTTCACACAGATTCTCAAGATCTATTATCCTACCAAAATTGGAAAAAGTTAATTAACCTTTTGGAGATACAAAATATAGTGGTTAATTAACCTCTTTGCAATTTTTTGAAAGGTTAACTAACTTGTTTTAAATTTTGAAAAGGTTGATTCAACTTTATAAAATACAAAAAAATAAGAGGTTAAGTAAACTCTTTCCCAGTTAAGCTTTGCATCCTTTAATCTTGAGATTGTGAATGAAGAATTCAATTTTTGATTAAGTAAAAATAGGTTTTGAAGGTTCCTGAAACCCTTTACAAGAAATTCATAAAATATATTCAAAGAAATCCCACAATGTGAGACAAACCCAAAACATGACATCAACAGAGCAACATACCAGCAAAAATTATTAACATTTTGATTTACCCAGTTTCATTTGGGATTAGAAGTTCATGTCAAAAGAGGGCAAATACCTCTTAGAGTTTTTACCTTTTACCGTAATCCATCCATATTCCACCATAGTATTCACGCTCTTCCAAGTCAACGAATCTAGCTAAGAGGACCCAACTATGGGGGCACACTAAGGAAAACCATAGAAAGGACTAGCATCCTCCAGAGGCATAGTCCCACCAGTGTTCGAGGAGACAGTACCCGTAGTAAAGTGAGTAGAACAAGCATTCACTTGAGAGACAAGGACATAAAATTCCATAGGGATAACACCAAAAATACACTTGACAATAGGAGTCCTATCACAAAAATTGTGAGATACAATTTAAATTGAGCCATGAGTCTCCACCAATCCAGAATCAGTATTGGAAGCTTACCGCACATTGGCATCAATAGAAGGCACAATATTATCCTTGACAACCACCTAAGAGAAACTCCTCTGGGCGGAGTTCTTGTAAATCATGTAATGTTGGACATAAGCATTTTTCCACCAAGAACTAGCCCTCTTAGATTTCACTAGATCACATTTAGCCACCACATGGCCAATTTTAAAACACCTTCTAAACTTGAAGGGAATCCATTCATAGTCCAAAGTTCAGATCCAACAACCCTTAGAAGAGAAAAGATTGATCTCATCTGGAAGCCCCTTAGAAACATCTAAATCCACCTGAATCCTAATAATGGCTGAGTTTTAAATATGAGAGGGAAGCATTGATAGACATGTGAATTTCTTGATAGAAATATGGTTGTGGATTACAAAAGTTATAAAATATATAAGATTTCAATTTGGTGAAAAGCCTTCAAAATATTTTAGGTTTCAGTTTTTTTCAAAATGTAGAGTTCATTGTCAGTTCAAGCAAAAAAGTGTAACACACTATTGTGGGTTCACCCCATACCATTGAATAATATTCTCAAACTTTTCACTATTCAATTCTGGTTTCTAATATGCACTCTCATATTTCTAGTACAATGCTATGCAATTTTAGAATTCCCAAGATTATGCTACTTGTTACACTCTTAATGTGATAAATGTCATGGGAGTCATGAAGAATTACACTCTTAACTAATGTTTTGGCAAGACATCCCTGCATATGTTAGGCATCCATGCAAGCACTTGTTTCATAGCTAGCAATATAATTTTTTAATTGCTTTGGTATGATTAAGGAAACTCTTAGACAACCTCTTTTGGACAACACTCACCACAACTATAATTTGACTTAAATGAAAGTATTTTTTTGAGAATGCCTCTTTTTATTTGAGACTATAGGAGGACCTTTCAAAATTTAAAAAGAGGTTGTGTAAATTATTCATTTAGATCCTTGTCAAAAGAGGTCGTGCATATCCTTGTCATCTTCAATAATATATAAACAAAACTATCATATAAACATGATTTTATAATTAAATTCTAACCATAACTTTAACCCTAATTATAATTAATGGGAAACACATACTTTCTTCAATTTCCATACATAATTTTTTTTAATAATAACAACCCTAATTTGTGAAATTTATACCTGATGAAGGGTGCTCCCCTTAATACCACAAACACATAACAGAAATAGAGAAACAACAACAATATGCAAGAACAGAAAATTGGCTTCTTATTATCTCCACAAATGTGGAATTACAAACTTTCAGAATTACAATATGCAAAGCCACATGGGCATTCCCTTACAATATTCTGTAGGACAAAGCCTCGAATCAATACCCAGATCTACTACCCAGAACTATTCTGAACTACCTAAGACAATAATACAGCCTTCCTTATATAGGCAATTTTCCACCGCCTGGGAAGGTTCCAGAATTTTAGCCAATAAGGCCGACCAAACTTAGAATTATTTTTTTTATTTTACATTTCATTACATCGTAGTCGGCTCAAAATAAATTTTGAAACCCGAACAGAAATTTTGAAGAAAAATCATTTTCCGCCATTTCAGGTGACCCAACTTCCGAAGACCATAAGTCATCACCAGTTGACCCGATTGACTATTGTAACCCCATTTCGAAAAGGGCGCGAGGAGCTCTACAACGCTTGAATCAAGCAAGCTTCATTCAGCCCAAAATTCAACCTCATTCGGGGCCTCTAAAGCCTTCAAAACTGAGTTCGAAGTTTCTGTACCCTGCTGCCAATACCGAAAATCTTCAATATCTTCCAATATACACTTGATCTAGCAATGAAACTTTACTGGCAGACTTATATGACCAAAATGAACCTCCAAGAAAGAAATCAGATCATTCTGAGCACATACAAAAATTACCAAAAATAGCAACTTTCCATAAATAGCAGCTCTGCACAAAATAGCCCTTATTGAATACAAAAATAGAAATATTTTTGGGTGATGCAAGATTGCTCTTACACCCGGGATGCTCCTGCATCAATACCTCTTCAGGTCTGAATTTGATTTGAAAAAGAAAAAAAGAAAGATCATTTGATAGATTTTAACATTCTAATAGATTATAAGTAGTTTATCCTACTTATCATTAATAATCAAAGGATGCATGTTTCTAAAGTGAAAACTCATCATACTTTCTATTGTCATTGAACCTCAGGTACTTGTAAAATAAAGTAATAAAAACTTATCATATTTTTGATTAATTATTAAAAGAAACATGTTTCTATCGAGAAAGAAGATAGATCACAAAGTATTGCCATTCACTGGGGGTAAAAGATCAAACAACAGATAGTTTTCTATTCTACATTTTGATAGATCCTACATGTAACTTGCGCCTAATGAATGATATCAATGAATGAAGACAAAATTAAAACAAAACGAAGATCATAAATATCGCCAGTTGTGGTCTTGATATTTTTCTTGAACTTCTTGAATTGATCAATTTGGAATTGCAGGTTGTCATCCCCATCACTCCAAAATTTACTCCATGTAGATATTAGGGCGTGGATCGATGAAAAGAAAACCCATTAGAAAAGCTGTCAAATCATAACAAACTATTAGAATAGAGATTGTGACTTGAGAATCTAAGATCGAATATAATAGCAAATCTAAGGTCGAATATAATAGCAATTAGAGATTGTGACTTGAAAACAGTGAGATCAGATATAATAGCAATTGTAACCTGAAATGAAATGCATTATTTCTTTTGAAGACACGAGAAGAAAAGGTGGAACGCTGGTCTTCCATGACTAAAATGTAACGTCTACTACTCTTTCATTATCGGCGATTGAAATGTAATTTTTAATGGACTTTTTTTTCCTTTTTGTTTAACATTGATTTATCCCAAAACTGAAACCCTACAATCCATCAAATGATTATTTTACAGAACTCCAAATGCACAAGCAATTATTCCTTTTAAAATTCTAAATCCCATTTAACAAACGATTGATTTTAAAAACTCTGAACCCTATAGAAAGTATTCAAGTTTCCAAAACTCTGAACAATAGCAAAATAACTGTTGAAGTACGCTGTGTTCCAGCCTAGCTGTTTAATCTTCCCTGTCTACCGCGCACTTTCCTCACCCTCCGGCCATACCATTTCTACCTTGTTGCATGATCGCAAGGCTTCTCTCTCCTCCCTTACGATCATGCGACCGCACTCCCTTTCTGCCTCTCTGCCTTACCTTCCCCTGCATGGCATTTCTTTTTGTCTTTATGCATCTGCTCTGCCCTGTCGTCCTTTCCCACCTGCCGCTGGCATTCTTTCACTGCCTTGTCGCATGATCGCAAGGCTAGCTTTCAGCTCTTGCGATCATGCGACTTTCTCATTTTTCTGCCCAGCACTTTATGCAATTATCTTAAGCTTGCTCAGTTTTGCTGTTATGTGCGCTCCAGTGATCTCTTAATTGCTCAGCTTTTTGTTTACCGTCCGTTTGTCTTTCCAATGGCTTGTCCTTTGTGTGGGGCCCTCTCCCTTTACATTTTCGCATGATCCCATAACTCCCATTTTGGTTTATGCGATCATGCGACCTATACTTCCTGCGTCATCCTTTTCCTATGCTTACGTTTCCAAGTGCGTGGGTCCCCTCGTTTATGCTCTTGTCGCATGATCGCATGAGCATTATTTTATTCATGCGATCATGCGACCACTCTCATGCGACAGCCTTTTTTTGTTCCGCCAACCACTGTATTAATTGCAGTATTTTTTATATAGTTTTTTCTCTGACTTTTTGCTTCGTTCGGTTATTCTCCAGGCCTATCTAGATGCTTCTGGTGAGAATATTTTGAAATCAGGAAAGGAATGGTTTTCTTAGTTTGGTGTGTCGAGATGATACTCTGTCTCTGCAAGCAAGAAATATAGGCGAAAGTTTGAGCATATTGGCAGCTCTGTAAATCTGAACATATTTGGCATTAATATAAATAAAGTTTTATAAAATCTCTGTTTACTCTGTTTTACTCTGTTCAGTTATTGTGTTGTGTTAAATCTTCCTCCATCAATAACAAATAATTGAATAGAATAAAAAGAAAAAAAATTAGCTCCACAATTCATTTCTAGACCCAGA
>BSBK01010453.1:0-115000 GCA_027943335.1 Chamaecyparis obtusa | reverse complement strand
TTTGTATATAAATTTTTGGTGGGAACTAGACCCCAATTTTCACCATTTTTCAACAATTAAAAAATGGAATTCAAAAATTAAAAAAATGATGTCAATTCTCATTCATTTAAAAAAATAAAAAAATATAGGCATAAAATTTTTCAAATTTCTCACATTTCATCAGTTTACATCATCTTCAAATTCTAAACATAAATACATCACTTTTATGTCGTTAAAGTTGAACAGTTTGCGTGTTGTTGTCCTTTTCCTTTATGACACAAGTTTGTACTTTTACCTATTTTGAATCTCTGTCATTGTCTCATTTTTAAATTCCTCCATCATTTTCTATAGCCTTTTAGGGCTCATTCTTCTAGGAGGTATGTTCACAAGGATGCCAATCTCCTAAGGTTCGACTATATCATCACAAGTGTTGATTTCCTAAATAGATCCAACAATCTGTCAACACCAATAACCTGTCTCAAGCTATTAAGTCAACCAGTAAACCAGGAAATTTAACTAGAAACCATGAATCCTCACTTGTCAATCACTCAACCAACCCTTATGGTGGGTCTTTCTACAATTACAGGTCAAATTTCACTACTACCACCCCACAACCAGAAATTTCAATCACCGGTACTTGATCCAATTGATTCCTTATCACTATCTCCCTTTGCTATGCCAATCAGCTAAAAACCTACTACTGACCACCTTCTAAAAACTATCAGTTGATCTAGATCAGATCCATAATTCTTCCACTCCACAAACAAGAATTACATTCAGGTAGCTTGCAACATGCAACCTTTCAAATTTGCCATTGTTAATATACACCAGTAAGAAGTCAAATTCATTTCCCTCAATGTCAAACCCTTATATATAGCTAATCATTCCTTAAAATTACATACATTCCATAGAGAAAACTGCATCACCTATTAAGCTCTTAATCTACAAGCTCGTAACATTGAAACTATCCTTCCTACAATTTCTTCTTCATGAATTTCCTTCTCTACCAGCTCTTCTTGGTTTTATTCTTTGATACCTCAATTCTTTTCTCTCTCTCTCTCTCTCTCTCTCTCTCTCTCTCTCTCTCTCTCTCTCTCTCTCTCTCTCTCTCTCTCTCTACTTGAAAATGGACTGGAGTACCCTACTTATATACAAGATCAACAACAACAACTTCACTTATTCGATCACCAAATTCAAGATAAAGAAAATGTATTAGATTAAATAGGATAGGACCTAAATCTATAGGAACACCCCCAAAATAGATATGACATGGTATGTGATCATGCAAGGAGGATGACCATGAATTAAAGAACATCAAACAATGTGCCATGAACAACTGCAAATAACACTAATCTTCACCACAAGCTGGATCTCGCTAAACAAGATGTCAAGAATAGGAAATAAATATAGGACCGAACTAATCATAGGATATCTTTATCTAGAAATAATAAATCCCGATGCGTTCATATACATGATATCTTCATAATGTCTAAAACACACTGTAACGACCACATAAGATGATGTGCCAACTATATCCACTACAACTAAAAACACAGAAACTACTCAACTGGAACAATAAATAAACAAACTGAAAATAATATCTTTTTGGGCGATGGAAGATTTCCAACTACCCAAGAAGACTTCCGCATCAGAGTAGAACTAGTTTTCCTTGACTCAACATCTTTGTTATTGTAAGAAGAAATCCCTACACGATAATGAATAGAAAGAACTACACCTTGCCTCTCTTTTATAGTGTATGGAAGGTGGGCGTCAACAATGGGGAGCATGAAAATTTACATTAGATGAGAAAATTATATTGAATTTAGTGGCACTACAAGAAGCATGAGTTAGTTTCATCATCTTCCTCCTAGTCGGTTTACAACGTTGCCAACTAGTTTTCAGTTTTTTTGTTCTCATCACATATTACCTAGGTGCTTCTATCGAATAGAAAAGGAGGTGCAATGACTAGTCATATAGAAAAATATTTTGTTAATAATATATTGAATTATTAGAAATTAAACATTTTAAAAATATGTAAATACCACATTTAATATTATTTAATCTACATTTTTATTTGAAAAAGGACATTGGTTTAATAGTCATTGGAGCATATATCCTCTAGTTTCATCATAGCTTTCATTGCGGGTTGTTACACTATTTTTAACTATTTTTCACTATATATATCTCAGTAACATCCATAAATAAGGTTTCTTCTCATAACATATTACCCATAGTTATTTTTAAAATCTATGGTGGTCCACAACCTTTGTTAAAAAAAATATATTACCCATAGGTGCCTCTATCCAATAGAAATTTACCAACTATAAAGTTTATTTTATATAAGATATTAGAAAGAACAAATTGTATGAAAATAAATATTCGCATTAGATGTGAATACCACATGTAACATTATTTTGAATAAGACATGTAACATTATTACAAACTAATGTCCACTATGAAACTGAAGACTTACGCTAAGGAACACACTCAAATAAAATTCAATGTGATAAAATAAATATTTATGCATGATTTCAAATTTATAAAATTTTTAAGCATTGTGTATTTATATTAATATGAGTGAGATAATAATATTAAAAATAGTTAAAAATAGTTTTTACAAAAAAGACCAATTTTTAAAAATATTTTTATAAACAAAAATCAATTTTTTGTAGGAAACTTGTAAATTCATCTAAAACCAACTTGAATCTAATAAAATAGATATGCGTTTTATAATAAAAATAAAAATTAAATTAAATTTTAATATTTAATAGTTCTATTATATTTCAAAATTTATTTATTAATATTTGAAATGCATTACTTCTCTTATATTGTTATATTTTTGCATTCCTCTTAAACACTTATGCAAACAAATTATATTATATATATATTCATAATTATATATTTATTTTTGGGATAAGAAAGATATAGTACTGAGAGTGGAGGGGTGAATCAGCACCCTCAAAAGCTTTTACTCAATATACAATCTGTAATACTAGTGACTATCTATCTAACGGATTCCATTGTTTTCAACATACATGCAAATAATTTTGCGAATGTAAAGTGCATGAAAACAAACAATAAAATATTCATGAAATGTAACACATAACACAAGTATTTTGGCTATGCAAAAACCCTTGTTAGAAGGTAAAAACTTGGGTGGGAATGACACCAACAAATTCTTCACTACTGCAGTAAATAAAGTGTGCCAGTTAAGGATACAAGTTTGATCGCTTCTGGTGATCGTACCCTGTTAAGAGTAATTTTAGATCGATTAGATCTACCTTGTGAGAGGATTTTAACAACACAAAGAAAGTGTACACGCAGTCAAGAGATTTTACAATCAGACTATTAAGTCTACTTTGTTAAGAGATTTTCAATCCTACTATAATGATTAGAAGATAACATAAAATATCTGTAAATAAAAACTATGACTTGTCTGAATCAGATCAATGAAATACCAATTCAATTTCACCTTGATTTGGAGTATACTATCATCTATTCTGCTTGGTAGCCTTATTTGTTTTTGAATAAACTAAATACTTTCTGATAACTGTTATGTTTTGTAAACCCTTATCTGAATTTTGATGTCTCGAAGGCAACTACTTCTTCATGATCTCCTTGTCATGCATTCTCAGTTATGTAAAAATAACATCAATTACAAATATATAGAAAACTTCTATGACCTAATTAGGTTTACAACATCCTTGAAAACCTAAGATCTACGGTGTACAAAAATAACCTAGATCTAACTATTACATAGGAATCATCACACCATTTAATGATTACATCTGTAAGAAATGTGCCTCAATCTAAGTAATATGTTTATACATCCGTGTAAACCATTTGCATAGATAAATGTGTCATTACTGATTACTATGCCATTTCTTGAACAACTCGGTGAATATTGCATTCTCTTTTCGGTGAATATCTTGATGCTCAGTGTGTAGAATACTCGATGTTTGCTTACTCTGTGCTCGGTATATACTAATGCTTGGTAAACATACTCGGTTAAACTAGTATCCATTTATCTTTCAATTCTACCTTGTGACTGCTCGGTGTAAAGGCTTTGTTAGTTCAATCGACTAGCTTGTATAGCTTCTTATTTCATCTTTTACCAACTGATCATCTTTGATTACTGACTAGGTTTATTTGATACTAATGACAACACTTAATGCTCAATTAGAGATAACAATCTCCCCCTTTTGGATTAGTATCAAAACCAAAATGTATATATGCCAATTTTTTTTTTAACTCTGTATATACATATAACTTCAAATATTTTCACTCTTCTACAAAAACTCCACCTTGGTGCATGCTCCTGGTATGTAGTTGGAAGTACAATGGCATATACATGTATTCCCCCTTCTTTATTTTAATGCCAAAATAGAAATGTACTTAAAATTTGTGAAAAATGTTGTGGTGGTTTTTCTTCAACTAATCCAAGAGGTTTTCCCATTCCTCTTTCAAGATGGTGAGAGCAATGTTCTCAAGAACGACTTGTGCATGCATATCAAAAATATTTTCCAAAACAAATATCTCTGGTGTAGCCACTAACACTTTGGACTTTTTCAATGTGTCACTCTATAATTTTTAGGTGATGAAGCATCTCGGTGACTTGGTCACTTATGTTGTCTTCATGCTTCCTTAGATCTGCTCTTAACCACCTTAATTCTTACACTTTCAGAATATGCTTGTGAAAAGCATTTGGCTCGGTTAAGGAAGCATTTGCACTGGCTCGGTTATAAATTTAGAAATCTTTACCTTATTTATCGCCACTTCTTGGCTGATTTTTTCTGCAAGTTTCACTTGAATTTTGGCTTCTGTCCTTTCTTCTATCCTTTTCTCAACATCTATATTTGGGGTATTGATAGAATTGGTGAGAGTTGCAAGTTTGTCCAAGATAGGTGTGTCTTCATTAACTTGGACATTAGGTACAACTTGTTGTAGAATGTTTCTCACATCCTCTAGTATCTGCTTGCTCTTACTCTCTCTCCTAAATTTTTCCTGTGCATATTTTCTGGTACATAACTCTCCATATTTTCTCAATTCTTCTGGGTCTAAGGTCCGTGGGTCACACTCTAGAATAATTATGAATTCATCTAGTGTGACTGGTCCTTTAACATGTTTTCTTTTCTTCTTCTTAGACTTTGATGAAGATGTCTTCATAAATGGAGCTAGAGCTTTTACCTCTACATTTATCTTTTGATGCTTGATCGCAACTGTTTCTTCCTTCTTCTACTCCTTGGTAACCCGAGTCTCGATTGATATAATTGGAGCCTTTGATTGAGTGTCGATGGGGGTGGGCTGAGTTGTCTTAGAAGGCTTAGGATCTTCCTATTCCTTTGTGTCAGCCTCTTTTTCTTTAGGCTCATTTGTCTCAGCAATTATTGTTCCTCGTTCCCCTATAGTATCATTTTTTTGCTCGAGGATTGAGCCTTCAGGTTCTTTTAGTGTCAATATTTCAACTGCTTGAACTAAAATAGGTAGGTCACCTGATATTGTACTTACTGTTGGCTCGGTAGGGGCTTGATCTTCTTGTTGAGCTCCATCAATTGTGACATCCTCATCATCCTTGATGTCATCAAGGTCTCCATTGGTAATGTCCTTAATCTGTGTAATGTCCCTTTTATTCTTGATTTCCTCTCGGGTATAATGGCCAAAGCCAATTTATCTGCCTTTGCTTGTGCTTGGAGAATAGAAGTCCAAAGAAACTGACTATTGTCATCTAGTTTAGCTATATTTTCAGCAATAATTTGAAGTGTTCATCTATTTACAAGAAATCTCTTTGAATAATTCTTCATCATCTCATCAGGTTCGATACTTGTTAATGTTGGCATTTCCAAAACTAGGAATATTTCCCTCACTGTCTTTTCAGTACTCAATGCATAAGTCCATCTTGTAAAAAATATGTCATATAGGCTCTTAGGTACATGCTTTACAAATTCAATAGGTACCTCTTTAAATTTGACCATCATCTGAATTACAAATTCTACTATTTTATTCTGGTCCTTAGTTGATAGGTGTTCAAAATGACTTACTTTCGGGTTTCTTAGACCTCCGGTGTCTATTATTGATACTACAACCTCATCTATAGATTGATTATTATTAACAACAACTTTAAATTGATTGGAATCATCTTCATCATCATCAATGTCATCTTTTCCTCTTATTAACTTTCTTCTTTTCTTTGGGGCCCCGGAGGTAGCTTGATTACCTCTCTTCTTCTGATATATTTTTTGTCGATGTGGGCCTAGATAGTTTCACAACTCCGTTCTTCAATGGGGATGAAGCTCAGTGGTTGACCTTGTTCTTTCTCTTCTTTGTGTTATTGTCTGCTTCTTCTTAGGAATGGGCTTAATTGGTGTTGGATATACATCCTTGTCTGACTCGGTTGCCTCATCACGATCACGTTCCTTGTCAGTGAGAAGTAACTGGCCATTGGTTTATCCTTCAACCAGAATGTCCTGGGATGCTTTAGCATCTTCTCAAAATTTCTTTACTAAATCACTCATCATTTTCTTTGATTTATTTGTTATTTTCCTAATAACGAGGCCTATTTTTATCCCACTCTTAGCTTCTTCATATGCACCAAACCTAGTAGCTTTAGTATCCTTAGGCTCAGCCAATAAATCCTTCATTGACCTAGAGGCTCGGTCAATATATATTTCATAACCCATAGGGGCTAACCATTTTATCCTAGGCTATACTGCCTTTATCAATGTGTAATTTGTATCTACTAGGAAACATATGTCATGTTCATATTCCTCAACTAGTTGCCTCGGTATCCTACTCCCAACATTCATCCTATCCTTGAACTATTCAAAGTAATTGTTTGTACCATACTAACAAAGTTATCTCCCAAACTCTTTATCAATTCGGTGATTTACAATGTAACATGCTTGTTGGTAGTCTAGTCCACACAAAGGGAAAAAATTTTGCACATAAAAGAATATGAAAATTAACAGAGATCCAAACTTACATGTGTTAGATTTTACCGACTGAATAGTCTTCATTTTGTCCTCAATTTGTCTCAGCAGCAACTCGATGCAAGATCTAACTAAAATCCCTTTTTGAATATTTTGTATGCTATGTCAACTGCACCACATGACACACTATTTAGTTTACTAGATTGGAAATTTCTTTAACCAATTACATAGGCACTGAACCTAGTTTCAGGATCCATGATTGTGTTAACCTTCAATCCTCTTCCATCCCATTCATCTCTAGTAGCTTTCTCTATCTTGGTTCTTGGTGCAGTCCTTAGTGCTTTGTCCTTGTCGGTGGCGGGCAATCCAGTTACCACATGTATAATATCCTTTGTAATCTTAATGGGCTCATCCAACCAAAATTTTCCATCATGGAACTGACTCAAAACATATCTTATCCGTTCATTTCGGAAGACTTTCTGAAAATGTAGGGAATTAGTAAAACCCTTGATATTCAAGTATTCATGATCACTCTTTAGCTTCCCATCAACACACAACTTTTGATATGTAGAAATGATCTCAAAATCACCAATCTCTTTGATTTTGCAGTGGATATAGGAGCGCATGTCTTCAACCAACAAAACCCTAGGTGGTATGCTCAAGAAAGCTTTGATTTTGTCAACTTGCGAAGCAACTTCGGGATGAAGTTTGTACTTCATCTCATCACATGTAGCAAAGATAATTAGTCTTACTTCCTCCTCATCTACATTATTGGATTTGCTAACCTTCGATGCGGATGCCATTGTTCTTGTTTAGGGTTTCAAAAATTAGAAAATAGATAACTTGGTAATGAAGGAACTTACTCATAAAGCTGATAAAATTGCTCGAAATCTTTTAAATATTTTCTCAAATGCTCTGAAAATATTTTGCTCAAAATCACTCTGTAGACTCTTGGCTCTCCATCATCGCAGTGTGAAAAATAAATGAAGTCTACGGTGTATTTATAGCATTTTCAAATTCCTGCTCAAAACTTTATGCAATCAATGCTTGACCTAATAAATCTTGAAAACAATTGTCATGCTTGGTGTATGCCACAAAATAACATAAGTGTGGGTAATACATAATTTTTTTTCACTCTGTTAATACTGGCGATCGGTTAACCTTGCTGATAGTTACCGACTAGTGACTTCCACTTGGTCTAGCATTTACTGACTTATAAACACTCAATACTCAAAACTTGTAAAACCATAGTGCATCTTGATTCATGTAGATTTGGTATGATAACACTTAGTATAAGGAACTGTATGATAAATATGATCAATTAGGATTATTAGCTCCATACATATCTTTTCAACTTTAGGTGGGGGAGGTGATGTCACCTGATCCAATGGATGAGGTTTCACCGCCTGCATTTCTTGACTCACCATTATCTCTTGATTCTTTATTCCACATAGTATTTCTTATTCTCATGATATCTTCAATTGTGTTTCCATTCTCATAGATTTGTGTCTCTGGTGCTCCATCTCTACAATCCTTAGCTAAGTGACCGACATTGTGATAATGTAAACATGCCATACCAGTACTTGTCCAACTATGAGATCTGCCTCTCCAGTTCTTCCTCATGGAGTTAGCTGAAATATGTCCATATCTTCCACATGATATACAACTAACCCATGTATTATAATCTCAACTATAAGCATTACCTTGTCTCTTCGGTTGATAGGTCTTGTTTTCTCCTTTCGGTGTCCAGACTTGCTTCATATTTGTTCTGCATTCTTGTGAGGTGTGTCCATGCATGTTGCAAGTGCAACAATGTTTCTCCATGTAATTTTTATTAGGGTTCCTATTCAACTTAAATCTGCACTTATAAGCTTGATGTCCATATTCGTTGCAATTATAACAATGACCATTGAAATTAGGAGTGGTTTTAGGATTACCTTTTGATTTACTCCTACAAAAATTTGATGTGTGGCCTGGTTTACCACAATAATGTCATGAAGGTTTCTTTGGTCATTGACTCTTGTAGGTGTTCACATCTTCATCTTTCTTAGATGATTATCCTTGGTTGATATAGCCTAATCTAGTAGGTCTTCCAAATTCTCTTTGACTAAAAAGAAATTTATCATTTTACTTGGAATTATGTTCAGCTTTCTTAATCATCTCCTTATGTTGTTGTTGTATCTCCTTAGATATTCGAGGTCTAAGGTTCTCTGGTCACATGAGGGTATCTCAATGACTTCATCTCGGGTCACATGAAGGTATCTCAATGACTTTATCTAAGGTGACTTGGAACTTGAATTTTCTTGAAACTTATTCCTTCTCTTTTTGTTGCTTGGATATGTACCACAGATGATCATCATGAATTTTCCTGATCGTAGATCTCTCTAACTAGATCTTCATCATCATTAGAATCTTCCATCTCATTATAGCTTAGCATTAAATGTTATTATGACCCTTGTATTTAATTTTTGTTCCTTAATCGGTGACTAACTTCTTTTATTCCAATTTAATTTTGGTTAACTTTCCTCGGTGACTAAAACCTTCTAGTCAGTGCCTTGAGTTCCTTTTCCTTTATCGAAACTTACTTTTATTTTATCGAATGACTTTTTCTACTCGGTAGCCAAAATTATTTTTCTTACTAACTTGATTAATCTACTTTACCAATTTGATATAATCATATGTTAGGTAGAAAAAATTAATATGAATATAATATTAACATTGTCTGATATGTATCAGTTGTCCAATTTAGTTCTTCAACTTCACAACATTTCAATTCTTCTTCTTCTCAACTCATTCAACTTATATAATAATCTAAATGATATGGAAACATAATATAAATCAGACATCAATTACTTGACATCAATGAAAAGATAATAACTGACCTAATCTTTCTGCTATCTTGTATATCTCTGATCTTGGTCGCTTTTCATCATCATCACCATCAATTATAGTAACAAATATGGCTAAGTAAGACTACATGGGGTTTTTATAGGCGCTAAATGGAAAGAGCTTGGTAAGTTCTAAATTATAATGGGAAAAGATATATCTAATGTTGCTAAAAAATTATGTGGATCGACATCTCCACTGGAAGAACTTAATGTGATTTTTCTGGTGCTAATTCCCAAGAAACTCAGAGTAGATACTTTGGATTTATTTTGAGCTATCAGTCTGTGAAACTCCATTTATAAAATACTTTCTAAATTTCTGATGGTTATAGTTCTTTCCCTTCTCCCCTCTAATATTTCCTCACAACAAAATGGAATTGTTCCTAGAAGACAAATCTTGGATTCCATTATCAAAGTCCATGAAGTTATCCATTCCTTGTAAATTTCTAAAAATCAAGGTTCTTTCTTAAGTTAGATTTATCTAAATCTTTTGATAGGGTGGACTGGGTATTTCTCTACAAAGTTCTAAAAGCCTTTGGCTTTGGGGACTGGTTCTTGCAACTCATGATACGACCTATTTCTACTTCTTCTTCTTCTATTGTTGTTAATGGATCATCTTCTCACTTTTTAAAACCTTCTAGAAGGCTTAGTAAAGGAGATCCAATCTCACCTATCCTCTTTTCCATTATGGTTGAATGTGTGGGCATATTTTCCCAAAAAAAGGTGATCGACATGTCTATCCAAGGTGCCAGGCCTTCTTCTGCAGAGCTCATTTGTTCCCATGAACAATTTGTTGATGAAACCATCCTTATGGGGAACTCTTCAATTAAAGAAGATATGAATATGAAGATAGTTAATAATACCTATACAATGGCTACTGGTGAATTGATTAACTGGAACAAGATTTCACTCTTTTTTGTGAACACTCCTGAAGCTATACAAAGGAAAATTTCAAGAATTTTTGGATGCTCTATTGGTGAGTTTCCTTTTACTTATCTTGGCTTGCCTTTGGGTTTAAAACCACCAAATTATTTTTTGGATCACTCCGATAGAGAAATTTAATAGAAATATTTTAGGTTGAAATGGTACATTTTTAAGTCATGCTAGGAAGGTTCAACTTTTGAAGGCCACTCTCCAAAATTTTCCTATCTACGCCCTTAGTCTTTTTAAGATTCCTACCAAGTTTGTTGAGATTATTGAAAGGAATCAGAAGTATTTTTTATGTTATGGAGCTGAACACAAAAGAAGAATAGCTCTTGTTTCTTGAGATAATGTTTTCAAACCTAAGAAACTTGAAGGGATAGGCATTATATCTCTCAAATTCATGAATAAATCTCTGTTGGCCAAACAGGTCTAGAGGAATTTTAGAGAGCAAAAAGAATGGAATACCATATGGAAAAATAAATATCTCAAATCTTTCCATAGTCTTTCTGATTTTTTGAATCCTGTCTTTTCTATTAATGGGTCTTTCATATGGAGTTGTGTCTAGAAAACTAATGATTTGGTGACTAAGAGAAGCAGATGGATCATGGGCAAGGGAAATAGAATCTATTTATAGGAGGAAAAATGGACAATAAACAAACGTCTTGAGGATTATCTACCTGATAATCATATTAAGGAAATATACAAAACCTGTTATGGTTTAACATGGTTAAGGATTACTAGGACAATCGGATTTTTGTGAATCTCTCATTGATTGACCCTTGTTTGGAACCTATTATGCTTTCTCTAAAAGCATGGAAAGCTCAAATGGATATGGAGGACTCCTTTAAATGGGCCATGTCCTCTTGAGGTAAGTTTTTGTTGTCCTCGACCCCTTCTTTGGAAAATCCTATTAATGAAAAACCTCCCTTCTAGTTGCACTCCTGGATCAAATAACTTATTCCTAAGATTAATATGCTCTACTGGATTTCCCTTCAGAATAAAATCTTAATAGTGGATAATCTTCGTAAAAAGAGTATGATTATGCCTAACTATTGTTCTCTTCATCAAAAGGGTGAACAATCAATTTTTTACCTATTCTTCAGCTGTCCTTTATATTAGGATGTTTGGTCAAATTTTTTTTAGATATGTGACACCTGCTAGATTTTTCATGGTTTGGTGCACGATTTATTTAATCAATTGATTTTTGTTGTCTTTTCCTAGGATAAACCTCTCTAAAAGATGATAGCCCCTCATTTGATGTGGAAAATTTGGAAAAAAACAAAATAATTAGATATTTTGTGACAAGGCCTCTACTCCAAATGACGTTTCTTTCAAAGCTTTAAGAGGAGTTAAAGAGAACTGGATTTTCTCCTTCAATGTTGGCTCTGACAGTATGCTGGATATTGAAATATGCAATAATTGGGTGATGATGGTTAGGAATGAAGATAAAAATAAAAAGAGAGAAGGGGTTATCTGTGTTGGTGTCCAAAATGATGCTTATGCTCTAATAGGCTGCCAGTATACCCTCAGATAGATTTTAGGGGTGGTTAGCTCCAAAATGTAATGAGGTCTTAGGATAACTGGACCAACTATAGGGACAAGACTACCCTGTTCTGCTTCTAGCTCTGCAAAACCAAGGCGGGTGCACCTAACCTAGTATAAACTATACTTCACACACCAAAAAATGGGTTTGAATAACAGATAAATGGATAGCAAGAAAGTACTGAATGTTAACCACACACTCATTGACTCTCCATTGCTATGGGTTAGAACCACATATAACCAAATGCTGAAAACTTAAGGAATGGTTCTTAATTTATGTTTTTGAATCATAACAACCACAATCAGGACATGTCAGCAAAGAAATACTTATCTAGGCCAGTGCCTCATCCATTGGGCAAGTTTTCTTAGACATACTACACATACACACCAGAAATATACCTGAGATTCAAAGCCATAAACACATTTACAATCTCCTCTACTACTTACAAAATATCCCTACATAGACAAGAGATAAATTTAGGTCCCATCTGGAGCATCATTTAATCTAATCTTGGATTAGAACTCAAGATTGAAGACCTATACACAAATTGTTATGCAATGAACTAGAAAGTTCAAAATCCATCTACATTGACACAAGGGAGAGATGAGAATCAAGTGCCTGCATTAAGTATGAAGAATCCTCAAGTGTGTACAGTCAATCCAAAGGAACCCTGCTTGCAAACTGCAGCTCAGACCTACAACTTTCTTTCAATTGTCAAAAAATCAAGACAAGTCATTACAATTCAGACTGGGCAGGAGACTCACAACTAGAAAAGTTTGAGAAACTAACTCCCAATGCCCTCAAATGATCACAGAAATCCCTTTATACTAGGGTTATAATGCAAGCACGATCATTTCAAATTCAAAATTTCAAAATCACCTAACCCCACCGAGGAATTAACATAGACATGATAGGGGTCAAGCCGCAGCATGTGACAATCCATTCTGCCCACTCTGGCTGCTCAAAAATTGAATTTTGGTACCTCCAGCCACAAAAAACACTCAGCAAGTTCAAACGGTCACCATGCATTTCACGGGCTTCATGTGCTTTTAACCATCCAACACCTCGGGTTAACTCCGCAATGGTGACGCCAAACAATTGTCGCATGATCACATAACCTTAAAATGGGCTATGCGAACATGCGACATGCCATTTCCCATTGCCTTCATCATAACCACCGATGCCAGACCGTTGCCACAAAAGGGTTTGTCACATGTTCGCAAGCCAGAAAATTGGCTCATGCGAACATGCAACAAGCCACTACCATGCACCCTGCTGGCTGTCATGTCACCACTGAGAATCCTAACCTGGGCTCACATTCAAAATTACCATCCTGCCAGCTTGGACCAACAAGAGATTGCCACAACACCACCTGCCAATGGGACCACCAAACAACTGCAAATGGGCCCCAGCACACGTGCCACCCAGTCGCATGATCGCATAGCCAAAAACTGGGCTATGCGATCATGCGACAGCCAATCATAAGACACCACATAACCACCAGTGCAGTCACCGCCGAAGAGACCCCACCTGCAAAAAGCTTTGAAAATCCAGGCCCACCATCACGTGACCACGCGACTAAGGCAAACTTAACTGCCAGCCAAGTCACCAGATGTTAGCTGCTTAACCGCCAGAATCAAGCGACAAGGAGATAACCGTTGGTCGCCAGGTCACGGAATGAAAACTTAACCGCCAAGAAACTAAACACCGCAGAAGACTGGGACCCATGCGAACAAATGGCAAGCAGTGGCATGATCGCATGTCAGAAAAGTTTGACATGTAGCCATGTAATAGCCAATAAGAACATGCCCCCTGCCACCCCTCTAACACCGAGCCCACTTCACCGAAGAAACGCTTAGAACAAACAAAATCAATAGAAGGCGTATGATTGCATGGGGAAAGAATATTCCATGCAATCACACACTGACCGTTGATCTCCTCCCTCTATCGCTTTGAAGAAATTGGCCCCACATCATCGCACTTGCGCACTTAAGACAAAGTAGACCGCCAGGCAGCTAAACAAGACTAGGACCCACATGGCTAGGTGGCAAGCGGTTGCATGATCGCATGTCAGAAAATTTTGACATGCGGCCATGCGACAACCAATCAGGAAGAGTCTAGACCCACCATCCAGTCAAACATGCATAGTTAAGACCGAGGTCGAAAACACACAAAGTTTTCAGCACCAAAAGACAAGTGCACAAAGCTGAAAGGCAAAGGTAAAAAACAATGAGGGTTTTCGGCAAAAGATCAAAAACACACAGGAATATCGACAGACCGAAAGATAGCAAGGAAGCAGAAAACAACACGGGTTTTCTAAAACACTATGGCAGATTTTAAAAACATTTCCTGCAGAGCTTAGGACTTGAATAACTTTCTGGGTTTTGTGATTTAGGAAAAGCGATTTGGACTGAAGCAAGGTGGCAACATTGAATAGCACAGGGCAGGACACTTAACAAAAACATTGCAGGGAATAGGCCAATTTCACAAGATTTTGCAATGACTGGAAAATGGACTAACGATCTGGCTCTCTCCTCCCATGGATGGGTGAAAGTTAATGTTGATGGTGCAGTCAAGGGAAATTTTGGTCAAGCTGGTTGTAGTGGTTTGCTGCATGACTCCAGTGGTAATTATTTAGGGGTTTTTCTTTTCTTTTGGGAATCCAAACTAAACATGTGGCAAAAGCTAAGGGAATTTTTTTTCTTTGAATCTAATTAATAATCGAAAGCATAAAAAAATTTGGATCGAAGGGGGCTCTGACAATATCATCAGGTGCCTAAAAGGTGACTTTAAGGCCTCTTGGTCGATTAATCATAGAATTAAGGAATCCATGTCTATCATTGATTCTTTTGATGAGGTGTATATCTCACATGTGTATAGTGATGCTAATTTGGTGACAGATTCCTTAGCCAAATTGGTTGTCAAATTAAAGGATATGATTATTTGGCAAGGTAAAATTGATTTGAATGAGGACATCAAATATATTTTGTGATATGACAAGATTTCTTGTAAAGAGGGATTTTTTAATATTATTAATTTTAATGTCACTTAAAGGCATCAGAGTTTCTGCTATCTTTAATGATAGTCTGAAAGAATTACTTTTTTTAGAAAGATCAAGTGGAGGTTTTCCTTGTGGGTTTTCTTTTTTGTGGGCTTAGGGAAGTGTAGAGAGTTCTTTGTTGATTATTTTTCTCAAAGAGCTACCAGTATCACCATGGGAGGAGATTTTAAATGCAAAGAGTTGTTAAATTATGATAAATGGAGGAAGGAACCGATGGTCTGGAACAAACTTGAGAAGGGTAGAATTACGTAATATTTATAGAGACTTCACGGATTTGAGAAGAATGTTAGTAAGGATTTTGTTGATGGATGGAAGGAAGATTATGTTACTCTATGCGGGAAGGAAATTTCTTTAATAGGGTCCAACTCATTTTTGAAGTCATTGGGCTTCAACACAAAGGTATGAATTTTTTTAGGGATAAGAAAGTGTCGGATAGATCTACGAAGATTTTTCCTAAGGAGGGTGTTGAAAAAGATAAACTGGTTAAAAGTGGGGGTTTTTATGATGTTGATCGTATTGAGATTATTTGGAGAAAGATCCTGGTGACTCTTATGGAATATATTATTCTTGAGGGAAGATACACAAGAGAGCACTCTTACCATTTTGTTCTAATAAATCATTTTAGGCACAAAATTTATGTTTATTTACGATTTTATTTTCTTATCTCTCTCAATTATAGGATTAGGATTCATAAGAGAAATCCTCATAATCTTGTGGTCCATGAAGGTTTGATGTGTCTGTTAGGGAGGAGATGAGAAGTGAAAGGGGGTCAGTATCCCGCATCAGCCAAAAAGATCAAGTCTACTCTAGAGAAGAGTACCTATTATGGTTGAGGAGGCAAGGAGTGTTGTCCATGTGGTTAATTCTACATATGATGATGTAGAAGGAATGGAGATTGAAGAGGAAAAAGTGGAAGATGGGCAGCAAGCGAAATATGGTGATATGGACTCTGCCCATCCTAAGTATGACGCTTTTCTAGACCATGATGTGGATAGTAGTACTCACACCATTCTTGATTGTGCCCCTAAGGCCTTTTTGAATCCTAGGGAGAAGGAAAAGGTTCCCATTCTAGTTGATTATGTGAGCTTAGTGGACCGTGATATGTTTATTTCCATTTTGGAGAATGAAGGTAAGGTGGAGATGAACAAAGACAACACTAGTCCTATGATGTTGGAGAAAGCTACTATCAGAGGTGAGTCTTTCTTGGAGAATAATGTGGACCCTAATAGAATTATTATGCAGCTAATGATCAATGAACTCGAAGACAATAGAGAATAATCTTTAGGTGTTCTTCAAACTGCTAAGGCCATGTCCATATACTCCTTTTGGTTGGATAGATGGACCTTCCATGAAATCAAGAGCCTTCATTTGAAGTACAGATCTCTCTCTTCTAAGATTGATAACTTTCATCATGATTCCCTGTATGTTAGATCTATGGTCATGGAAACCCTATCAAGATTCTGGAGGAAAAGGTTTTTGGTCTTTCCCCTAGAATGGATCTAATGCAAAAATCTATGAAGTTTATTCTCAATCGTACTCAAGAGTTGATTAAGGACTTTTTTGATAACCTGAACGTGTTGATTGATAAGGTGGAGAGGTCTCCTAGGGAGATTTATTTGGGGATTTTATTGGTCTTGTTTCTGGTCGTGGAAACCGCATGAGGGCTAATAAGAAGAAGGGCAACCCTCAAGATCCTAAGCAATGTACCGATATTAGAGTGACTATTCAAAAGATTTCTAAATTGAAAGGGGAGATGGCCTCTACCATCAAGGACTTGGCCTAGTGGTTGCGGCCTCCTTGTTCTCGTTGTTTTTGTTGTTGTGTGTTTTCTTTTGGCTTAACTATTGATTTGTTGGCTCGTCTTTTTGTGGTGTTGGTTTTGGCAGTGTTTTGTTTTGGGCTCTTTGTTGAATATATTTTGTAAAGGGTTTCGGGTCCCTTCAAAACCTTGTTTTGCATCTAATCATGTTATTTTTAGAATGGTTTTTTTAATTAGTAGAAGAAAACTAGTTTTACAAGTACCATAAACCCAAAATTATAAAATAGAAAGGTTTATCCTGTTAACCAAAGAAAATAGATGCTAAATAGACATGACCCATATGCCAGCCAAAAGCCAAAAATAGGGGAAATCAATCCCTAAATAACCGACATCCACTTGGCCAAATTTTGATTCACCTAATTATATCTTCATTAATGTCTCTAAAATTCTTGACAACACTATCTAAAGGAGTGAAATTGTTATTCTTATTCGTTAGGCACATGGTTGGGCCCAAACTGGTCTAAAGGAGTGGCATCCTTATTCTTACTCCTAAGACGCATAGTTGGGCCTAAATGGTGTTAATTAACATAGTAAGCTTCGTTTGTACTCTAATAAGTAAAATAATAGTGTATGTACTCCATGAGATGCTTAGTCGATGTAGATACAATTGGAAATAATGTGGGCATGCATCCAAGTTGTAGGTGAAAGGAATACTTCTCTATGTTAAAGATCAAGAAATATGTTTTGTTTCCTCAAATGGTTGAATGGTGAGATGATACAAGTATAAATGATACCAACACACATGCATTTGAAGATGAAGAAAAAATGCGCACAATGGATGTTTCAATTTCACTCAATGCAGACAAGAGGTTGTGCCCCTCCAAGTTATGTTCCTAATAGGAAAAGAGATAACTTCATGTTCATGTCATATGTAGATGATTTTTATGACATATGTTTGAGATGAAGGGTTAGAGTTGATTGGTAAAAAATTAGTAAAGCTCAATAAAACCTTCAAAATTTAATTTTTCTATTTATACATGATAGTAATGGTTTTTGGCATTCAAATTCATTTGTTTGAGCATTTTCACATCTCATCGCTATGCAAAGAAGGAAATAAGATAAGTAATAATTAGAGTCAAGAATAATTTTTAGAAAATGGAAAAGAAGTTAGATAGAAATACATGGATTGGAATTTGGTTTCATATTTTAAAATCTACTATCAGAGAGAATATGAACAACAGACAAGTCAATAAAATTACAAGAGTATCGAAAGATGTAAAATGTAAATATTTTTACTAACAATGTTTACAACTTGACTTTTCCTCAATTGAGATTACTAACCCTTTTTTAAAGAAAATTCATTGAGATTGAAAGGAGAAAAAATCAAATGATTTGATGAAATCATGTTGATATTCTTAATTAGTTGAATCATAATGTTCCTCTTCTCAAGGTTGTAATCCAAATTTTCCAAAAATCTCTTTCCTGTCAAAAGTTATCAGAGGTTAATCACTCCTTAATTTTCACACAGATTCTCAAGATCTATTAACCTACCAAAATTGGAAAAAGTCAATTAACCTTTTGGAGATACAAAATATATTGGTTAATTAACCTCTTTGCAAATTTTTGAAAGGTTAATTAACTTGTTTTAAATTTTGAAAAGGTTAATTCAACTTTATAAAATACAAAAAAAAGAGGTTAAGTAAACTCTTTCTGAGTTAAGTTTTGCATCCTTTAATCTTGAGATTGTGAATGAAGAATTCAGTTTTTGATTAAGTAAAAATAGGTTTTGAAGGTACCTAAAACCCTTTACAAGAAATTCATAAAGGATATTCAAAGAAATCCCACAATGTGAGACAAACTCAAAACATGACATGAACAGAGCAACATACCAGCAAAAATTATTAACATTTTTCTTTACCCACTTTCATTTGGGATCAGAGGTTCATGTCAAAAGAGGGTGAAGACCTCTTAGAGCTTTTACCTTTTATCATAATCCATCCATATTCAACCATAGTAGTCATGCTCTTCCAAGTCAAAGAATCTAGCTAAGAGGACCCAACTATGGGGGCACACTAAGAACAACCATAGAAAGGGCTAGCATCCTCCACAACCATAGTGCCACCAGTGTCCAAGGAGACAGTACAAATGGTAAAGTGAGTAGAACAAGCATTCACTTGAGAGACAAGGATAGAAAATTCCATAGGGACAACACCAAAAACACACTTGACAATAGGAGTCCTATCACAAATATTTTGAGAAACAATTTAAATTGAGCCAATAGTCTCAACAAATCCAGAATCAGTTTTGAAAGCTTAGTGCAGATTGGCATCAACAGAAGGCACAATATTATCCTCTGTAACCACCTAAGAGAAACTCTTGTGGGCAGAGTTCTTGTAAATCATGTAAGGTTGGACATAAGCATTTTTCCACCAAGAAGTAGCCCTCTTAGATTTCACTAGATCGCATTTAGCCACCACATGGTGAGTTCTAACACACTTTCTGAACCTGAAGGGAATCCATTCATAGTCCAAAGTTCAGATCCAACAACCCTTAGAAGAGACAAGATTGATCTCATCTGGAAGCCCCTTAGAAACATCTAAATCCACCTAAATCCTAACAAAGTTTGAGTGGTATCTATGAGAGGGAAGCATTGATAGACATGTGAATTTCTTGATAGAAATATGGTTGTGTGGATTACAAAAGTTGTAGAATATGTATGATTTCGGTTTGGTGAAAAGCCTTCAAAATATTTCAGATTTCAATTTTTTTCAAAATGTTGAGTTAATTGTCAATTCAAGAAAAAAAGTGTAACCCACTATTGTGGGTTTGGCCCATACCATTGAATAATATTCTCAAACTTTTCACTATTGAATTCTGGTTTCTAATATGCACTCTCATATTTCTAGTACAAGGCTATGCAATTTTAGAATTCCCCAGATTCTACTACTTGTTACACTCTTAACATGATAAATGTCATGGGAGTCATGAAGAATTACACTCTTAACTAATGTTTTTGGGTGAGACATGCCTGCATATGGTTGGGCATCCATGCAAGCACTTGTTTAATTGCTTTGGTATGATTAAGGAAACTCTTAGAAAACCTCTTTTGGACAAGACTCACCACAACTATAATTTGACTTAAATGAAAGTATTTTTTTGAGAATGCCTCTTTTTATTTGAGACTATAGGAGGACCTTTCAAAATTTAAAAAGAGGTTGTGTAAATTATTCATTTAGATCCTTGTCAAAAGAGGTCGTGCATATCCTTGTCATCTTCTATAATTTATAAACAAAACTATCATATAAACATGATTTTATAATTAAATTCTAACCATAACTTTAACCCTAATTATAATTAATGGGCAACACATACTTTCTTCAATTTCCATACATAATTTTTTTTAATAATAACAACCCTAATTTGTGAAATTTATACCTCTTCAAGTCTGAATTTGATTTGAAAAAGAAAAAAAGAGAGATCATTTGATAGATTTTAACATTCTAATAGATTATGTGTAGTTTATCCTACTTATCATTAATAATCAAAGGATGCATGAAAGTGAAAACTCATCATACTTTCTGTTGTCATTGAACCTCAGGTACTTGTAAAATAAAGTAATAAAAACTTATCATACTTTCCATTAATTATCAAAAGAAACATGTTTCTATCGAGAACAAAGAGAGATCACAAGTATTGCCATTCACTGGGGCTAAAAGATCAAACAGCAGATAATTTTCTATTCTACATTTTGATAGATCCTACATATAACTTGTACCTAATGAATGATATCAATGAACGAAGACAAAATTAAAACAAAACAAAGATCATAAATATTGCCAGTTGTGGTCTTGATATTTTGCTTGAACTTATTGAATTGATCAATCTAGAATTGCAGGCTGTCATCCCCGTCACTGCAAAATTTACTCCATGTAGATATTAGGGCATGGATCGATGAATAGAAAACCCATTACAAAAGCTGTCAAATCATAATCAAACTATTAGAATAGAGATTGTGACTTGAGAATCTAAGATCGAATATAATAGCAATTAGAGATTGTGACTTGAGAACAGTGATATCAGATATAATAGCAATTGTAACTTTAAATGAAATGCATTATTTCTTTTGAAGACATGAGAAGAAAGGCAGAACGCTGGTCTTCCATGACTAAAATGTAATGTCTACTACTCTTTCACTATCGGCGATTGAAATGTAATTTTTAATGGACTTTTTTTTCCTTTTTGTTTAACATTGATTTATCCCAAAACTGAAACCCTACAATCCATCAAATGATTGTTTTACAGAACTCCAAATTGATGGATGAAGACATTCACATAAATGTTGGAGATACTAAAACAGAGTATTGGCACTCAGAGATTTATAATAAAATTGTTTATATTAATGTCAAATTTTAGATTTACACAGAGAGCTGCCAGAATGCTCAGAACACCCAATATATTTCTTGCAGAGACAGAGAATTTTTCTGGACACAAAAACTTCGAAGAACATTCCCATTTTACAAAATATTTAACTCTTGAAATTTCTGGAATAGCCTGGAGAATGTCCGATCAAATGAAAAGTCAAAGAAAAAATATAAAATAAAAACCATATTAAATGCAGTAGTTGGCGGAGGAAAAATGGGTAGGTCGCATAATCGCATGAATAAAATAATAGTCATACGATTATGTGATAAGCTCAAAAGAGGGGGCCCACGCTAAATAGACTAGTCCGCATATATAAAACATTACCCATGAGACTATTAGAAAGAATAAAAAATTAAAGTGTTGGGCAGGCAATCGCATGATCGTATAAACCAAATAATAGTTATGCGATCATGCGAAATGGTAAATAGTAAATGCCGGTAGGTGTGCGGAAGGTTGACAGAAGCAAGGAAGATTAAAGTGCTAGGCTAGAAACCACGTCTGCTAACACTCTCCCTTAATCTTCACTGTAATGTATGTTTGCAATGCCGATTTCTTCTCAAAGATGTTCAAAAATGTTCTTTGCCAGTGGTTTTGTGAAAATATTAGCAAGTTGTTCATTTGACCTGCAAAACTCAAGATGAATGTCACCATTGTTTACCAATTCTCTGATAAAATGATATCTGGTATCAATATGTTTACTTCGTTTATGAAATACATGATTTTTAGATAAGGCAATTGCTGAATTGTTATCACAATAGATCTTCGTAGCTTCTTCTTGATGATGCCCCAAATCTGAAAGTAGTCTTCTTATCCAAACTGCTTGACAAGATGTTGATGTTGCTACTACATACTCTGCTTCAGCTGATAAGAGAGTGACAATAGGTTGTTTCTTTGATGCCCAAGAGATAGCACTGGAACCTAGATGAAAAATGTATCTAGAAGTGCTTTTTCTATCATCTATGCTACCTCCCCAATCACTGTCTGTATATCCAATCAGTTTGTAATCATCTAAAGAAGTATACAAAATTTCAAAATTCTTTGTTCCAGCTATGTATCTCAAAATTCTTTTTGCAGCTTTCCAATGTGACTCTTTCGGTTCCTCCATGAATCTAGAAATAAGGCTAACACCAAACATGATATCCGGTCTTGTGGCAGTTAAATACATGAGGCTGCCCACTAATCTTTTGAATAAAGTTGGATCTACACTTGGACCTTGATCATCCTTACTAAGCTTCAAACCCAATGCAACTGGTGTAGGGGCTGGATTCACATTTGTCATCTTAAATCTTTTCAACAATTCACTAGCATACTTGCTTTGACATATGAAAATTTCTTGATCATTTTGACTTACCTCCATGCCAAGAAAGTATCTCATGAAGCCCAAATCAGTCATATCAAATTCATTTTTCATGGCTGCTTTGAATGTATTGGTTTGCATATTTCCTATGAATATCAAATCATCTACATATAAACAGACTATCAATATTTCTTCTTCATCATTCACTTTGATATACAAAGTAGGTTCATTACCGCACTTTTTAAAGCTATTGTTCACAAAATAGGAATCTATCTTGCTATACCATGCTCCACGAGCTTGTTCAAACCATATAATGCCTTTTTCAATCTACATACTTTATGTTCTTCTCCCAAAACTTCATAACCAGGTGGCTGACTTACATATACTTCTTCTTCCAATATACCATTTAAGAATGCTGATTTGACGTCCATTTGATAAACTTTCCATTTGTTTTGAGCTGCAATAGATAGCACCATTCTATTGTATCCAATCTTGCTATGGGTGCAAATGTTTCATTAAAATCTATACCTGGTTTTTGTGTAAAACCTTTTATCACTAGTCTTGCCTTGTGCTTTGCTACTTTTCCATCAACATCATACTTTGTCTTATAAACCCATTTAACTCCAATCACATCCTTGCCTTTAGGAAGTTCTACTAGATCCCAAGTTTCATTCTTTTCTATTGATTGAATCTCTTCATCCATGGCTGTAATCCATTTGTCTTCTTTTATGGCTTCTTCAAAATAAATTGGATCAGCTTGTGTTAAGAATGCAAAATCACAACCAAAATCAGCATTTTCAGCTTCTTGTGTTTCATCATAAATCTCCCTAAGACTTCTTGTCTTCTTTGATGTGTTTATGGACCTAGACCTTAAAGATGCAAGTGTTGGATCAGAAGATTCGCTGCTATTATTATTTGTTGTAGTGGGATTTGGAGTGCTAGGTGCTCTTGATGGTGTTGTAGGAGCATTTACTTGTATAGGAGGATTTGCAACCTGATTTTCATCTTCTTCATTCTCTTGTAGGACATTAGGTGTACTTGAATTTATTTTGTCTATGCTTCCATCCCATGCCTTTTCTTCAACAAATTCAACATCACGGCTTACTATTAGTTTCTTTGTAATGGGATTGTATAGCTTATATGCCTTTGAATGTTCACTATATCCCACAAATATACATTTCTCTCATTTGTCATGTAATTTTCTTCTCAAGTCTTGAGGTATCAATGAGTATGCCACACATCCAAAAATTCTTAAATGTGATATGTTATGTTTTCTTTTGCTCCAAGCTTCTTCTAGTGTTTTATTTATCACTACTTTTGTTGGACACCTATTCAAAATATATACCGAACATGCAACTGCTTCAGCCCAATATTCATTTGGTAGATGTTTTGCCTTTATCATACTACATGCCATTTCCATGATTGTTCTATTCTTTCTCTCTGCTACTCCATTTTGTTGAGGTGCATACCTTGCTGTAAATTATTTGTTTATGCCATTTACTTTGCAAAAATTCTGAAATTCAATTGAGACATACTCTCCACCTTGATTGGTTCTCAATGTTTTAATAAAATATCCACTTTCTTTTTCAACTTTTGCCTTGAACTCTTTGAAAACAACAAATGTATCAAATTTATATTTTAAGAAATAAACCCATGCTTTTCTGCTGAAATCATCAATGAACGTTATGAAATAAAATTTTCCACTAATGGAAGGTGTTTGCATAGGTCTACAAATGTCTGAATGTACTATTTCTAATGGTTGTTTTGCTCTATATGATTCCCCTACTGGAAATGATTTCCTATGTTGTTTTGCCAATATGCAACTCTCACATGTGGTTTTAAGTGGCTCTATTTGTGGCAACCCATATACCATTTTCTTCTTGTATAACAACCGTAATCCTTTAAAGTTTAAATGCCCAAGCCTTAAATGTCATAGCCAAGATTCATTTTTGTATGAAGCTTTAAAAGCTATTTCAGCAACCTTTTGTAAACCTTGTGGCTCTATCATTAATCCACTTTGAATTTTTAATGGGAACATCCTATTCTTTGTCATTTCAACTCTTGCAATCAGCCTATTGGTTGGTTTCTTATCTAGGATCACACATTCACCATTCTCAAAATATATTCTATATCATTTTTGTACCAATTGCCCAATACTTATAAGGTTGTGTTGTAATCCGAGAACATAGTATACATCTGAAATTTGTTTATCTTCACCTTGTTTTATTTTTATGTTAATTGACCCTTTGCCCATAACTGAAACTTTTTGATCATTTCCCAATTTAACTTCTGATTTTACTAAATCATCTATTGTTGAAAACATCTCCTTCTTACAACTCATGTGGTTACTACACCCACTATCTAAAAACCACAGTTCTTTAGAACTTTCTTGTGCTACATTGCATGCTATCAATATTGTGTCCTGTTCACTAGTGTTTGACTGATTTTCATTTGTGAAATGTGCCTTTTGCTTATTCAAATCATATTGCTTTTTCCTACATTCTGATGCATAATGCCCAAATTTGCTATAGTAATGACATTGGATGTTGGATTTATCATACCTTTCTCCTTGATGATGGCTTTAAGAGTGACTGCTCCCCCTTCCTCTTGTTGATGTAAAATGGGCATTTGGGCTTGATGGTAGTCTTCTACTTTCAAATTGTGTATTTTCTCTTCCTCCTCTTGATGAAAAACGTCCTCTGCCTCTGCTGTTGTTTGATCTCCCTCTTGACTTGCCAAATGAGAGCTGAGTCTTGAATGCATTCTCAAATGACGATGACCCTGTTCAGTTCAATCTTTGCTCATGGACTAAAAGTGATCCCATTAATTCATCTACTGATAACTGAGAAAGATCTTTAGCCTCTTGAATGGCTATTACTACAACATCAAATTTAGCAGGCAGACTTCTAAGTATTTTTTCAACAATCTTTTGATCTTCAATAGTGTCTCCATAAGTCCTTAACTGATTTACTATAGACATTGCATAAGTAAAAAAAGCATCTATTGAATCTGAGTCTTTCATTTGTAAATTTTTAAAATCCCTTCTAAGTATTTGCAATTTTGTCATTATTACCTTGCATGTGCCTTGGTATGCTGTTTGCAAATTGTCCCATGCTTGTTTTGATCTTGTGGCAGCTGCAACCTTTGGAAAGATTGATTCTTCCATTGCTTGTTGAATGAAAAATAGTGCCTTTACATCCTTCTTATTTTCCTTCAATAAATATTTATCAGCTTGTGAAAGGGCCTGATATGCCTGCTGGTCTGGTGGTTCAGGAAACTCATTTTCTAGTAAATCCCAAACATCTTGAGAACGAGAGAGAGTCTTCATTTTGATGCTCCAATAATCATAGTTTTTGCCATTAAAAATTAGAATCTGAGGCTGAGAAATACTCCCACTGGTTCTTGCCATGGTTTACCAGTAACACTTTCTCTTTTTTTTACAAACCCTTTTCTTTCTTTGCTCACCTCCTTAGATCTTCAACTGTTCTGTGATTTACTCTTTACCCAGAATAAAATTTTGCCAAAAAATAATACCTAGATCCTTTTTGTGCTTCAATCTCCAACAAACTTTTTTCTTTCTTCAATAACCGTGCTCTGATACCAATTTGATGGAGGAAGACATTCACATAAATGCTGGAGATAATAAAACAAAGTATTGACACTCAGATATTTATAATAAAACTGTTTATATTAATGTCAAATTTTAGATTTACACAAAGAGCTACCAGAATGCTCAGAACACCCAATATATTTTTTGCAGAGATAGAGAATTTTTCTGGACACAAAAACTTCGAAGAACATTCCCATTTTACAAAATATTTAACTCTCGAAATTTCTGGAACAGCCTGGAGAATGTCCGATCAAATGAAAAGTCAGAGAAAAAATATAAAATAAAAATCATATTAAATGTAGTAGTTGGCGGAGGAAAAACGGGCAGGTCGCATAATCGCATGAATAAAATAATAGTCCTGCGATTATGCGATAAGCTCAAAAGAGGAGGCTCACGCTAAATAGAGTAGTCCGCATATATAAAACATTACCCATGAGACTATGAGAAAGAATCAAAAATTAAAGTGTTGGGCAGGCAATCGCATGATCGCATAAACCAAATAATAGTTATGCGATCATGCGAAAAGGTAACCAGTAAATGCCGGTAGGTGTGTGGAAGGTTGACAGAAGCAGTGAAAATTAAAGTGCCAAGCTAGAAACCACGTCTGCTAACACAAATGCACAAGCAATTATTCCTTTTAAAACTCTAAATCCCATTTTACAAACGATTGATTTTAAAAACTTTGAACCCTATAGAAAGTATTCAGCTTTCCAAAACTCTGAACAATAACAAAATAACAAATAATTGAATCGAATAAAAAGAAAAAAAAATTAGCTCCACAATTCATTTCTAGACCCAGAATTCACCGTTGGTTTTGAAAAGAACAGGGCAACAACAATTGTGTTTAAGCGGAGAGTTTAGCCAGCTGAAAGTGAGCGGACTGAAGTAATAGTGCGCGTTTCGTTTTAGATTTTTTGGATGTTCATGATCAACAAGCGCTCTTAAAATTACGTTACCAATGGCCCATTTTGCCATATTAATATTTTAGGTTTGTAATATAGGATCTAAAATTACAAATATAGACCATGAACAACCACTATAACTCAAACCTGTTTGCATCATTGAAAAAAAAACACCCTGCAAAACAAATTCAGACAGAGTTCTAAAACTCTACAGTGGCTGTACTATTCGAACTCATTCCTTCATTATCCACCCTTGCTATTTTTTCGGTTATTCTTCCTTGCAAATTAGAGATACTCTAATGCAAGCACATAACATGAAATCCCAAATTAGAGATATTCTAATGCTGAATTAAATGCAAAGAAAAGTCTATTAATAGATGGCAATCGTTGTACACTCATCAGAGACCTGCGCTCTTGCTGTATATTATCTGCACTCAAAGATATTTGAGATTTCATGAGAAGGTCTTGAAATAGGAATTATAACACAGGCATAGACCTGTTTGTTTATATGTTTGGCAGAGGAGATTTCAGTGTCTTGTTATATGATATTACATTCAACAAAACATCCTTTAAATCTTATTTGTATTCGCTTATTTACAAGTTTAAAATATGTTCGCTTCTACTTCTTATAGGAAGTTTTAAAATTTTGCTCTCATAAAATTATATTTATTTATAATTAATTTTAACAGTTAAATAATAACTTAAGGAGTTGTAACATACTATATTTAATTGGAAAAACTAAAATAGAGACTATTACCCTCGAATTCCAAATCCATTTCAAGAAAATATCAAAAAACAGAAACAAACTCAGACAGAGCTCTAAAATTTTGAGAGCGCCTATTATGGCTGCCATACTTTATTCTCGCTTGTAAATTCATATTACTACTCATACCATCTCAGGCTCAAATTGTAGTTTCCTTAATTGCCGTGGACAGAGCAAGAGGGCCCAGAGCAAGAAGAGCCGGAGCCGGAGCCCGAACCAAAAGCAGAGCCTGAGCCGAAGCCAGAGGCAGAGGCAGAGGCTGAACCAGAACCATGAGAGCCAGAGCCAGAGCCAAAACCAGAGCCGGAACCTGATCCACGCGAGCCTGAGCTGGAGCATGAAGCGCTAGAACGAGAGTTGGAGCCAGAGCCAGAGTGGGAGATGGAGCAGGAGCCCGAGCCGGAGCAGAAGCAGGAAGAGGAAGAGCTGGAGCTAGAACCGGCTTCTGGAAACATCCTCGTCCCCGCAACTGCGAGCACTACAGTGCAACACAGCAGGAGTAGAATTAGTTTCCCTTGATGCACCATCTTCGTTATTGTAAGCAGAAATCCCTACACGAGAATGAATACAAAGAACTACCCCTTGCCTCTCTTTTATAGTGTATGGAAGGTGGGTGTCAACAATGAGGAGCTTGGGAGTTTACACCAGATGAGAAACGTCATTGGATCATCATCACGAATTTAGTGGCACTACATTCCTTTCAGCAAGCAGTATGAGTTAGTTTCATCATCTTCCTTCTTGCTCCTAGTCGGCTGTTACACCATTGCCAACTGTTTTTTATTTTTTTTAATCTTCTAATCACATATTACCTAGGTGCTTCTATCTAATAGAAAAGGAGGTCCAATGGTTAGGCCTATAGAAAAATAATGTTTTAATAATATATTGAATCATTAAAAATTTAATATTTTTAAAACACTTCAATACCACATTTATTATTATTTAAACTATATTTTTATTGGCTTAATAGTCGGTGCATCGTGGATCTTCGAGTTTCATCATCTCTTTCATTGCGGATTATTACACTATTGTCAACTATTTTCACTATATGTTCCACTAACATCCATAAATAAGATTTCTTCTCATAACATATTACCCATCAATGCTTCTATCGAATAGAAATTTACATATCAGAATTGCCTATCCTCTATAAAATATATTTTATATGAAACATTGGAAAGTACAAATTTTAAAGAAAATAATTATTAACAATAGTGCATGGAAGGTGAGTGTCAACAATGGAGAGCGTGAGAATTTACACTAGATGAGACACGTCATTAGATTATCATCACAAATTTAGTGGCACTACATTCCTTTCAGCAAGGAGCATGATTTAGTTTCATCATCTTCCTCTTATTAGGCTATTACACCATTACCTAGGTGCTTCTACCTAATAGAAAAGGAAGTCCAATGGTTAGGCCTATTGAAAAATATAGTTTTAATAATATATTAAATTATTAAAAATTTAACATTTTAAAAATAGGTGCAGGGTGGATCCTCTAGTTTCATCATTCCTTTCATTATCGGTTGTTATATTGTTGTCAACTATTTTCACTATATGTCCCACTAACATCCATAAATAAGATTTCTTCTCATAACATACTACCCATAAGTGCTTCTACCCTATAGAAATTTACATATCAATATTGCCTACCCACTATAAAAATATATTTTATATGATACATTAGAGAGTACAAATTTTAAAGAAAATAAATATTAACATTAGATGTGAATACCACATCTAACATTATTAAAACCTAATGTCCACTATGAAATTGAAGACTTACCTTAAGGAACACAGTAAAATAAATTTGAATGTGATAAAATAAATATTTATGCATTATTTCAAATTTATAAAATTTCCAAGTATTGTGTATTTATATAAGCTTGAGTTATATATATATATATATATATATATATATATATATATATATATATATATATATATATATATATATATATATATATATATATATATATATATATATATATATATATATATATATATATATATATATATATATATATATATATATATCTGTGTGTGTGTGTCTATCAATTAGCACTCTTAAAATGTAACCTTAGTTAAAACTATTTTTTTCAAAAAATATCTATTTTAATTTTTTTTTCCAAAAAAGACATTAATTTGTTTTTTAAGGAAACTTTTAAATTCATCTAAAACCAACTTGAATTTGATAATATTGGTATTTATTTTGAAATTAAAATAAATATTAAATTAAATTTTAATATTTAATAGTTCTATTATATTTCAAAATTATTAATATTTGAAATGCATTACTTCTTTTATATTGTAATATTTTTGTGTTTCTTCTTAAACACTTGTGGAAACAAATTATATTTATATATGTACTCATAATTATTCATATTTATATCTAATTGTACTATAGTCCAAAATAGACTGTAACTTAACCATAATCATTACTTTATTCCTTTCCTTTATTTTAATACAACAATTTCTAACCTTAATCGTAAATCTATTTTTAATTGAACTAATCTTATTTGTAGATCTAGATCTAGCCCTAATTCAACTCTATCTATAAAAAATAACATGTTAAAATAAGCAAGGCAACCATTCCCATATGCACATTTTCATGCATCAAACTTCCATTGAACATAAAACAAAAACTAATATCAATACAAAGGTGATTTCTACATTGGGCTACTAGGACCTTCACAATCTAGTACGGTAAGAGAATTTAAAGTTATCGTTGCTTAGTTTCTCTATAATGATAATCATTTGTCAGTTTCTAGTTGGCATGTCATCTTGTGTGGTTGTTATAGTGGGTTCTAGACATCATGAAGATATCATGTCTATGACTTCATCGGGATCTATTATTTTTAGATAAAGATTTCCTATGATTGGTCTAGTCCTATATTTATTTCTTGTTGTTGATTCCCCAATTAGCCATATTTAAGTAAAACATATGAGTTTTATAATATTTTAATTAGATCTAATATATTATAATTTAAAAAAAATATTAAAACATATTAGAAAAAATTAAATTTATATTTAACACTAGAGGAGAGAGTCATCTTCAAGAATCTGTAATTTTTTTTTGAATGGTGTAGGTTTGATATGGGAAATTTGATAAGATATGAAAACTTTCCATTTCGGATAAGTTTGACTTTGAGTAGTTATAAAAGAGAAAATACACATTGAAAACTAATATTTCTTCTTTTTTGCACTAGCTATACATGTCATCTATAGCATATTTTGAAACCAAAAGAAAAAAATGATTATTTGCATATAAATTTTTGGTGGGAATTAGACCCCAATTTTCAACAATTTTCAATAATTAAAATATGGACTTCAAAAATTAAAAAAATGATGTCAATTCTCATTCATTTCAAAAAAATAAAAATATAGTTATAAAATTTTTCAATTTTATCACATTTCATCAGTTTACATCATCTTCAAATTCTAAACATAAATACATCACTTTTATGTCGTTAAAGTTGAACAATTTGCGTGTTGTTGACCTTTTCCTTTATAAAAGTGTGACACAAGTTTGTACTTTTACCTATTTCAGATCTCTGTCATTGTCTCATTTTTTAATTCCTTCATTTTCTATAGCCTTTTAGCACTCATTCTTCTAGGAGGTATGTTCACAAGGATGCCAATTTGCTAAGGTTCGACGATATCATCACAAGTGTTGATTGCCTAAATAGATCCAACAATATGTCAACACCAATAACCTGCCTCAAGCTATTAAGTCAACCAGTAAACTAGGAAATTTAATTAGAAACCATGAATCCTCACTTGTCAATCACTCAACCAACCCTTATGGTGGGTCTTTCTACAATTACAGGTCAAATTTCACTACTACCACCCCACAACCAGAAATTTCAATCACCAGTACTTGATCCAATGGATTCCTTATCACTATCTCCCTTTGCTATGCTAGTTAGCTACAAACCTATTACTGACCACCTTCTGAAAACTATTAGTTGACCTAGATTAGATCCATAATTCTACCACTCCACAAACAAGAATTACATTCAAGTAGCTTGCAACATGCAACCTTTCAAATTCACCATTGTTAATATACAACAGTAGGAAGTCAAATTCATTTCCCTCAATGTCAAACCCTTATACGCAGCTAATCATTCCTCAAAATTACATACATTCCATAGAGAAAACCGCATCACCTATTAAGCTCTTAATCTACAAGATCGTAACACTGAAACTATCCTTCCTAAAATTTCTTCTTCATGAATTTCCTTCTCTACCAGCTCTTCTTGGTTTTCTTCTTTGATACCTCAATTCTCTTCTTTCTCTCTCTACTTAAAAATGAATTTTAGTACCCTACTTATATACAAGATCAACAACAACAAGTTGACTTATTCGATCACCAAATTTAAGATAAAGAAAATGTATTAGATCAAATAGGATAGGACCTAAATCTATAGGAACACCCCCAAAATAGATATGACATGTTATGCGATCATGCAAGGAGGATGACCATGAATTAAAGAACATCAAACAATGTGCCATGAGCAACCGCAAATAACATGAATCTTCACCACAAGCTGGATCTCGCTAAACAAGATGTCAAGAATAGGAAATAAATATAGGACCGAACTAATCATAGGATATCTTTATCTAGAAATAATAAATCCTGATGCGTTCATAGACATGATATCCTCATAATGTCTAAAACACACTATAATGACCACATAAGATGATGTGGCAACTAGATCCACTACAACTAAAAACACAAGAACTGCCCAACTGGACCAATAAATAAACAAATTGAAAAGAATATCTTTTTGGGCAATGGAAGATTTCCAACTACCCAAGGAGACTTCTGCATTAGAGTAGAACTAGTTTTCCTTGATTCAACATCTTCCTTATTGTAAGAAGAAATCCCTACATGATAATGAATAGAAATAACTACCCCTTGTCTCTATTTTATAGTGTATAGAAGGTGGGCGTCAACAATGGGGAGCGTGAAAATTTACATTAGATGAGAAAATTATAATGAATTTAGTGGCACTACAAGAAGCATGAGTTAGTTTCATCATCTTCCTCCTAGTCGGTTGTTACAATGTTGCCAACTAGTTTTGAGTTTTTTTCTTCTCATCACATATTACCTAGGTGCTTCTATCCAATAGAAAAGGAGGTGCAATGGCTTGTCATATAGAAAAATATTTTGTTAATAATATATTGAATTATTAGAAATTTAACATTTTAAAAATATGTAAATACCACATTTAATATTATTTAATCTACATTTTTATTAGAAAAAGGACATTGGTTTAATAGTCATTGGAGCATATATCCTCTAGTTTCATCATACCTTTCATTGCGGGTTGTTACACTATTGTTAACTATTTTTCACTATATATATCTCACTAACATCCATAAATAAGGTTTCTTCTCATAACATATTACCCTTAGTTATTTTTAAAATCTATGGTGGTCCACAACTTTTGTTAAAAAAAATATATTACCCATAGGTGCCTCTATCCAATAGAAATTTACCAACTATAAAGTATATTTTATATAATACATTAGAGAGAACAAATTGTATGAAAATAAATATTCGCATTAGATGTGAATGCCACATGTAACATTATTTTGAATAAGACATGTAACATTATTACAAACTAATGTCCACTATGAAACTGAAGACTTACGCTAAGGAACACACTCAAATAAAATTCAATGTGATAAAATAAATATTTATGCATGATTTCAAATTTATAAAAATTTTAAGCATTGTGTATTTATATTAATATGAGTGAGATAATAATATTATTATATTGTAATATATTATTGTTATTTTAATATATATTTAATAGTTATATTTTATATATATATTTATGTCTAATATCACCCTTAAAATGTACAGGCTTAGGTAAAAATAGTTTTTACAAAAAAGACCAATTTTAAAAAATATTTTTATAAACAAAAATCAATTATTTTTAGGAAACTTGTAAATTCATCTAAAACCAACTTGAATCTAATAATATAGATATGTCTTTTATAATAAAAATAAAAATTAAATTAAGTTTTAATATTTAATAGTTCTATTATATTTCAAATTTTATTTATTAATATTTGAAATGCATTACTTCTCTTATATTGTTATATTTTTGCATTCCTCTTAAACACTTATGCAAAAAAATTATATATATATATATATATATATATATATATATATATATATATATATATATATATATATATATATATATATATATATTGATATTGTTGGGATAAGAAAGATATAGTACTGAGAGGGCAGGGGTGAATTAGTACCCTCAAAAACTTTTACTCGATATACAATCTATAATAGTAGTGACTATCTTTCCAACGGAATCCATTGTTTTCAACATACATTCAAATAACTTTGCAAATGTAAAGTGCATGAAAACAAACAATAAAACATTCATGAAATGTAACACATAACACAAGTATTTTGGCTACGCAGAAACCCTTGTTAGAAGGTAAAAACTTGGGTGGGAATGACACCCACAAATTCTTCACTGCTGCAGTAAATAAAGTGTGCTGGTTAAGGATACAAGTTTGATCGCTTTTGGTGATTGTACCCTGTTAAGAGTAATTTTAGATCGATTAGATCTACCTTGTGAGAGGATTTTAACAACACTAAGAAAGTTTACACTTGGTTAAGAGATTTTACAATTAGACTATTAAGTCTACTCTGTTAAGAGATTTTCAATCCTACTATAATGATTAGAAGATAACATAAAATATATGTAAATGAAAACTATGACTTGTCTGAATCAGATCAATGAAATACCAATTCAATTTCACCTTGATTTGTAGTATACTATCATCTATTCTGCTTGGTAGCCTTGTTTCTTTCTGAATAAACTAAATACTTTATTATAACTGTTATGTTTTGTAAACCCTTATCTGAATTTTGATGTCTTGAAGGCGGCTACTTCTTCATGATCTCCTTGTCATGCATTCTCAGTTATGTAAAAATAACATCAATTAAAAATATATAGCAAAATTTTATGACCTAATTAGGTTTACAACATCTTTGAAAACCTAAGATCTACGGTGTACAAAAATAACCTAGATCTAACTATTACATAGGAATCATCACAACATTTAATGATTACATCCACAAGAAATGTGCCTCAATCTAAGTAATACATTTATACATCCATGTAAACCATTTGCATAGATAAATGTGCCATTACTGATTACTATGCCATTTCCTGAACAACTCGGTGAATATTGCATTCTCTTTTCGATGAATATCTTGATGCTCAGTGTGTAGAATACTCGGTGTTTGTTGACTCTGTGCTTAGTATATACTGATGCTTGGTAGACATACTTGGTTAAACTAGTATCCATTTAGCTTTCAATTCTACCTTGTGACTACTTGGTGTAAAGGCTTTGTTAGATCAATCGACTAGCTTGTATAGCTTCTTATTTCATCTTTTACCGACTGATCATGTTCGATTACCTAATAGGTTTAGTTGATACTTGTATACACTTAAAAATGGCTTCATTAATTGATTAAATATTTATTGTTTAATCGATATTGACTTGATAAATTAATTAAATATTTATTATTTAATTAATAGTTATTTCCTCTATTTATTAAATAAATTATTTAATTTATTTACTAAATTCACTATAGTCTATTCCTTTATCCTAAGTCTTTTGATTAGTCTTATTAAAGTGATTTAAATTATATACACAATCACCTAAATATGACTAAGTTCCCTAGTCCACCTCACCTACCTAGTCACCTGACACATCACTTTGGCTAAAATAAATAATAATTATTAATTATTTATTAGTAATTATCCTCACCCACACATGTCCTATTCTTAAGGGCTACGTGGCCTCATAGGACTTGGTCTCATGACCACATGTCCTCTCTTAAACTAAGTCAAGAGACATGCCCTATTCCTAAGGGGCTTCTCAAGCCACCTCTAAGGGTCAAAGGTGACTCATGGGACACTTTTACAAAGAGTCCTCATAAGGAAAAGGTCTCTCCTTTCTCTCTTGGGTCTTTGAGAGACACTTGACATGTGTCTTTCCCTTCCACCTTGTTCTCCTCCATGTCAATGTGAGAGGAACATCATCCCTATTCTCCCTCTCACATTCCAACTACATCCCCCTTTTTCTCAACTCCTTCAACCAAGTCAATCCTAGTCCTAGGATCTTCTGCCTTTCATTCTCAACCATAGGATTGTGCCAGCTAGGCCTAGATCCTCCAAAAATCTATAAAAGGAGCCTCATTTCCCCTTTATAGGCTAATAGCTAATAGGGATTTTTGTAATAGGCATTCTAAAATTCAAGCAATCAAGCATCCAAGAATTCTATGAGCAATAAATCCATATTATCATCATTTCATTTGCATTCCATCCATTAGATTACATAAGCTATTGTGCACTCATTTCATAAAATCTCCACACTTTGGTAGCATCTTGGGAGAAGGCTTCATTTGGAAATCTGAGAGCTCAACCTCTTCAAGAAATCAAGACTAGGAGGACAATGGAGACAAGCTACATGGTAGGTGAAGGTAATTGATTTAGTTTCATCATTTTATAGTTACTTTGTATTCTTCATTGTGTTGCATTAGATTGATTTATTGGCTTTCAATAGTTAATTTATCATTTCTAGTTATTAGACATCTAATTTGCGTACATTTTTTGCGCTAAAAGGAGGGCCCAACAGGGTTTTTCACTTTTGGTTTTTAGTTTTTTTTGTGCATGATTTTTCTACAGGATATTTCGGCGCATTCATACATGATTCCTGCGCATCCGTTCATTTCTACTGCGCATCCATTTTCTGATGCCACAGTCGCTATTTCTCTTATGCGCATTCATACATGATTCCTACACATACATTATTTTTTTGCGCATCCATAATAGTTGTGCATATAAATCATCTCACTTCGCATTAGTATCTTTGTGCTGCGCACACATATTTTCTACGCATTTATCAAACATTTCTGTGCATTTAGTTCACTATCCTGCCCATTTGTCATTTGCTGTGGTAAACTTTAGTTTTATAGTTGTTTAGATTTTTAGCTAACATTTTAACAAGTGTCTGTTCGTTCTGGTAGTATTTAGGCTATTTTTGCAGTATGTAATCTTGAAGACCCCATTGCTAGAAATATTTTTCTAAAAATTTGATTGCAGATTGCCAAGGGGTTTGCAAAATAAACTACAATCTCGTTTGGGCTTAAAATAAGACATGTTTTTGCTTTGTGTGTCTTCTTTAGCATAGAATCAAGTGTCTATTGTGTTTTTCTTAATAAGCTATTTGTAATCCTAAAATTATAACAATGTATCCTCTCCCCTCGCCATTCGTGGACCTTGGGTGTAAGAGAAACTGTTATAATTTTTAGAGGGCGGTCTTTGGTGGGAAAAGAGGTACTCACCCCAAGGAACAACCCAACCGGTAACAAGCTAAAGCCAAGCCCATCCAAACAAGTATATAAAAAATGCTAGTGTGATTAGTCTCACATTAGATAGGTGTGAATTCATTGTGGCAACCAAAATCTCCTCCAGTACCCTAGTGGTGCGTTAAAGTCCTACTTAGTAGAGGTGAAAGCCTTTCTTTGAAAGGATTGAGAGAGCCCCCTTAATTGGGAAAATGACTTGATCACAACCACCTAAATAGATGTCCTTACTAAAAGCTTTTGTTTAGTGGCCAAAAACCTTCTATTTGTTGGCTCAAGGGGTCACCCAAGCCCGTGAAGACACCCCACATTACTCATGGTTCATAGTAGAGATAGCAATTCTTTGGGAAGTAATGACCCATTGAATTCAGAACTTGGTGTGCCTGAGAAGTGAGTGCAGTGTAAGGAGGAGCCCATGCCTCCAAGTTCCTAGGCTGTTTGTTGTGAATTTGTGTGGCTGAATTTTATTATCCTAGTGGTGATTCAATAGATATCATCCTTGCTAACCATAGGATTGTAAGCGTGTTTGTGCATTCATATTAGCATAGTTAGATTAAAATCATTTCTATCTTGTGTGTGTGTTTTTATGCATTTTTCATTTGCCAAAAAAACTAGAAAACATCAGAGAGTCAGACAAAATTTCCAAAAGAAACTAAAACCTGCGCATTCATACCAATTTGCTGCGCATACATTAAACTGTTCCATGCATTTGATAATTTTTCCACACATCGGTCATAATTTGCTACACATCTGTCTCATCTTGTTGTGCATTTATCAATCTGTCCTGCACATTTGTTGCTGTGCATTTACAACAATGAGCATTTCCACAAACTTTGAAATTTTCAAAATCACTTTTTTAGATACCCATTTTCGTCCTTAGTAAGATTCTGGAAAATAGTTGAGTTACATAGACCTCTGATCTTTAGTTTGACCATTTTCATCACTTTTCATCATTCCTTCATCAAGACTCATCAAATCATTTTCTTCCAATCTTTGAAATTCTCAATTTAGTGTTGAAACATTACCTTATCTATCAGATTTTGATCTTTGTGAGTTTACCATATCAGGATATATCATCCTTAACCACCAAACTTACTTAGGTTATTATCTCTTGATTTCCCTTTTGTCATATCATAGTGAGATCTATACCTCCTATTGACTTAGAGTTTATCAAGTTGTCTTATCACTTTTCAACACGTTTCAATATCTTTTCTATCAATCACTTTCCATATCTTCTCATCAAAAATCTTTCATCTCGTAATCAATTCTCTCAATTTTATGGTTCAAACTCGATCTCAGAAACTCAAACAAGCCATTAATCTAGAATCCCTAGACAAGATGGAAGGAAATACCAGCAACGAAGAAAACCCTTGGTCAAAAGAGCTTCCTAAGAAAACTTCACTTTTTACATCCAATGATGAAACCACCAATGACGAACTTAGGGAAGCTTCAAAAGACTCTTAGGCTTGGACAGAGAGATGTATTTCCTCATGCTTTCTCAACAAGGAGCTAAGTTACCAAGTGATTTTGATGTTTCCCATCTTAGAGAACCAGTTCACGCAAACAATCAAGAAATCCCTAAGGGTTCTCAAGATACTCATGGAGCAAAGGAACCCAATCAGCAATCCAATACTTCTCACAACAATTAGCAATCCAGTGCTTCTCATAGCCATGAACAACACACTGCTTCTCAAAATAATCAACAATCCAATGGTTCTCAACATACTCAACAACAAAATGTTTCCCAAAATGCTAAAGGAAACATGTTATCTATGGATCCCATTCTACAACAAATCCAGATGCTTCAACAACAAATTTGTGACATCTAAACTAGATCATCAACAAAGAAGTATTCCTTGGATGATATATGTCCTTATCCTTTTGATAAGAACTTAGCAATGATTCCATTCCCTCCCCATTTTGAGGTACCAAAATTTGACAAATACAAATGGAATTTGGATCCACAAGACCATATTCGTGAGTTTTATGCTTCTTGTATTGAAGTTGCTCACAATGACACTTATCTTATGTGACTATTTCCATGAAGTTTAGGAGGACAAGCTATGGAATGGTTCTCCAAACTACCCCCAGGCATCAAATCTTTCAATGAGCTTCTTAACAAATTTGTGACTCATTATTCATATAACATCAAACATGAAGTCACTGTGCTTAATCTTTGCAATGCACATCAAAAGAATGGAGAACCCTTCCTTACTTTTTTGCACAGATGGCGTCAATTGTATGCCAAATATCCACAAATGATTCCTAAACAAGAAAAGATGGATATCTTTGTGCATAACCTTACACCAGAAATGAGTTATAGGTTACAATTGCAATGTCCCCCAAACTTCAATAAGCTCATAGAAAATGGTATCAAGATTGAGGAAGCCATGGTCCTATTGGTAGTTTTCTCTATTTTTCTTGTCCCCCCCCCCAAAAAAATTTTTAGGTTTTTGTGTCTTCCTGGTTTTTGTGTTGAATCCCTCTACATATTTTTCATATCTTTAGGGTTCAAGTTTGGTCAGAATTGCAGAAACCCTAAGAGCTAGGGTAAAATCCCTTTGTGTGCTTTCAAAATCCAAACCCTAATTACCCCGGCCTTGTTCTAATTTTGCGTTACCTTTCTGGGCCACTTAAAAAGACTAAAACCCATGTGCTAAATAAAATCTCCCACAGGATCATGTTTTCATATCTTTTTATCCTAGGCCGGTCCCCATTTAAATTTTGCTAAGTTTCTACCGCCTGACCCTTTAATTTTCCCTAGGTCCTGAGCGCTTAATTTTTCTAATGTTTCAGCCTTAATATTTCCTAGGCCCGGCTCTTTGAAACTGTATCAAGATCTACAGTTGATGTATGATCTCATGGAATCTGTCAGAACCATGAGATCTTACACTAGCCGTTGATCTTCCTTTATGATGCAGCCTTTAAGACAGGCGGGTCCACTGCTACGTGGCATAGATGGCGTTATCTAATTGGTTGAAGGGGTAGTGATTTGGCACCTATCAGAATGATCATGGCCAAGGAAGAAAAGTCAAATGGGCCCACTTGTTAGTTCATTGCAACATGACAGTATTTGATTCGACAAGTTGGCTGATGCGGCAGGGTAGGGTCATGCTTCGGTGGCATCAGTGAAAGATTCAAGATCAATAGTGGGCACATGATCTCATAGAATCTTCTAAGCCTTTGAGATCATGCGACAACTACCTGATCTTTTGATGTGTTTCTTTGTGGGTTTGTTGCCACGCAAGCTGACTTGGTGTTTTCTCATTGGTCTAGGCACGATGAAGTGGAGCTTGTCAGTGGGACCTGGTTACCGGTGTGTCCTTAAGGGTCCTAACATCCACAAAGGATTTACAGCTGGAATATGATCTCATGGGATCTATCAGAGCCATGAGATCTTACGTCGGCCGTCAATTTTACTTTCTTTTGACGTCAATGTGCGAGGTGGGTCCTCTGATAGGTGAAGCTTATTTGTTGAGTTTTGATTGGGCGGTGGATTTGTGACTTGGCAGATTGTTAATGGGGCCAGTCTTTTAGCGTCCAGGTGTGTTTAAAGCTCAAGTAGATCTTGTGGTTGTTGTTATACTGTATGGAGAAGATGCATGCTATTTAGGCATCACAGTATAATGACAACCGTCCAATTCTATTTAAGGGATGAAATATGAGTTGACCATTGTATTAATTTTTGTGAACTGTCCGATGTGCCGGGAGGAAGTGGATCGACGGCTATGTTTTAAAAGTAGATCAAGTGGTTGTTGCCTTTAGTTTTCAAATGATTCAAGGGTTTTTTTGTAAGGTTAGGACACAGTGTGCTGAAGGAGCCATATTGTAGGACCATTTTTGGTCATTTCTAGCTTGGTTGCAGGTGATAATTTATGAAGATGATCCTGGTAGTTGTTCTAGCATTATTTTGTGTCCTTGGGAGCCTCTATCAAGGAAAGATTGACAGGTGGGTCATGCATTTCTCTGCTACAACCAGAATTAATGAGGATTTTGTGATGATTTTTTCCTTGAGGCTGGTACATGGTCAGATCAGTTGCAAAGTTTGATGATTTTTTGATCTCACCAGCCTTGTGCTTGGAGCCTGTCTTGTCTGCTTTCACTTTTTGTTTGAGTTAGGTGATTTTGAATTGTTTCTTTGAATGATCATCATTTTCTTGTTGTAATCCTTGAGATAAAAGGATTTTTCATGATCATTCAAAGGCATTGAGAGTTAGGTGTTCATAATATCTTGCTTGGTGAGGCCTATTCTTGGTCAGGATTGTAAGAATTTTGTTTCAGTGCTTGTTAATGAGAGATAAAAAGTTGCAAGTCTAAGCCATAGTTTGCAAGCATGATTTGTTGTGACTGATTGTATACATAGAAAGGATTCATCATACTTAAGACAAATATATGATTCTTCTCTCTCCTCTATGTCAAGTCAGGTAGGATTTAAGCTTTCTAGTTCGTTACATATTATTTTATGTATGTATCTTCATTCTTGAGTTCTGATCTAGGATTGGATTAAACGATGCTCTAGATGGGATGTGAGTTTACCCTTGTCTACATAAGGATTCTTTGTAAGTAGTAATGATTGTGGTAAATGTATTTATGGCTATGAATCTTAGATGTTCTCTGATCAGTGTATCCTTTGTGTCTAAGAAATCTTTCCCAATGGATGAGGTACTGGCCTAAATGAGTAAATCTCTTGTTGACATAACTAATTGAAGCTATTGCAATCCAAATCTTAAAATCAAGAACCATTTTAAGTTTTAAATCTTTGGTTGTGTAGTTTGTTACCCCATAGTAATGGAGAGTCAATGAATGTAAGGTTAGCATTTAGTACTTTCTTACTATCATCTGTTATATAAGCCTGAACTTTGGTGTGTAAGGTATAGTTTTCAGTGGGTTAGGTGCACCTACATTGGTTTTGCAGAGCTAGAAGTGAAGAGGGCAGTCATGTCCCTACAGTTGGTCCAATTACCCTAAGATCCTTCTACATTTTGGAACTAACCACTCCTAAAATTTGTCTGAGGGTATATTGGTAGCCTAAGAGCATAAGCCATTTTGAAACTTCAACAAGATGGTGACTCAGCTGGGGAAATGTTACACAAGTCTATAATAACTAGTAGGTCATCATTGGAAACATAGGGTTATTCTTGCCCCTTGTCCTGTCAAACTCATTAGGATACTTGTTAGTGAGGAAATAGTGTTTTAAGATTCCCAATATACTTGGGTGGTGACTCAAACATCTTTGTAGCAGTGCTAGTTAGTAGATTATTTATAAGATGAGTTACAAAGGTACTAGGTCTCGGAGAAAGGAGCATCCTGAAGATAGATTGGAAGAAGGTCCTCCAATCACTTCTAAGCCTAGTCAGACAAAGGGGGGAAGAAAACAAAAAAATATTTCTCATACTTGGAAACATAAAGAAGATACAAGACAAGAAAATCAAATCAAGCCGAGTCAAGAAGAAAATGTCTCAGAATATGAAGAGGCTATTGATTTGGGGTTGAACCAGTATGAGGATGAGTTTCAAGTGGGAGATGTTGAATCTGAGACTACTCTCTTGGAATCAGAAGGAAATTTTGAAGAAGTTTATGAGTTGGAAAGAAAAATCCAAGAACAGGTTTCTATTAGATAGCAAAGAGAAAAACATAAAGAGGACAAAGTAAGACAGGCCATGATAAGGGCTGAATAGTTAAAGAGGCAGTTGTTAGATTTGGAGGTGACTAATTATATCCCAGAGCCTGAAGGAACAAAGGAACAACCTATTGTGCAGAATATGTATGAGACAACTAGACCTAGAGATAAAGGCAAATAAAGAGCTGTTGGAGTTACAATCAATGAACATGCTAATGATAAGGATCCTTTAGATCAAGAGTTGATAATAGATGTGGATCTTGAGAAGGCTAGAAAGGAGAAAGAGGTATGGACCAAAGAGCTTGAGAAAGAAGAATTGGAGGCTACTGCTGCAGAAATGAGGAAGAAGATTGAGTTTCTCAAGCATACTTCGGGACCTTGAACATCTACATCTCAAGGAATGGATCCACCTCGAGGAGGTCCTATTCATGAAAGGTACAAACAACTTATCTTTTTGGGTATTCCTGGTTATCCTAATATAATTTTTGATGAAATTAGAAAGAAGCTCCCTAAATTTGTTGGAAACAATGTCATCACATGTGAGGAACGTCTAAAGAATTTTATTGATGTAATAGATGATTATAATGTTGAGCCTAATGATGTTGTAATGAAGTTATTTGTACAATCTCTAACTGAAGATGCTAGGGACTGGTTCAGAGGATTGCCCCATGCCAGTATAGGGTCTTGGAATGAATTTAAGAATTGTTTCTAGGAACAATACGGTGATAAAATGAATGAGGGTTTTATTTTGAATGAATTCAATAACAGAAAGAAAAATCAGAATGAAGATGTTCTTGAATTTAATATAAGAATCCAAAAAGCTATGCATAGGCTCCTACAAGTTATCAGATTAGATGATAGGGTATGTCTTATGACATACTTAAATGATTTTGATGCAAAGATGGGGTATCTTATAAGGGATAAGAACCCTAGAAATCTTGGGGAGGCTTACAAGTTGGCTATTAACATAGAGAGTAATAGACGAATATCAGGAAAATTGGGGAGAAGAGATGATTGTAGGCCTCAAGCACAAAATAAGAAAGAGACGGGAAGGTCTGCAAACTTTAAACCCAAAGAGGAGGATAATCTAAAATAGATTCTAAATGCTTTAGAGGTTTTGAGGCCTGATGAAAAAAGAAACAATAGGGCTGCAACTAATGATTGGTCAATTCCTAATAATTTTAGATGGCAGCCAAGAATGCAAAATTACCCATACAATACTCAGTGGCAGGATGGCAAGCCCATTTTTCCAGCTAAGAGGGATAGGCCTAATGATAGGATTCCTGATCCTTTGTAGAGAAATTCAGTTAATATGAGTGATGATATCCCATGGTGTGCTTCTTGTCAATCTCCTCACAATCCAGAATACTGTGTTATTGCCCTAAATCTATCTGAGAACCAGGAACAAGATGAGCAATATGATAAGAATGATTGTGCAATGATTTCTTCACATGCATGGGATGAGGTTGACTCCATTGATGAGATTGAGAATCAAGATGTTGAGGGCTCTCAAGCTAGAAATGAGGCTTTCCATCAGCAAGTTTTTTATGATGAAGAGGAGGAAGAATTTGATGATGTTGGATGTGGTGCAGTGAAATGTGAGGAGCATCTTTCCTTAAGGTGACCTTCTGATGAGGAAATTGCTCAAATCACTGTAGACATGGTCACTCAAGCCAAGAGCAATTACAATTTGAGAAACAAGACAGTTGGAAATACAGCTGGTAAACCAGGTAGCATGTTTATCAAGAAATCAGAAAGGAGTACACAACAGCCTGAGAAAAAGGGGAAAGATGCTGATGTTGTTAGTTAGGTGAAAATAAAAAGGAAGATTGGGCCTATTGCAATACCTAAGGGTAAAGCAAGGATTTCAGAAGTAGTTGTTCCCATACCCCAGAGGGGAGATGAGTCTCTACACAAAGATAAATCTAACTTGATTGTTCGAATAGAGGATAAAGATGTCACTATTTTTAAAGGGGACATGGATGACCAGAAGTATGTTCCCATTGATATGACTAAATTGCTTTCACAAATGACTGTCAAAGTTTCACTTTTGGAAATGATGAGGATAGAAGAGCATAAGGTGAAGGCTTTGGATTGGGTAAATGGTGCCTCTTCTACAAAATTCCAAGGGATGAGTAGAAGTGATAAGCATGTGGCTTCCTTAGATGACACACCTAATAGTAAAAATGAAGAAATCATCTCTAAGATTCCTCAGATATATTTGGATGCAAATGTTGCAAATACTACATTAGGGACAATTGATTCTTTCTTTTTGTCTCTTATGATAAATGGCAAATTATTGAAGAATTGCATGATTGATTCTAGGGCATCAAATACTGTCATGCCTATAGAGATCATGAAGTCACTGGGACTGAAAGTTGATACACCTCATGGAAGATGCCAAGCTATGGACTCAAGAGAGGTGCCAGTTATTGGTACCATTAAGGCTTTGCCTTATAAATTAGTAGCATTTCCTGAGAAGCAGCTAACTATCAGTGTTTTAGTGGTTAATATCCCTCCACAGTATGGGATGCTATTATCTAGGAGATGGAGTGCTTCTATGGGAGGAAGTATCCAGTGTGACTTGTCTTTTGCTACTTTTAACATCGGAGGAGAAAGTCTGAAGGTGTCAAGGGAAACTAGAACTCCACATATGATTGAGGAGAATGAAGATGATAACATGATTTTTTTTGTGGACACTGACATTGGTTCTTTCAAAGTTCAGGAGAAAGGGGTGCAAGAAAAGGTCAAGCCTATCCCTCTGGTTGATGATGAGGATAACATGGCAGAAGGTAATGTCTTATGGACTTTATATTTTGATGGAGCAAGTTCAAAAGAAGGTGCTGGAGCAGGAGGGCTATTGATATCCCCAAATGGTAAAACTTTTAAGTATTCTTTCACTCTCTTATTTCCTTACACAAATAATGTTGTTGAATATGAGGCCCTACTGATTGGTTTGAGACTAGTATTAAGACATGGGATTAAACATCTTAGGGTGATTGGTGATTCTAAGTTAGTAATCTCTCAGATTAGATAGAAGTATGCATCAAAGAATCAAAGACTAAAATAATATAGAAATGTTGTTTGGGATGAAATTGAAGGTTTCAATGCTTTTGGTATTGATTGGGTGGATAGAAGACAAAATAGGATGGCTGATTTTTTGGAAAACATAGCACTAAGGCCAGAGGATGTCACTTTTATAGGGATATCTGAAATTGAGTTTATGTCTAGGCCTTCTATCCCAGACAATGTTGAAAATTGGCAAGTATTTTCTGATGATCAGGATATACTAAGATTCTTGCAGTGTGAGTCTCACTTTGGTGGTCAGGAGATGGATTTCAGCACTTGTGTTGACATCAAAAATGGGAAAGAAAATGTTCTTGGGAAAGAATTTTTGCAATTGAAGTCAAATAGGGTCCCAAGGGGATTGGTTTCTCTTGAGAGGGCATTTGACAATAAAGAAAGGGCTTGTTATACTAAATTTTTTGATAAGATCAATGATTTGGAGGAAATAAATCTAGGAACAAGTCATGTACCCAAAAATGTTTATATAGGTAGATGTTTGTCCCCAACAATTAAAAAAAATCTGATTGACCTTCTCAAAAAATTTAGACATGTTTTTACATGTTCCTATGATGATTTGAAAGCCTAAAGAGAAGATATGTTCCAACATGAGATACCACTGAAAGAAGGCACCAAACCTTTTAGGCAAAAATTAAGACATGTGAATCCTACCTTGGCACCAAAAATGCAAGATGAACTCAAAAAGATGATAGATGCTGGGATCATCAAGCTTGTCAGACATTCTACTTGGGTGTCAAACTTGGTTCCAGTCAAAAAAAGAATGGTGACATTAGGTTGTGTGTTTATTTTAGAAATCTGAATGTCAATTCTTTGAAGGATAATTATGGTTTGCCGAAAATGGAAAATATGTTGCAGAGGGTTACTAGATCAGAGCTAATGTCCATGATGGATGGCTTCTTTGGATATAATCAAGTCATGGTCAAGGAGTCAGAATAGTTTAAGACTGCATTCACTACCCCTTGGGAAACATATGTTTATGTTAGAATGCCCTTTGGCTTGACAAATGCTGGAGCTACTTTTCAGAGAGCCATGGATGTGGTCTTTGTAGACTTTATAAACAAGTTTTTGGTAGTATATCAGGATGATCTCACAACATATTCAGATAAGGAGAGTCAACATTGTGAGCATCTTGAGAAGATTTTTATCAGGGCTTTGGAATATGGGGTTTCTTTGAATCCAAAAAAGTGAGCTTTTGGTGTTGTGGAAGGCAAAATCTTGGGACATATTGTGTCTAAAGATGGAGTGAGGATTGACCCTAAGAGGGTTATGGCTATAGATAGGCTTTCCCCACCTAGAAATGTAAAAGGAATACAATCTTTCTTTGGGTAGGTCAACTTTCTAAGGAGATTTGTTACAAATTTTGCAAAAATCAATATCCCCATCTCTAGAATGTTGAAAAAAGAGGCAAAGGTTGAATGGAATGAAGAAGCAGATGAATCTTTCAGAAGTATCAAAAAGGCCATCAAAGATTCTCTAGTTTTAAGAACACTTGATTATGGTAAGCCCATGCAGATTTTTTCTTTTGCCTCTTGTCATACAGTTGCAACAATTTTATTACAAAAGAATTTAGATGGATATGAACAACCCATATCATTCTTTAGAAAATCCCTACAAGCAACAGAACTGAAATATGACATCACTGAGAAGTAGGCTTATGCCCTGATCAAAGCAGTCAAGGCTTTTAGATGTTACCTTGTAGGAGCTAAGGTGGTTGCTTGTGTTCCTAGTGCTGCAGTTAAGGATATATTGGTACAACAAGAGGTTTCAGGGAAAAGATGTAGATGGATCAATAGGATCCAAGAATTTAACATTGACATTTAGGTTACAAAGTTGATAAGAGGCTTAGGTCTTGCAAAGTTAATGGCACAGAGAAACTTAGTTGCAAATCATGTAAATATGTTAGAGGAAGAACAAAGGCCATATATTTGTGATATGGATTACTGTGACTGGTACATAGATGTTATTGGTTACTTGCAGAAATTGGTCCTTCCCCCTGAAATGGATGAAAACAAAAGGAGAACTATCAATTTGCAATCTGCAAGATATGCTATTATACATGGTAAATTGTGGTGGAGAAGCAATGAAGGAGTGTTACTAAAATGCTTAGACCATGAGAAATCCAAAGCCTTGTTAGATGAAATGCACCAAGGTGTTTGTGGAGGGCACTATATGGAAAAGACCACAGCTCACAAGATTCTTAGGTCTGGATTCTGGTGGCCTATAATTTTTAAGGATGCATATCAGTTTGTAAGAAAATGTGATGTGTGTCAGAGATTTGCTGGTAAGTTAAAATTTAATGGAAATTTGCCACTCGGGCCTGTTGCAGTCCAGGCTCCTTTCTAGAAGTGGGGTATAGATTTTATTGGAGAGATTCCAAAAAAATCTAGTGGTGGATATTCTTATATACTGGTGGCAACAGACTATTTTACCAAGTGGGTTGAAGCTATCCCTACTAGAAAGGCTACTAGCAAAGTGGTGATAGATTTTGTAATGCAAAATATTCTTACCAGATTTGGTTGCCCAGAGGTAATTGTGGTTGATAATGCAATGTGTTTTAGATCACAAGAATTTAATAATTTTTGTCAGCAATATGGGATACACATTTCATTTTCTTCCCCATATCATCCACAAGGAAATGGCCAGGCTGAGTCTAGTAACAAAAGTCTAATTAAGATTCTCAAGAGAGTATTGGATAAAAATTAGAAAGCTTGGGACTCAAAGTTATGGTTAGCATTGTGGACTGACAGGGTAACTATAAAGAAGGCCATAGGTTGTGCTCCCTTTGATTTAGTGTATTGGATAAGTGCTAGATTGCCTCAAAATAATCTATTGCAAATGTATAAGTTTATCCAGGCATATGATGAAGATTTAGATGATGAGATGAGGGTAAGAATGGATGAGTTGATCCAATTGGATGAGGTAAGGAGAGATGCACATGAAAGAAATGAAAGATTGCAGAAGTAGTGTAAGAATCTATTTGATAAAAGGGCTACCCAGAGAAGTTTTGAAGTTGATGATCTTGTTCTGATGTGGAATGCAAGATTGGAAGATTAAGGAAAGCATGGGAAGTTTGATCCTATCTGGTCGGGCCCTTATCTAATTGAAAGCAAGTGGGGAATAGATTCTTATGTCCTAAAGGATTTGACTGGTGGTACTTTGGAATTGCCTATTCATGGACAATTCCTGAAGTTTTACTTCTCCTAAAGTATCTATTCCATGAGCAATAGTTTAGGTTTTCTTTTGTGTAGTCGTGTTGTTTTTGGGTCAAAATTTTGATTTGGTTTGATCTTCCAGGAGATTCTAGCTTACTCATTGTATCTGCAGGAGATACACATCCCTGAGTATGAGCCACTGTTGGTAGTTTTCTCTATTTTTCCTGTCCCCCCCCCTGAAATTTTGAGGTTTTTGTGTCTTCCTAGTTTTTGTGTTGAATCCCTCTGCATATTTTTCATATCTATAGGGTTCAATTTTGGTCAAAATTGTAGAAACCCTAAGAGCTAGGGTAAAATCCCTTTATGTGCTTTCAAAATCCAAACCCTAATTACCCCGGCCTTGTTCTAATTTTGCATTACCTTTTTGGGCCACTTAAAAAGACTAAAACCCATGTGCTAAATAAAATATCCTGCAGGGTCATGTTTTCATATCTTTTTATCCTAGGTCAGTCCTCGTTTAAATTTTTGCTAAGTTTCTACAGCCTGACCCTTTAATTTTCCCAAGGTCCTGAGTGCTTAATTTTTCTAATGTTTTAGCCTTAATATTTCCTGGGCCTGGCTCTCTGACACTGTATCAAGATCTACGATTGACGTATGATCTCATGGAATCTGTCAAAGCCATGAGATCTTACGCCAGCCATTGATCTTCCTTTATGATGCAACCTTTAAGATAGGTGGGTCCACTGCTACATGGCACATATGGCATTATCTAATTGCTTGAAGGGGCAGTGATTGGCACCTGTCAGAATGATTATGGCTGAGGAAGAAAAGACAAATGGGCCTACTTGTCAGTTCTTTGCAACATGGTAGTATTTGATTCGACAAGTTGGCTGATGCGGTAGGGTGGGGTCATGCTTCAGTGGCGTCAGTGAAAGATTCAAGATCGACGGTGGGCGCATGATCTCATAGAATCTTTTGAGCCCTTGAGATCATGCGACAACCGCCCGATCTTTCGATGTGTTTCTTTGTGGGTTCGTTGCCACGCAAGCTGACTTGGTGGTTTCTCATTGGTCTAGGCGTGATGAAGTGGAGATTGTTAGTGGGACCTAGTTACCGGTGTGTCCTTAAGGGTCCTAACATCTACAGAGGATCTATGGCTAGTGTATGATCTCATGGGATCTGTCAGAGCCATGAGATCTTATGCCGGTCGTTGATTTTACTTTCTTTTGGCGTCAATGTGCGAGGTGGGTCCTTTGATAGGTGGAGCTTATTTGTTGAGTTTTGATTGGTCAGTGGATTTGTGACTTGGTAGATTGTCAGTAGGGCCAGTCTTTCAGCATCCAGGCATGTTTAAAGCTCACATAGATCTTGCGGTTGTCATTATACCATATGGAGAAGATGCATGCTATTTAGGCATCGCGGTATAATGAAAACTGTCTGATTCTGTTTAAGGGATGTGATATGAGTTGACCGTTGTATTAATTTTTGTGAACCATCTGATGTGCTGGGAGGAAGTGGATCAATGATTGTGTTTTAAAAGTAGATCAAGTGGCTATTGCCATCAGTTTTCAAATGATTTGATGGTTTTTCTACAAGGTTAGGAGACATTGCACCGAAGGAGCCATATTGTAGGACCATTTTTGGTCATTTCCAGCTTGGTTGTAGGTGAGAATTTATGAAGATGATCCTGGTAGTTTCTCCAGCATGATTTTGCATCCTTGGGAGCCTCTGCCGAGGAAAGATTGATAGGTGGGTCATGAATTTCTCTACTGTAGCCAGAATTAACGAGGCTTTTGTGATGATCTTGTCCTTGAGGCTGGTACATGGTTGGATCAATTGCAAAGTTTGATGATTTTTTGATCTCACCAGCCTTACGCTTGGAGCCTAACTGGTCTGCTTTCACTTTTTGTTTGAGTTAGGTGATTTTGAATTGTTGCTTTGAATGATCATCATTTTCTTGTTGCAATCCTTGAGATAAAAGGATTTTTCATGATCATTCAAAGGCATTGGGAGTTAGGTGTTCATAATATCTTGCTTGGTGAGCCCTATTCTCAGTCAGGATTGTAAGAATTTTGTTTTAGTGCTTGTTAATGAGAGATAAAAAGTTGCAGGTCTAAGCCATAGTTTGCAAGCATAATTTGTTGTGACTGATTATATGCACAGAAAGGATTCATCATACTTAATACAAATATATGATTCTTCTCTCTCCTCTATGTCAAGTCAGGTAGGCTTTGAGCTTTCTAGTTCGTTACATATTTTTTTATGTATGTATCTTCATTCTTGAGTTCTGATCTAGGATTGGATTAAATGATGCTCTAGATGGGATGTGAGTTTACCCTTGTCTACATAAGGATTCTTTGTAAGAAGTAAGGATTGTGGTAAATGTATTTATGGCTATGAATCTTAGATGTTCTCTGATCAGTGTATCCTTTGTGTCTATGAAATCTTTCCCAATGGATGAGGTACTGGCCTAAATGAGTAAATCTCTTGTTGACATAACTGATTGAAGCTATTGCAATCCAAATCTTAAAATCAAGAACCATTTTAAGTTTTAAATCTTTGGTTGTGTAGTTTGTTACCCCATAGTAATGGAGAGTCAATGAATGTAAGGTTAGCATTTAGTACTTTCTTACTATCATTTGTTATATAAGCTCAGACTTTGGTGTGTAAGGTATAGTTTTTAGTGGGTTAGGTGCACCTGCCTTGGTGTTGCAGAGCTAGAAGTGAAGAGGGCAGTCCTGTCCCTATAGTTGGTCCAATTACCCTAAGATCCTTCTACATTTTGGAACTAACCACTCCTAAAATCTGTCTGAGGGTTTAATTGCTGCCTAAGACCATAAGCCATTTTGAAACACCAATAGGTCCGAAAAGGTGAGATAAAACTTTATTCCAAGGTTAATGTTGGGTGCTCAAATTCCAATCCTAACAACTATAACAATGACAAATCAAAATTCTGGAATAAAAAACAAAAACATTTTCAATGATGGGATTATTGATAATCATAATGTCAAACCAACATAACCCCTTCTCAATCTCACAAGGCAAGCCAATGCTACTCAAGGTACTTACATCAATCAATCAGCAAATCAAAACACGAACAAAGATTCATCTAAACCACGGTTGCCTTTCATGTCACCTCAAAGAAACTTTACTCCTTTAGGGGAATCTCTTGAATCAGCATTACGGAAGTTAATCACAAAGAAACTCATTACACTTCCTGACATGAAAGATTTCAAACCTAGAGTGAAGCCTTCTTGGTGGGATGAGAATGATTATTGAAAATTTCACAAAGGCAAAGGACATAAAACCAATGATTGCAAAAGGCTCAAAAATGTAATTCAAGACTTAATTGAAAGTGGTGAAATTAGTGTTGACAGACATACCTCAAATGAATCACATACTACTTTCAAAGATCCACTTCCTGAGCATGAAAAAGGAAGTTCTTCCAATACTAAGAGTGACAATCAAGCCAATTATAATTCCACTCCCTATCGATATGTTGGTAACATTTTTTAATGTCATCCTTCTACGTATTATGCCAATGTCATTACCATCAAAGGAAAATTAGAGAGTCAACCAGTCCATGTTACTACTTGTGCTCAATCCAAAGTTACTCTCCAAGGAGTCCAGTCTAAACCAAATGCACCTCACAACAAGTCTATTTATGTCCCAAAGTCTACAATGAATATTTCCAACCAATACAACCTATTGGAACAACTCAAGAAAACACCTACCCAGATATCCATCTTAGAGCTTTTGCGTCTATCCCCATCTCACAAAGATATCCTTGAAAAATCTCTCTTAGAAACCCAAGTCCCCACAAATCTAGATCATGATCAATTTCAAGCTATGGTGGGCCATTTAACAACCCTGCATTACCTATCCTTCACTGAGAATGATGACTTAGCTATTGCCCAACCTCATAATGCTCCCCTACATATCTAAGTCCTTGTCCAAAGTCACAAAATCAAATGAGTACTAATAGATGGAGGAGCTGGCTTAAATATATGTACATTGAAACTAGTCCTTGCATTGGGATTCTCTGAAAATTCTGTTGATCCCAAGAAGAAAATCATGATAAAATCTTATGATGAGGAAGAGTAGTCATCCAAGGGGTCTATTATTCTACCAATCCAAGTAGGTCCTATAATCAAAGATGTACCTTTCCAAGTTCTAGACATGGATCTTTCTTATAACATTCTCTTGGGAAGACCATGGATTCATTCCATGCAAGTTTTACCATCAACCTATCATCAATGCTTGAAATTCCCTCATTATGGTCAGGAAGTCACTATCAAAGGAGACACTAATCTATTCTAGTATTGTAGCTCTATGAAGACATTTGACTCTTTGATACCTTATAACTGTACCAGATCTTCTACAACTACACCCAGTGATCCTAGTAATATAGCATCAACTTCAAAATCAAATGGGATCAAGATAGATATAAAAGAAAGAAGTATGGGAGAATACACTTTAGGTCAAGCTCTTTGCATCACAAAGTTACCTTTATCTCTTAGATCATATGGTAGATCTTTGATCACTAAACAACAATCAGAACCCCCTTCAACACTTGTTTATGACACATTTATAAGTGGGGGCACAATATCCAAAGAGGCAGCTGAGTGTAATGCTGATCATTTTCTTAAGTCACTACACAAGGAAGAGGATATCAAACATGAATATATATCACCTAATGTCTATGGTAAAGGGTATACTTTACTACAAAAGATGGGATACCAAGGTGCTGGACCTATAGGGTTACAAAGAGAAGGGGTTATCAAACCAATTTTACAAAATCCAAACTATCAAAGAGACACTACAGGATTAGGATACAAAGGAGAAGGACCAAAAGAACCAAAAGGAAAAGAAAAGATCACACCTTTTCATGAGATATCTAAAGCTTCTGCTTTACAATTTAGAAAGAATGGTATGTATGTAGATCTAGAGAAACAAAGGATAGCATAGAGAATCATTGATAGACTTGGGGATAATGATGATTCTAACTCAAATGATTATGAATGGGATTCATTATCTAATTATACTGAAGAGATAGGAGTTGATTTTATCCATTACCATAGTAATGATTACCATGAGGGAGAGAGTTCAAAGACTAACTCACTAGGATTAGTCCCACGTGATACTTCTTTTGTCGATTGTGAGGAAAGTGACCTTTATCTTGCGATAGATGAATCAAATGAGAGTATGGAAATAGACCTCGCTGATACCATCATAAACCTTGACAACTTTTCCATCAATACCATCTCTACCTTTGAAACTAACCTGAATGATCCAATGCCCCTTGTATATCCCGAGCTTATTGATTGGGATTCTCCCGATCATCCAGAACTTGATGTATTCCACAATGATGATGCAATCATTGACTATCTTGGAATTAGAGATCATTTACCACCAGGGGATCACAATTCAAGATTTCTAATAGAACTCAATGACATGGCCTACTTTGGTGAGAGTGCCAATCCTTTCAGTCATAAAAATATAAAAATAATCAATAGATCTAATGGTGAAAACCACTCAGCAGTAGTATTAGATCCAAAAATAGTAAAAAGAAATGACACATCTGATGGTGAAAACCTCTCTGAGGTGCCTGACAATGGAAGGATTGACAATCTTCCTAACTATCTATATCGAGAGAAATCTGCTATTCTTATAGAATCAATAGTACCTCTTAACATTGGAATAGAAGAGTCTCTGCGCATCCTCAAAGTAGCAACATCCTTGATAGAATTAGAGAAAGAAGCTTTTGCAAAAAATTTCAAAGAAAGACAAATCAAATTTTCCTGGTCCTATGCTAATATGCCTGGCCTGGATCCAAATCTCATTATGCATCATTTGTCTATCAAATCAGGTGTAAAACTAGTTAAGCAGAAACTTCGCAAGATGCACCCCCACATTGCACTAATGGTTAAAGCAAAATTGAAGAAGCTCCTAGATGTTGGATTCATTCGAGCTATTGATTATGCTGATTGGATTTCAAATATTGTCTCTATCTCAAAACCTGACAAGTCTATCAAGATTTGTATTGATTTTCGAGATCTTAATAAAGCTTGTCTGAAAGGTGACTTTCCTCTGCCAAATATTGACATTATTGTTGACCTAACAGCTGGGCATGAGATGTTATCATTAATGGATGGATTTTCTGGCTATAACCAAATCAAGATTGTGCCAGAAGACCAAGAGAAGATTGCTTTTACTTGTCCATGGGGTACATACTGTTGGAATGTGATGCCTTTTGGCCTCAAAAATGCTGGAGCAACTTACCAAAGAGCAATGACCACAATATTTCATGATATGATGCACACCATTGTGGAAGATTATGTTGATGACATTTTAGCAAAACCCAAAGATAGAGTTGGTCATTTGAGAGTGTTGGATCGAATATTCACCCGGATGGAAAAGTATAAGATTTGAATCGATCCGAAGAAATGTGCATTCAGAGTGACATTCGGTAAACTACTAGGATACATTGTCTTAGCAAAAGGAATTGAAGTAGATCCAGAAAAAGTTAAAGTAATATTGGAGATGGCTTCACCCACTAATATCATTCAGTTAAGATCCTTGCAGGGACGTCTCCAATCCATCTGAAGATTTGTTTCTCAACTAGTAGATTGAAGTCATCCCTTTCAACATTTGTTGCATAAAAATATCTTATTCCAATGGGATGATCAGTGTGAAGCAACTTTCAATAAAATCAAGCAATATCTAGTGAATCCTCCAACTTTAATGTCACCAATTCCGAGCAAGCCACTCTTGCTGTATATTTCAACTACGGCAGTTTTACTAGGTGCTCTATTGGCTCAACAAGATCATGAAGGAAAATAAAAATCCATCTATTATATCAGTTGCACCCTAGTGGGATATGAGCTAAACTATTCTCCTATAGAAAGAGCATGTTTGGCCATTGTTTTTGCATCACAAAAGTGGTGACATTACATGTTGTCACATTCAATCTAGCTCATTGCAAAGATTGATCCTTTAAAGTATCTATTAAGAAAAACAACATTGATAGGCAGATTGGCTAAGTGGGTCATGCTACTTAGTGAATTTGATATTGAATATGTAGACAAGAAGGCTATCAAAGGTCAAGTGATAGTAGATCAGCTAGTAGATGCTCCATTAACATATGACCAACCTATATATACAGATTTTCCTGACGCACACATCTTGGCTTTATCTACACAAACCTGGCAACTATATTTTGATGGTTCGTATACTCAATAGGGTTCAGGAGCTGGTATTCTTTTTTTCACACCACAAGGATACACCATTCTGAAATCTTACAAGCTACTCTTTCCTTGCACCAATAATATAGTAGAATATGAAGCCTTGCTGATTGGGTTAAAGATGGCTTTACAATGGAAAGTAATTGAAATAAATGTCTATGGGGATTCTCGATTGATTATAAACTAGATTAATGATGATTATCAGACTAAAGATGATAAGTTATTACCATATAAATGTATGGTTGATGAATTCAAACAATATTTCTCAGTCATCACTTTTGAGAAAATTCCTCGGCATGATAACAAGGATGCAAATGCAATGGCAACGATTGCTTCTTTGTTTGATATAGAAGATACCAAGGTCCATTTTGAGTTCTTGGTGGAATCCCTGACTTGTCCTACATATGATGATCTTGATATGAGTATTATATGTCATCTAATTGGACATGACTCCCTAATCTATGGAAAAATTTATTCCTATCTGAAAAATGACATCCTACCCCCTGACTTGTCCTGAAATAAAAAATGAACTTTTCTCCGCCAAGCATCCCGCTATGTCCTAATATATGATACCCTTTATTGGCAATGTCTTGATAGTACTCTCCTAGGATGTCTCGAGCATGATGAAGCTCAAACTACCTTGCGAGATGTACATGAGGGTATTTGTGGGACACATTCGAGTGGTCCCTCTTTGGCTAAGAAACTCATGCGTATGGGTTATTATTGGCCTACCATGGAAACAAATTCCTTTCATTTTGCTAGGGCATGTAAGAAATCTCAGATACATGGAAACCTTATTCATGCTTCAGCGCAAGAGTTACATCCTTTTACAACTACCTTGCCATTCAGTCGGTGGGGGCTCAACCTCATGGGTGCTATCAACCCTCCATCTTCCAATGGTCACAAATGGATTCTCACTACAACAGAATATTTTACTAAATGAATTGAGGTTGTTCCATTAATTACCACCACAGGGAAACAAATATCCATGTTTATCTTAAATTATATCATTTGTAGATATGGTATACCAATGTATCTCATTACTGATCATGGGAAACAGTTTCAAAATCAGGACATGGATGAATTGTACACAAAATTCCATCTCACCCATAACTATTCCACCATATAATATCCCCAAGGAAATGGCCAAGCTGAGGCGTCAAATAAAACTATTGTTAAAATCCTACAAAAGACTGTCAATGACGCTGGTCATGATTGGCATATCCAACTGAATCCAACCTTATGGGCTTATCGAACTTCCATCTGTACTCCTATTGGAGCCACCCCATACTCCCTTGTCTATGGATCTAAAGCAGTCCTACCCCTCGAGGTCGAGTTGCCTTCACTTCGTGTCACTCTCAAAGATTTGATTCCTGATGGAGACTATAGAGTTACACGGTTGACTGAACTAGAACTGCTAGATGAACACCATCAAAGAGCTTATGATCATTTGAAATTCTATCAGCAGCGTATGTCTTGTCAGTATAATAGTAGGGTAAAGATCAGAGACTTTCAACTAGGTGACTTAGTCCTTTGCGAAAATCCAAAGAATCAATTGCATCATGAAAAGAAGGGCAAGTTCAAACCCAATTGGTTAGGACCTTTTGTCATTATAGCAGGCTATGGTTCTGGGGCTTATCAGTTGTCCACACGTGAGGGAGATCCTTTGGATGAACCTCTTAACAATATCCATCTCAAGAAGTTCTATCCTTGAAATTCCAATGCAAGGGCTATGTATATATTTTGTAAATACAAAAAATTATAAAAGTCCAAAAAAATCAAAAAATCAAAAGAAAATTGCAATAAAAACATATGGTGAACACCTGGAAACAGGTGCCATGTGTCTCAAGTTAGCTCCTTTATCTATTAGATTTCTTCTAGTTTGTCCGTTCATTGTATATCTCCACAATAAAATGGCTAGTCAGTCCCCATACCTGCCATGTACATATCATAATAAAATGGCCAGTTCAAACACCATCCATTGTATCTACCCATAATAAAACCCCATCATAGCTTGATCGTTTGTCATGGTCTTCATCCTAGTCTTGTTGCATCTTTCTTCATCCATAATAAGTCAGTCCATCACCTAGCTGGGGGCATGTCCTTGACCTAGTTCAGGAAGTGGATCTATGATAGTCATGACTCTTAGAGGACACAATGGAGTATTTTTACTAGACAAAGAAAATGCAATCAAACATTCTTTCATAATGATATCTTTATGATGAATCAGAATCTATGATCTATCATTTGAAACATGATTGTTTATCTATCGAATCTTGACTATACATCATCACTTCAACTGATCACTATATCTTACACTATCTTTTGGAAAAAAGAAATGTATATTCATGACATGCATGTTAGAATGATTTGTTGAAAATTATGCATTCATATCTAGATTTCATTGTTATCATGTTTCCTATGCTATTCCATGATATCTTTAACATGAGTTTGAAACTCTAAAATATCATTGATTAGGATAGCCATGATGGGGCATGGTATTTTCTTTGATTGTTGTTTGTGGGATATTTTCTGATGAAATTGAAGGAAAAAATAATTGGGGTGTCTGCGCATAAGTTCCTTCATCCATTTAATAGTATTGACAACATCCAAATCATGTTGGTCTACATGTGCTATTTATGGTGATACGCCAACACATACCTCGACTCCAAATATTTGTTCCCCGATGGAGGGGGGAATATTCCTTGTTTGTTATGCAAATGAAACTTAGGTAATCTTGGTTCAATTATACCTAGATGCTTGTCAAGTTTGCTACATTAAATTCCATGCAAGAAGTGCTTAGGTCATCTTGGTTTAGTTATACTATGATGCTTGCATTTTCTTGCAACATAACGAGCTCAATGATGAGAATCAAGTTCCAATTATTATGAAGTTCTAAGATGTTACCTAAAGTTGTGGAGATACATTCATTTCATATTGCATTTCATTTAAATAGTTCATGACTTGCATATCAGTGCTCCTTTTATAGAGATTTGTAGGTTACCTTTCTTATTAGGTTATCTATTCTCCTAGTCTATTCTTCTTATGTCAGATACATTGTTATTTAAGTTGAGGACATTTGGACAACAAAAACATTGAGTTTTATTTTACATTTTACAAACGGCAAATTCATTTAGGCCATGCATTATCTTTATTTGTTATGTTCATTTGCATATTATCTATCTATATTACATGCATGTTTCATGTGTTGTTATAATTGTTATTCATATCTCATTATCCTTTCGTTAGGGTGAACATTGTATATTTTAGCTATCTTACAAATATATCATTCATTTCTTATCCATTATACACATTATCTATCATTCATTTCTTATCCATTATATGCATTTTAAATTATTTATTTATTATCCATTACATGTGTTTCCAATCATCATTTATATCACTTATTTATTATCCATTATCCACATTGTTCATCACATCATTGCATTGATAATCACATAGCATTAGTAAACATCATTAAGGACATGCATTTGTATCATCATCTATTAGATTATTAAACATTATGCATCACATAGAAAATGAATCATTTTGCATTCTAAGACATACATTCTATGCATATTAAAGTAAATAATCACATCCTGCATATGTCTATATGCACATGTATATAAAACAATCAAAGAAAATCATGATAGAACTGCATCACTGTAAATATAGAATCAATCATATAGAGTCCATCATATAAAGTCCATAAAACAACCAAACTATCCAAATGTCCAATGATATATAATTAATAAAAATGTTTCCATAGTCAGTGTCTATCAAGTCAATGATACAATGAAACATAATGGTACAACAGTGTATACAATAATCTCTCAAATCTATGAGCCACTGCCTCCAAAATCTATCTACCGCTATCTACAAGATGCAATGTGGCCCTGTGCTGCTAAACTACCTGATGCTAAGGATCCACCTTGATCTCCTGAACCTATTGGTGCTCTAAGAGGATGTGATGATACACCCCCTCCACTAGTTGGTGCCTCTCTATCATGAACTACCATCCTGATAGCCACTGAGCTCTCCCTGTAGCTCCCAATCCACTGATCCCTCGGGACTACCTGTTTGTACGCCTCTCGCTAGTAGGATATCTCCTTCCTAACATGTATCATGGCTCTAATGCTATCTCCATGGGGACTCAACTCCTCTGTGTGATGTAGCTCATCTAGTAACATCTCTAACTCCCCAAGTTTCTCAAGGGCTACATCACGCTCATGTCTAAGTAGCCCCAGCTGGCTCTCCAGCCTCTCAATCCACCGCTCTAGACCAGGAACACGGTCTGCCTACACCTGTGTCATTGCTAGTTGGACTAGCAATGAGTCTATATTAGGATCTTCCTCCTCTGCAGCATCTCTCTGTAAGTAGGGATCCTGTCCCATGATATCCATCTCTACTACCTGCTCCTAAGCATCCACATCCTCCATAGGGGCATCCTACTCATCCAATCCATCATTAGGGATCTGTCCACCCTGTACCACCCCACCCTAGGCTAATAACACATCCACCTCATACCTGTACTTGCTCTACCTATATCAACACCTGTACCTATACAACTAGTCCTGGTATTGGGCTAGCTAGTATCTACACTTGTGCTATTGGTACCTGTAGGGGAGCTCCTGCAGCTGGCTGTGCTGGCTATGCTAGAGTTTGTCCTCATCCCTATCTAGCTAGGGGTGGCATCAATCCCCTCTGCCTCACACCACCTCCTCTCATCCAAGGACTAGCCCTATCCCCTCTCCCTCCATCTCCTCCACCATCTCCTCCACTATCACCTCCACCTCCTCTCCCACGTCCCCTCCTATCTCATCCTTGAAGTCTCCTACAGTGTCTATCTACTAGATCTCTCTCCGGTGGCCTCACTATTGGATCTATCAATCATGGCATGGGGAAGTCTCTCAAATGTTGCTCAAGATCTACAGTCATCCCAGGGTCTACAAATGTCTACCTCATGTTCCATGCTTGAAATGGCATGTCCAAAAAATCCTGTCAGGCCACATCAAAAGATGCCATAGGTCCCCAATCCTGTCTCTCCTGATGAGTCCTAGTGAACTCTGTCACACCCTGGGGCATGCCTTGGATCCTACCAAACTAGTGCAGAACCTGGTTGACCAACTATCTCTCCAAAACAAAGGGCATCTGCCCTATCAGCCATCGTGACTCAAAACAAAATCCCAGTTGTCACTCATCGTCTCATGACTCACAACCTAGGTAGGGTCTCCATGTCACTATATCTAGTGTATCAAAATTATAACGCTAGAACTCTAAATGTCCCAGTTTTGCCTGAGACAAAACTGAGGAGTATAAATGTATGTAGGGTTGTCATGCGCCCCAAAATATGATCGCTACTAGTCTAGTAACTACAATGTGCTCCCATGCCCATACATGGAGCAATGTGACCCCTACTGATAATGACACACCCCTATGGTACACCACATAATGCAAATCATGATATAGATGTGCTAATAAGCACACACCGCAAGCAAATTGGGTCTCGTCCATCATTCGCTATAGTGTGCGGCCCCTTCCAACTGCAAATTTGTGTGACCTACGATCAGGGCATAAAAATCCCCCAATTGCCCCTGCTAGAACCATTGGTAGCGGGTCATATAAATCGACCATATCCTCCCATCTGATCTCTCCATCCTCAATATCATCATCCCCAAAAATGGCTCTGTACTCTGTCACTCTGCCATGCCGATCATATTGTACTAACTCTCCTATGATAGGAAGCTGGAGGATGCGATATACATCCTCTAAGGTCGCTATTATCTCCCCTGTCAAAAGATGGAAGGTACTCATCTCTGAGTGCCACCACTCTGCCAGTGCTATCATCATACTCTGGTTCACCCTAATCTTGGGCATGTAAATCACATGATATAACCCGGATGCACCAATCAAGAGTCTGTTAGTCTCTGCCAGTGTCAGTCTCAGATTTCGTGTGACGGGATATCTCTCCCGTGACATCAGAATATCAGTAATGTCCTCCTATACAAATCAAATAAAATCAAACTATCAAATTTTGATAAACTGATCTACAACATCTATCTATCTTATTATATCAACTACAAACATGTTCTATCACATGTTTTAATAGATGATTTTATCAATCATCTAGTATCAAGACTGGTTAACTAGCAACCATGCTACAATGTTGCCTATCTTGACCTAATCGATCAAATTTAACCGCCGACGGATCCAATCAGCTTATCAACATCTAGTTTGACCTATTTGACTTTCAAATTTGACCAAATTCTATCCATCAAACAAATGCGCAGCATAGAAAAATGCATGCACCATTTCTTTTCACATTTGTGTAGGAAATAATGTATGCACAATTTTATTGCATATTTGCACAATAATTCATGACCAATGCGCCAAAAGAACCGATGCGCACTTTTACACTACATTTGCGCCACAAAAAAGTGATCCTAACATGCATGCACCATTTACCTAAATGAATGCGTAGATCTTTTGAGTTTCTGCACAAATGTTGCTATTTGTTGCACATTAATGCACCTCAACGGTGCATTCATCTTTCGGGTGAAAACAAATTTTTTTTTCTAATCTAAACCTAAGATTAGCTACCCTAACATGCTACAAATCTACTATAAATCATTTACAAGCATCGAATTGACAAAGAGGATTGAATCACCTACCAGCTCACCTGAATTGGGTGGTCACTGGAAGTGTCTGACCCTCTCAAAGGGGTGATCTGACAATGAAAATGACATCCTGGCGACTCTGCTCTTCTCTCTCTTGCACTCTGATCTCCCAATGACAAGTGTGCATAATGAGCTTATCGTGGACCCCTTAGCCCTATTTATAGCCTGTGGACCCTATGTGCTTGGTGTGTGGACCCTACCTCTCATTTTTATTCTATTTCACCCCATTTTCACCCATCTTTTCTCCTATTTCTTTCGTGAGATTGATTATCCAAGAACAACAAAAAATAATAATAATAATAATAATAATAAATTCCAATCATCTTTTTTGTTAATCAATCTCTTGAGGGGGCATGCTTAGGTCATTTCAGACATTATCTGGGGCAGGGGCAAAATACTTGAAATTTCTTTGAAACAATGTGGCACACACATCATTTCAAAGAGGGGCAAAATCTATACACTTAAAAATGGCCTCATTAATTGATTAAATATTTATTGTTTAATCGATATTGACTTGATAAATTAATTACATATTTATTATTTAATTAATAGTTATTTCCTCTATTTATTAAATAAATTATTTAATTTATTTACTAAATTCACTATAGTCTATTCCTCTATCCTAAGTCTTTTGATTAGTCTTATTAAAGTGATTTAAATTAGATACACAATAACCTAAATATGACTAAGTTCCCTAGTCCACCTCACCTACCTAGTCACCTAACACATCACTTTGGCTAAAATAAATAATAATTATTAATTATTTATTAGTAATTATCCTCACCCACACATGTCCTATTCTTAAGGGCTATGTGGCCTCATAGGACTTGGTCTCATGACCACATGTCCTCTCTTAAACTAAGTCAAGAGACATGCCCTATTCCTAAGGGGCTTCTCAAGCCACCTCTAAGGGTCAAAGGTGACTCATGGGACACTTGTATAAAGAGTCCTCATGAGGAAAATGTCTCTGCTTCTTTCTCTCTTGGGTCTTTGAGAGACACTTGACATGTGTCTTTCCCTTCCACCTTGTTCTCCTCCATGTCAATGTGAGAGGAACATCATCCCTATTCTCCCTCTCACATTCCAACTACATCCCCCTTTCTCTCAACTCCTTCAACCAAGTCAATCCTAGCCCTAGGATCTTCCACCTTTCATTCTCAATCGTAGGATTGTGCCACCTAGGCCTAGATCCTCCAAAAATCTATAAAAGGAGCCTCATTTCCCCTTTATAGGCTAATAGCTAATAAGGATTTGTGTAATAGGCATTCAAGAAATCAAGCATCCAAGCATCTAAGCATTCTAAGAACAATCAATCCATAGTATCATCATTTCATTTGCATTCCATCCATTAGATTGCATAATCTATTGTGCACTCATTTCATAAAATCTCCACACTTTGGTAGCATCTTGGGAGAAGGCTTCATTTGGAAATCTGAGAGCTCAACCTCTTCAAGAAATCAAGGCTAGGAGGACAATGGAGACAAGCTGCATGGTAGGTGAAGGTAATTGATTTAGTTTCATCATTTTATAGTTACTTTGTATTCTTCATTATGTTGCATTAGATTGATTTATTGGCTTTCAATAGTTAATTTATCATTTCTAGTTATTAGACATCTAATTTGCATACAATACTAATGACAAAACTTAATGCTCAATTAGAAATAACAATATCCCCCTTTGGGATTAGTATCAAAACCAAAATGTATATGTGCCCAAAATTTTTTTAACTCCATATATACATATAACTTCAAATATTTTCACTCTTCTACAAAAACTCCCCCTCAGTGCATGCTCTTGGTATGTAGTTGGAAGTACAATGGCATATACATGTTTTCCCCCTTCTTTATTTTAATGCCAAAATAAAAATGTACTTACAATTTGTCAAAAATGTTGTGGTGGTTTTTCTTCAACAAATCCAAGAGGTTTTCCCATTCCTCTTTCAAGATGGTGAGAGCAATGTGCTCAAGACCAACTTGTGCATGCATATCAAAAATATTTTCCAAAACAAATATCTCTGGTGTAGCCACTAACACTTTGGACTTTTTCAATGTGTCGCTCTATAATTTTTAGGTGACAAAGCATCTCGGTGACTTGGTCACTTATGTTGTCTTCATGCTTCCTTAGATCTGCTCTTAACCACCTTAATTCTTACACTTTTAGAATATGCTTGTGAAAAGCATTTGGCTCGATTAAGGAAGCATTTGCACTGGCTAGGATATCTGCATCTAGATTCTTTATATTTTCACTAACCTCTACAGTGAATGTCTCTACAGTGTAAAGCTTAAAAAAAATTTAAATTATGTTCTAAGTTATAGAATTTAGATCGGTTATAAATTTAGAAATCTTTACCTTATTTATCGCCACTTCTTGGCTGATCTTTTCTGCAAGTTTCACTTGAATTTTGGCTTTTATCCTTTCTTCTATCCTTTTCTCCGTTGGAATCATTTTTTGTTGCACGAAAAGCTCAAACTGTCAATGCCCGTAATGCTAGATTTAACCCGATCCACAGGAGGCAGTTAAGCCATGTCACGAATCTCCAAGGAGGTGCTAACCACCAAGTCAACAATCTCCCCCTCAGCACCGACTGAGCCTTCAGCACCCATTGAAAGGAAACTTGAACCCATGACCCAAGGCTCTGATACCACTTGTTGGAATCATTTTCCATTGCACCAAAAGCTCGAACTGTCAATGCCTGATACAAATGCTAGATTTAACCCGATCCACGGGAGGTGGTTAGGCCATGTCACGAATCTCCAAGGAGGTGCTGGTCCCACCAAGTCAACATTCTTGACATCTATGTTCGGGGTATTGATAGAATTTGTGAGAGTTACAAGTTTTTCCAAGATAGGTGTGTCTTCATTAACTTGGACATCAGGTACAACTTGTTGTAGAATGTCTCTCACATCCTCTAGTATCTGCTTTCTCTTACTCTCTTTCCTGAGTTTCTCCTATGCATATTTTCTAGTACATAACTCTCCATATTTTCTCAATTCTTCTAGGTCTAAGGTCCGTGGGTCACACTCTAGAATAATTATGAATTCATCTAGTGTGACTAGTCCTTTAACATGTTTTCTTTTCTTCTTCTTAGACTCTAATGAAGATGTCTTCATAAATGGAACTAGAGCTTTTACCTCTACAGTTATCTTTTGATGCTTGATCGCAACTGTTTCTTACTTCTTCTACTCCTTGGTAACCTAAGTCTTAGTTGATACAGTTGGAGCCTCTGATTGAGTGTCGATGGGGTGGGCTCAGTTATCTCAGAAGGCTAAGGATCTTCCTATTCCTCTATGTCAGCCTCTTTTTCTTTAGGCTCATTTGTCTTTGCAATTCTTGTTCCTCATTCCCCTGTAGTATCCTTTTTTTGCTTGGGGATTGAGCCTTCGGGTTCCTTTAGTGTCAATATTTCAACTACTTGAACTAAAATAGGTAGGTCACCCGATATTGTACTTACTGTTGGCTTAGTAGGGGCTTGATCTTCTTGTTGAGCTCCATCAATTGTGACATCCTCATCATCCTTGATGTCATCAGGGTCTCCATTGGTAATGTCCTTAATGATTGTAATGTCCCTTTTATTCTTGATTTCTTCTCGGGTATAATGGCCAAAGCCAATTTATCCGCCTTTGCTTGTGCTTGGAGAATAGAAGTCCAAAGAAACTAACTATTGTCATCTACTTCAGCTATATTTTCATCAAGAATCTGAAGTGCTCATCTATTTACAAGAAATCTCTTTGAATAATTCTTCATCAACTCATCAAGTTCGGTACTTATTAATGTTGGCATTTCCAAAACTAGGGATATTTCCCTCACTGTCTTTTCAGTACTCAATGCATAAGTCCATCTTGTAAAAAATATGTTATATAGGCTCTTAGGTACAAGCTTTACAAATTCAATTGGTACCTGTTTAAATTTGACCATCATCTGAATTACAAATTCTTCTATTTTATTCTGGTCCTCAGTCGATAGGTGTTCAAACTGACTTACTTTTGGGTTGCTTAGACCTCTGGTGTCTATTATTGATACTACAACCTCATCTATAGATTGATTATTATTAACAACAACTTTAAATTGATTGGAATCATCTTCATCATCATCAATGCCATCTTTTCCTCTTATTAACTTTCTTCTTTTCTTTGGGGCCTCGGAGGTAGCTTGATTACCTCTCTTCTTTTGATATATTTTTTGTTAGTGTGGGCCTAGATATTTTCACAACTCCTTTCTTCAAAGGGGACGAAGCTGCAGTGGTTGACCTTGTTCTTGCTCTTCTTTGTGTTATTGTTTGCTTCATCTTAGGAATGTGCTTAAATGGTGTTGGATATACATCCTTGTCTGACTCAGTTGCCTCATCACAATCATGTGCCTTGTTAGTGAGAAGTAACTGACCGTCAGTTTATCCTTCAACCAAAATGTCCTCGAATGCTTCAGCATCTTCTCCAAATTTCTTTACTAAATCACTCATCATTTTCTTTGATTTCTTTGTTATTTTCCCAATAACTAGAACTATTTTTATCCCGGTCTTAGCTTCTTCATATGTGCCAAACCTAGTAGCTTTAGTATCCTTGGGCTCAGCCAATAAATCCTTGATTGACCTAGAGGCTCGGTCAATATCTATTTCATAACCCATAGGGGCTAACCATTTTATCCTAGGCTATACTGCCTTAATCAATGTGTAATTTGTATCTACTAGGAAACATATGTCATGTTCATATTCCTCAACTAGTTTCCTCGGTATCCTACTCCCAACATTCTAGTCCTTCACCATCTCCTCCAAAGTCTTCCATACAAATCCAACCTACTTCCTTGTCCTTAGAAGTGGCTCCATGTCAAGAGGACTCTAAAAATGATAAAGAAAAGAACATAAAGAAAGATCAAGATCAAGAACCCTCCATGTCATCCAATCTTTTTCATGACGTCTCTGATCCACTTCATGGTTCTTTTGATCCTCTATGCTAGAATTCATTCCACCATCTCCTAAGCAAGATCAAGCTACTACTTACACCGTTGAGCTTATTGACAATCAAAATAACCTTACTACACTTGCGCTCTCCAAAGATGAGACTTCCATTAAGGTTATTGAAAATGATTTTGTTACTTCCAATGATAAGCCTATTGAAAATCAAGAGAAAAATTCTACGCTTGTGCTATCCAAAGATCCTTGTCAAGATCAAAGTCTTCCATCTTCTTGTTCTACCACTCCATGTTCACTTCCACTTTCTACTCTTCCTAAGTCTTTGCAAGATTTGAATGATCCTATCAAAGAAACTACTCCTATTCAAGATGTCTAGGATCTTGTTGAAAATTCTAATGCTCACTCTAAAGATGTTGATATCCTTGGTTGTGATATAGATGCTGATGAACTTATTGATTATCCTTTTGCATCTTCCACTTCCATCCTTGGACCTCTTCCACCATTGCTAAGGACTTCACTTCTTCCTTCCATATTGAGTCCTTATGTCCATTCACTTTCCCCTCCTAACTCTCCTAATTCATCATCCATCTTAGGTCCGTATGTCCCTCCATCTCCTATCTTTCCTCAAGATCAACATAGATGCATACCCTTGAATCTTTTTCATCCATCCACCCGCCCATGTAAACCAGTCATATCCTCCTTTTTTTTCCACAAGTCCTAAGTCTTTTGGAAGTAACTTGAATGTTCAATACAAGAAAAAGAAGCAATACAAGAATCCATAAAAAAAAAAGATCACCATGTCTCTTCTAATCGACATGGAGGCATAAAGTCAAAAGAGATATCTAAGAAGAAAACTACAAGACAAGTATGGGTTCCAAAATCCATCATTCAAGATATTCTCTCTAAGACATCAAAAGGAAATAAAAAGCCTAAGGCTATATGGATTCCAAAGTCTCTCTTGAAAGAGTCTAATATTGAACAAAAAGTGAAGTTGACATTCTAGCTTCCAAAGGCTTCCACTTCATCTTTTTCCAAAAATATTCTTCCATTCCATGCACCTAAACTGCAACCTCTGCTAAACATTCACCATATTCATTCACGTATTCCTTCATTCATATTTCCTCCACCCTCTTGCCACCCTTCAAGGTGTGTGTTGATGTTGATCTTGCCTTCCTTTCCATCTACCCTTTCACAATCCTTCCATTCATTATCCTTCTACCTTCTATCCTTTTTCCTCATTTGCCTATTCCTCCTATCTTCCAACCTCACTCGCTTTACATAAAGCTTTATCCTCCATTTTTCTCTTCCATCTTCCTTTCCCTATCAGCATCTTTGATCATATCATTTTGAATCCTTGGCATATCATGGTTTATCCTTTGAAGGAGCACTATCTAAAAAGCTTGCCTTCTTCCAAAAAATTCAAAAAATTCAAAAATTCAAAAAGAAAACAAAAAAATGATGAAAAAAATTAAAAATGTGCCATGGTGAAAACCTCGAACAAGCACCTTGGTAGCAAAAGTAAAGAGAAATAAATTTTTCCTATGGTGAAAACCACTCCCTTGTGGCACCTTGGATAAGTACCATGATGAAAACCTGGCAATTAGGCATCATGCATAGTTCTTCTACATATTTCATCCATTCCATCTTCTCTCTTTGATCTTGACAATGTTGACCTATACTTGAATATTTGGCTATCTTGTGAGCTATCTTACAATGATCTTGCTTTCATTCCTTTCATGTTTAGTCTTCATATTTATTTTCCTCCATTCATTCTAGCTTTTCACTATCCTTTTCCCCCTTGGTCTTGATCTAATAAAAAGAGTAAAATACGATGCTATGAAGTCTCTTGACATGTCTACCCTCTTTAGACTGCATCCCTTCCTTCTTTTGCAATGCGCTTTTGTGACTTGTCCTATGCTAGCCTTTCATTGTTTATCCAAATGTGCTTTGCATGACAATTTATTTCCCTAGCTTGGGTACTCTTGAGGAGTTTTCCTTTGAGGATTTCTTCCCTTCATTTTCCTTCATTATATTTTCCTCCATCTCTTTCACCAGCTTGCTAATCCCTCTTGTCCCTCACCTTGCTAGACACTGAGACTACACGATGTGATCTTGCTTGTGAGTTTGATGCCCATTTCTGTCTAGGGGCATCCTTTGTACATATTTTATGATCCTCAAAAAATACCAAAAAAATTCATATATGATGCTGAAAAAATCTTTAAAAGCATATACAGTCCTGAAAAAATATAAAAAAATCAAAAAATGCAAAAAGTTCAAAAAAATAGAAAAAGTGCCTTAGTGAAAACCTGGAAATAGGTGCCTTGGTAGCAAAAATACAAAAAAAGAAAAAAATGAAAAAATGAAAAAAGATTCCAAGTGGTGAAAACCTGGAAACAAGCGCTACTTGAGGCCTTTGCACTCCTATTTGTTAGCATGCATCCTCGACACTGAACCTTTCTCCATCATGTCTTGACCTTATTTGGCGTGATCTAGAATTGGTCTTTGTTTTTGTCTAGGGGGCATACCTATTAGCATAGGTCCTTTAGGTGCATTTGTCTCTTGGGGCATTTCACAAATAGGTTTTTTTCAACACCACCCCAAATAATGTTTCTCAACACTACCCTTGCATTGAGTGTTTCTTAACACTTATCAGATGTCTTATCCAACAGTCTAGTATGATGTGATATTTCTCATTGGCAGATGTGATAACCAGAGTTTGACTCTATGACCAACACAAACGCACTTAAACAATCAACTCATTGAGATATGTTGACTTTATTTTTCTTTGTGTGCTGTCTATGAAGATTTCTTTAATGAGTGGTCTCTCCCTGAGAAGTTTTTGATGATGCATAGCTAGAAGACTGAGGGTATGAGAACATGTTTTCTTTCTTTATCTTCTTATGGGTATATTTTGTTGATCCTAACTATCATGAGAATTTATGCTAGTCTTACTTGACACTATGGATTGACAAGGTATTATCCTTGACTATTTTGCGAGTGCATGCTTCTAGTTATCCTGACTTTCATGTGTCTTGATACAAGCATAATCTCGCCATATCAAACTTAGGTAATCTCACTACATTATTCATCTTGACCTCCATGTCTTTGATGCCTAGTGGAATTTCCACATTTTTATCTGATATAGATCATATTCATATACCCATAGTTATACTAGTGAGTATTGTATGATCTCACGATGCTGCCAATAATGCTCGATGATGATAATTAGATGTCTATAAGCATTGTGACCTTGCAAGTCAACCACTTTCATAGTAGCTTGCATTCTTAGGTTCATCATAGTTTAGTTTTTGCATCTTGCATATGGAGAGAGCTCTCCTTTTTATCATCTACAGACTAGTTGGTCAACTGTGCTCATTTTCTGATTCTTCTTGACCATATCTTTCATTTCTGGTCTTTCATATCACATCATTTTCTATCCATTTTCAAACTCAAAATTGAAATCTAAGTCGCGTTTCTAAGTTTTCTCATTCTTCTACATAGTTGACTGACCTTTTGAGGCATAATTCTTCGATCTTTGATGGAATTTCTTCCTTTCCATGTCTTCCAAACTTCTAGTCTTTCATTCACCCCTTTCGCTTCCTCTCTCTGAGGTTTGACTTAATCTTTATCCTATATCTTTTTCAGTCAAACCTCATCAACTTGGGGCATATCTTCACTGTTTGATGGTTATCCTATCATGATCCATCCTTCGATTATGATTTATTGTGACTTGATCAGGTTTATCAATTTGTTGTTCTCCTCTATTTGATTTTGATTTCGATTCCGAGGGGGCAGTACCTATCAGCTTTAATCTTTGATTCAGCTTTATCATTCAGCTCAGCTTGAGATTCTTATTTTGAGACTTGATTATCACCTAGCAACGACGGTGGTGATTTTGTCTTTCAATTTTTATCTCCTATTTTTCAAACTTGATTATTGCCTAGCAGCAATGGCGATAGTTTTGTCTAAGGCTTGATTTGCACCTAGTAGCGACGGTGTTGGTCTTGTCTTTCAGTTGTTGTTTATGCTTGTCCCAATGTGTTCCCATCCATCGAACACACATCTGGGTTGTTTTGTGATCCCAAATTTATCTCACATTTCAATTCTTCTTTGACTACATGTGTTCCCAAAATGATCACACATTAGTCAAAGAGGGGCAAATGTATGCACCTTAAAATGGTCGCCTAGACTTTGGGCCCCCATTCAGCAATTTGTCAAATCCATGAATCAATATTTTCAAATATCAACAATATCAATTATGTCAATTTCCTTGATCAAATCATAATCAATTCAATATTTCCTAAGGTTTGAGCCTTATTTAATTTAAAAGAGAAAAAAAATAAAAATCTTATTTAATTAAGAAAATATGGTCCCTTTTAATTAATTAAAAATATCTTTTAATTAAATAATAAAATTACTTTATCCTAAGCCTTTATTTAATTAAAAGGAATTTCCTCCCCTTTTATTTAAATAAAAAATCCTCACTTTTCTTCTTATCCTATGTTGCACAAATAAAGCATTATTCTTATTTTATAAAAAGAGAAAAAGTATTTTTTGTCTCATATGGACACTAAAGTCAACTCCTATTTTCCTATTGGAGGATATTTGTGCACAAGGATCAAGCTTCTTTTTTTCTCCACCATTGATTAAGTCTTTTGCCTCTTAATCTCAATGGTCCATTTTCATCTCATTTCTTATAAAAGGAGAGCTCTCTCCTTCATTTTCATATCTTAGGTTTTTATGCTAATGTTATGCTACAGGGTTTCTAGGTCATTTGGAGCTCTTTGAAGACATTCTTGCATTCAAGCTTTGAAGACATTGTTGTTGCATTTTATTTAGCTTGTTTTCTTACATCATAGTTGCATAATCATGGAATTTTTAGTATAGATTTCCTTTATGCAATAGATTAATCTCACATAGCTTAATAGGAGGATTTGTAACACTTGTATTTTCCTTTCATAGCGTAGCTTGCATCTTTCATTCTCATAGATTAGTTTGCATTGCATTGCATCCATATTGATTTCATTGGAGATATTGGCATTGTTGCCCTTGTCTTTGATTTGGAATCTCTCATTATGTGGTTGACTAGCAAGGTCATGAGTTTATAGCTCTAGCTGAGAGCAATTTTACAAATTTTGCAACTCCATGCATAGAGAGTTATGGATCGATTTGTGAGGGCTCATTCTTGAGTTTCCTTGCATGTAAGGATTCATAAAAGTGTGGTCACATTTTCACCATACAGTTATGACTCAGAAAAACTAAAAAAGTTTTAAAAAAATGAAACCTACAATAAATGTTAGTTGAACTGATATACTAAAAGAGTTAATAAAGAAAATGAATCAAACCTGCAAAAAAATGTTAGCAAAGAAATGAGTAAACAAAAGCAAATTAGTAATCAGGAATAAATAATAATAAAAAAGATTCTAACTAAAAAACTACAACCAAATTAAACGAACTAAGAAGATGTTCTATAAATAGGATAAACCAACTATTACAAATATATGAATAAATGAAGATCTTTTACAAATATCTGAATAAACGAACTAAGAAGATATAATATTAAACTATTTTAAAGAAAACAAATTCAAATTTGATTTTAGTTTGATAACTAAGGAAAAAAGATTTGCCTTAATAATATATATATATATATGTGTGTGTGTGTGTGTTGTTTATGAATGCAAAACTCAAATATGTTAACAAAAAAAATTTCCAACCTACAAAAAAAAATGAATCTGATCAGTGCTGCAAAGACATTAGACAGAATAAAAAATGATAAGAAATGATAACTAATTCTATGAATATATTTTTAACTAAAAAATATAACTATAGATGTCAAATCTACGAAAGAAAGGAAAAAAAAGTCTAAGATCTATAATATACACGGCAAAGATTAGATTATAGAAACTAAAATAATGAACAAGAAAAGAAAACTGTTGCTATTAACTATAGAAACCGAATCTTATAAAACTACTAAATCTAATAATGCATGCAACCAAAATAAGTGAGTGAAAACCCAAACAAAATGACAAGGCTAAATAGTGAGAACGAGAGGTTGAAGGATGCGCTAGAAGAAGGTGATGAGATACAATAATAGCTAAGTCTAAATCTGAAACACAAAAACAAGATAAATAGACAACCCGCATTTGAAACCTAGCTATGGTGAGCCTCGTCCAAGTACCAAACACAATAATATTTCCTGCAATAGTAGAATCTTCAAGATGCTCACTTAGATGCATGCTCTTCTTATTGAATCACAATAAAAAATGATTTCACTGATGCAAACTCTTTGATGCAAGACTTAGCTATGAGACAACGGAGCACAAAATCAAGAGGGAATTCGAGGCTTATGGGCCAATCAAGCGGGTTCACCTAGTTAATGACAAAACCGCCAACAAGCCAAGAGGTTATGCCTTTGTGGAGTACATGCACACAAGGGATATGAAAGCTGCATACAAGCAGGCAGATGGCCACAAGAAAGACAATAGGAGAGTGCTAGAGAAATTGAATGTGGGAGAACTATGCCCAACTAGTGACCTAGGAGGCTCTTCTCAGAATGACAATAGATTTCAGGCTCAGCTTTTCAAGGCATGCAGCCTCTGTTGCGATTGGCAATGAAGAGGTAGGAAATGGATATGGCATTCAATAGCGCATGAGCTAAGATAAAGGTTAAAAAAAATACCCGTAGGTCTCCTTCTTTCACTCAAGATATAAAACCAGACACATAAATCAAGAAATGAAACTAATTGATAGAACCAATGCACTACACAGATGGAAGAACAACATGCGATAAAGGTATACTAGCATGCAAACTAAACCAGAGAAACAAAGATTTTTTTTTAAAAAAGGAATACACAGTTATAACAGTGATTTTTAAGGAGCACGCAATGTGAAATGAAAAAATACAGAGCCGAGATAAATAAATTACAATAAGCAAACCCTAGAGATATCACTTCACAAAAAACAAAGAAGAAAAGACTGCGCAGAACTAAAATTAGATTGCTTGCAATGATTAAAAACATATAACGGAAATCAGAGTAGAATGCATGTAACCGAAGGAAACAGTGACAATAATGATAAAAAAAAGGAGCACATGCATGCACTTGCTAAAAAGGAAGTAGCAAAGAAGAACCATTATTTTAGTATAATAATAAATTAAGATTTTGATATATATATATATATACAATATTATATTTGATTATAAAATTAAGATTTTGAAACTTTTTTATAGAATTATATTTTAAAATAAGATTTTGATAACAAAAATAATACAAAGTTAAATTTTAGAGCCAAGATTGAAATTTCACTAAAGTAACCAAGAGATAAATTGGGTTTGGCGGTAAACCAGCCAAACTCAAAAAAAAAAATGATTTTTTTTCTCTCTTAACAAGATTAGTAAAAGAATACTAGCAATAACTCTCTCATGAGTCTCTGATGTTGGAGTGCTCCAAGATATGGTAGCTCCTTCACCTGTACACTCAATACATGATTAAACCAACCTGCTCTGATACCATGTTAAAATAATAATAACAAAATATAGAGTTAGGAAATTGTTTAACCAATGAGAAAGGAAAAGAAGTGTTACCATGAATAATCACAAAAAACTAGGGACATTCACCAAGCACAATGAAAAAAGGAGACAATATTTTGAAGGGGGAAAAGCATAAAAAAAACCCCGTGATATTAATGAAAGTGGCAAAAATATGCCTAAGAATGAGAGAGAGAGAGAGAGAGAGAGAGAGAGAGAGAGAGTAAAGCTCATACAATATTCAAAATGAAGAAGAATCTCAATGAGATGAGAGAAGAAGAGCCATCTCTTAATAGAGATGTGAGAAAGGAGTTACATTGTAACTCCCATTTCTATGTATGCCACATTTCACTAGTGTGTGAGACAAGTGTAGGATTCCTCATAAGGAAGAATATCTAATTTCCTTAATAAAGGAAATTACAAATATGACATGTCCTACCACTTGGACTAGAGGACAAATACATTAAGATACCTTGGTTTATCCTTTAAATACAAAAAATACCAAGGAAAGATTAAATTCTAACACTTATAAACACTCAATACTCAAAACTTGTAAAACCATAGTGCATCTTGATTCATGTAGATTTGGTATGATAACACTTAGTATAAGGAACTGTATGATAAATATGATCAATTAGGATTATTAGCTCCATACATACCTTTTCAACTTTAGGTGGGGGAGGCGATGTCACCCGATCCAATGGATGAGGTTTCACTGACTACATTACTTGACTCATCATTATCTCCTGATGCTTTTTTCCACATAGTATTTCTTATTCTCATGATATCTTCAATTGTGTTTCCATTCTCATAGATTTGTGTCTCTGGTGCTCCATCTCTACAATCCTTAGCTAAGTGACCAACCTTGTGATAATGTAAACATGCCATACTAGTACTTGTCTAGCTACGAGATCTACCTCTCCAGTTCTTCCTCATGTAGTTAGCTTAAATATGTCCATATCTTCCACATGATATACAACTAACCATGTATTATAATCTCAAGTATAAGCATTACCTTGTCTCTTCGGTTGATAGGTCTTGTTTTGTCCTTTTAGTGTCCAGACTTGCTTCATATTTGTTCTGCATTCTTGTGAGGTGTGTCCATGCTGCTGCAAGTGCAACAATGTTTCTCCATGTAATTTTTATTAGGATTCCTATTCAACTTAAATCTGCACTTATATGCTTGATGTCCATACTTGTTGCAATTATAACAATGACCATTGAAATTAGGGGTGGTTTTAGGATAACTTTTTGATTTACTCCTGCAAACATTTGATATGTGGCCCGGTTTACCACAATAATGTCATGAAAGTTTCTTTAGTCATTGACTCTTGTAGGTGTTCACATCTTCATCTTTCTTAGATGATTCTCCTTGGTCGATATAGCCTAATCTAGTAGTTCTTCCAAGTTCTCTTTGACTGATAAGAAATTTATCATTTTACCTAGAATTATCTTCAACTTTCTTAATCATCTCATTATGTTGTTGCTGCATCTCCTTAGAAATTTGAGTTCTAAAGTTCTTGGGTCACATGAAGGTATCTCAATGACTTTATCTCGGGTCACATGAAGGTATCTCAATGACTTTATCTAAGGTGACTTGGAACTTGAATTTTCTTGAAACTTGTTCCTTCTCTTTTTGTTGCTTGGATACGTACCAGAGATGATCATCATGAATTTTCCTAATCGTAGATCTCTCTAACTAGATCTTCATCATCATTAGAATCTTCCATCTCGTCATAGCTTAACATTAAATGTTATTATGACCCTTGTATTTAATTTGTGTTCCTTAATCGGTGACTAACTTCTTTTATTCCAATTTAATTTTGGTTAACTTTCCTCGATGACTGAAACCTTCTACTTAGTGCCTTGAGTTCCTTTTCCTTTACTGAAACTTACTTTTATTTTATCGAATGACTTTTTCTACTCGGTAGCCAAAAATATTTTTCTTACAAACTTGATTAATCTACTTTACCAATTTGATATAATCATATGTTATGTAGAAAAAAATTATATGAATATAATATTAACATTGTCTGATATGTATCAGTTGTCCAATTTAGTTCTTCAACTTCACAACATTTCAATTCTTCTTCTTCTCAACTCATTCAACTTATATAATAATCTAAATGATATGGAAACACAATATAAATCAGACATCAATGACAAGATAATAACTAACCTAATCTTTCTACTATCTTGTATATCTCTGATCTTGGTAAGTTTTCATCATCATCACCATCAATTATAGTAACAAATATGGCTAAGTAAGACTACATGGGGTTTTTATAGGCGCTAAATGGAAAGAGCTTGGTAAGTTCTAAATTATAATGGAAAAAGATATATCTAATGTTGCTAAAAAATTATGTGGATCGACATCTCTGCTAGAAGAACTTAATGTGACTTTTCTGGTGCTAATTCCCAAGAAACTCGGAGTAGATACTTTGGATTTATTTAGAGCTATCAATCTGTGAAACTCCATTTATAAAATACTTTCTAAATTTCTCATGGTTATAGTTCTTTCCCTTCTCCCCTCTAATATTTCCTTGCAACAAAATGGAATTTTTTCTGGAAGAAAAATCTTGGATTCCATTATCAAAGTCCATGAAGTTATCCATTCCTTGTAAATGTCTAAAAATCAGGGGTTCTTTCTTAAGTTAAATTTATCTAAATCTTTTGATAGGGTGGACTGGGTATTTCTCTACAAAGTTCTAAAAGCCTTTGGCTTTGGGGATTGGTTCTTGTAGCTCATGATACAACTTATTTCTACTTCTTCTTCTTCTATTGTTGTTAATGGATCATCTTCTCACCTTTTAAAACCTTCTAGAGGGCTTAGTAAAGAAGATACAATCTCACCTATCCTCTTTTCCATTATGGTTGAATGTGTGGGCATATTTTCCCAAAAAAAGGTTATCGACATGTCTATCCAAGGTGCCAGGCCTTCTTCTGTAGAGCTCATTTGTTCCCATGAACAATTTGTTGATGAAACCATCCTAATGGGGAACTCTTCAATTAAAGAAGATATGAATATGAAGATAGTTATTAATACCTATACAATGGCTATTGGTCAATTGATTAACTGGAACAAGATTTCATTCTTTTTTGTGAACACTCCTGAAGCTATACAAAGGAAAATTTCAAGAATTTTGGGATGCTCTATTGGTGAGTTGCCTTCTACTTATCTTGGCTTGCCTTTGGGCTTAAAACCTCCAAATTATTTTTTGGATGACTCCGATAGAAAAATTTAATAGAAAAATTTATGGTTGAAATGGTACATTTTTAAGTCGTTCTAGGAAGGTTCAACTTTTGAAGGCCACTCTCCAAAATTTTCCTATCTACGCTCTTAATCTTTTTAAGATTCCTACCAAGTTTGTTGAGATTATTGAAAGGAATTAGAAGTATTTTTTATGGTATGGAGCTGAACACAAAAGAAGAATGGCTCTTCTTTCTTGAGATAATGTTTTCAAACCTAAGAAACTTGAAGGGATAGGCATTATATCTCTCAAATTCATGAATAAATCTATGTTGGCCAAACGGGTATGGAGGAATTTTAGAGAGGAAAAAGAATGGAATACCATATGGAAAAATAAATATCTCAACTCTTTCCATAGTCTTGCTGATTTTTTGAATCCTGTCTTTTCAAATAATGGGTCTTTCATATGGAATTGTGTCTAGAAAACTAACGATTTGGTGACTAAGAGAAGCAGATGGATCATGGGAAAGGGAAATAGAATCTATTTATAGGAGGAAAAATGGACAATAAACAAACCTCTTGAGGATTATCTACCTGATAATCATATTAAGGAAATATAAAAAACCTATTATGGTTTAACATGGTTAAGGATTACTAGGACAAGCAGATTTGGGTGAATCTCTCATTGATTGACCCTTGTTTGGAACCTATTATGCTTTCTCTAAAAGCATGGAAAGCTCAAATGGATATGGAGGACTCCTTTATATGGGTCATGTCCTCTTGAGGTAAGTTTTTGTTGTCCTCGACCCCGTCTTTGCAAAATCCTATTACTGAAAAACCTCCCTTCTATAACTGCACTCCTGGATGAAATAACTTATTCCTAAGATTAATATGCTCTACCGGATTTCCCTTCAGAATAAAATCTTAATCGTGGATAATCTTCATAAAAAGGGTATGATTATGCCTAACTATTGTTCTCTTCATAAAAAGGGTGAACAATCAATTTTTCACCTATTCTTCAACTGCCCTTTATCTTATGAGGTTTGGTCAAAAAAAATTTAGATATGTGACACCTACTAGATTTTTCTTGGTTCGGTGCACGATTTATTTAATCAATTGATTTTTGTTGTCTTTTCCTAGGATAAACCTCTCTGAAAGATGATAGTGCCTCATGTGATGTGGAAAATTTGGAAAAAAACAAAATAATCAGATATTTCATGACAAGGCCTCTACTCCAAATGATGTTTCTTTCAAAGCTTTAAGAGGAATTAAAGAGAACTAGATTTTCTCCTTTAATGTTGGCTCTGACATTATGCTGGATATTGAAATATGCAATAATTGGTGATGATGGTTAGGAATGAAGATAAAAATAAAAAGAGAGAAGGGGTTATCTGGCTCTCTCCTCCCCATCGATGGGTGAAAGTTAATGTTGATGGTGCAGCCAAGGGAAATTTTGGTCAAGCTGGTTGTAGTGGTCTGCTGCATGACTCTAGTGGTAATTATTTAGGGGTTTTTCTTTTCTTTTGGGAATCCAAACTAAACATGTGGTGAAAGCTAAGGGAATTTTTTTTTCTTTGAATTTAATTAATAATCGAAAGCATAAAAAAATTTGGATCGAAGGGGGCTCTGACAATATCATGAGGTGCCTAAAAGGTGACTTTTAGGCCTCTTGGTCAATTAATCACATAATTAAGGAATCTATGTCTATCATTGATTCTTTTGATGAGGTGTATATCTCACATGTGTATACTGATGCTAATTTGGTGCTGGATTCCTTAGCCAAATTGGTTGTCAAATTAAAGGATATGATTATTTGGCAAGGTAAAATTGATTTGAATGAGGACATCAAATCTATTTTATGATATCACAAGATTTCTTGTAAAGGGGGATTTATTAATATTTATAATTTTAATGTCACTTCAGGGCATCAGAGTTTCTACTATTTTTAATGATAGTTCAAAAGAATTACCTTTTTTAGAAAGATCAAGTGGAATTTTTCCTTGTAGGTTTTCTTTTTTGTGGGCTTAGGGAAGTGTAGAGAGTTCTTTGTTGATTATTTTTCTCAAAGAGCTACCAGTATCACCATGGGAGGAGATTTGAAATGCAAAGAGTTGTTAAATTATGATAAATGGAGGAAGGAACTGACGGTCTGGAACAAACTTGAGAAGGGTAGAATTACGTAATATTTATAGAGACTTCATGGATTTGAGAAGAATGTTAGTAAGGATTTTGTTGATGCATGAAAGGAAGAGTCTGTTACTCTATGCAGGAGGGAAATTTCTTTAACAGGGTCCAACTCATTTCTGAAGTCACTGGGCTTCAACACAAAGGTATGAATTTTTTTAGGGATAGGAAAGTGTTGGATAGATCTACAAAGATTTTTCTTAAGGAGGGTGTTGAAAAAGATAAACTGCTTAAAAGTGGGGGTTTTTATGATGTTGATCGTATTAACGTTATTTGGAGAAAGATCCTAGTGACTCTTATGGAATATATTACTCTTGAGGGAAGATACACAAGAGTGCACTCTTACCATTTTGTTCTAATAAATCATTTTAGGCACAAAATTTATGTTTATTTATCATTTTATTTGCTTATCCCTCTCAATTATAGGATTAGGATTCATAAGAGAAATCCTCATAATCTTGTGGTCCATGAAGGTTTGATGTGTCTGTTAGGGAGGAGATGAGAAGTGAAAGGGGGTCAGCATCCTGCATCAACCAAAAAGATCAAGTCTACTCTAGAGAATAGTACCTATGATGGTTGAGGAGGCAAGGAGTGTTGTCCATGTGGTTAATTCTACATATGATGATGTAGAAGGAATGGAGATTGAAGAGGAAAAAGTGGAAGATGGGGAGTAGGCGAAATATGGGAATATGGACTTTGCCCCTCCTCCTAAGTATGACACTTTTCTAGACCATGATGTGGATAGTAGAAATCACACCATTCTTGATGATGCCCCTAAGGCTTTGTTGAATCCTAGGGAAAAGGAAAAGGTTCCCATTTTGGTTGATTATGTGAGCTTAGTGGACTGTGATATGTTTATTTCCCTCGAGGAGAATGAAGGTAAGGTGGAGATGAACAAAGGCAACACTAGTCCTGTGAAGTTGGAGAAAGCTACTATCAGAGGTGAGTCTTTCTTAGAGAATAATGTGGACCCTAATAGAATTATTATGTAGCTAATGATCAATGAACTTGAAGAAATAGAGAATAATCTTTAGATGTTCTTCAAAGTGCTAAGGCCATGTCCATATACTCCTTTTGGTTGGATAGATGGACCTTCCATGAAATCAAGAGCCTTCATCTGAAGTACAAATCTCTCTCTTCTAAGATTGATAGCTTTCATCAAGATTCCCTGTATGGTAGATCTATCGTCATGGAAATCATATCAAGATTCTGGAGGAAAAGGTTTTTGGTCTTTCCCCCAGAATGGATCTGATGCAAAAATATATGAAGTCTATTCTCAGTCGTACTCAAGAGTTGATTGATAAGGTGGAGAGGTCTCCTAGGGAGATTTATTTGGGGATTTTGTTGGTCTTGTGGCTGGTCATGGAAACCGCATGAGGGCTAATAAGAAGAAGGGCCACTCTGAAGATCCTAAGCAATGTACCGATATTAGGGCAACTATTCCAAATATTTCTAAATTGAAAGGGGAGATGGCCTCTACCATCAAGGACTTGGCCTAGTGGTTGCGGCTTCCTTGTTCTCGTTGTTGTGTGTTTTCTTTTGGCTTAACTGTTGATATGTTGGCTAGTCTTTTTGTGGTGTTTATTTTGGCAGTGTTTTGTTTTGGGCTCTTTGTTGAATATATTTTGTAAAGGGTTTCAAGTCCCTTCAAAACCTTGTTTTGCATCTAATCATGTTATTTTTAGAATGGTTTTTTTAATTATTAGAAGAAAACTAGTTTTACAAGTACCATAAACCCAAAATTATAAAATAGAAAGGTTTATCCTGTTAACCAAAGAAAATAGATGCTAAATAGACATGACCCATATGCCATCCAAAAGCCAAAAATAGGGGAAATCAATCCCTAAATAACCTACATCCACTTGGCCGAATTCTGATTCACCTAATTATATCTTCATTAATGTCTCTAACATTCTTGACAATACTATCTAAAGGAGTGAAATCATTATTCTTATTCATTAGGCACATGGTTGGGCCCGAACTGGTCTAAAGGAGTGGCATCCTTATTCTTACTCCTAAGACGCATAGTTGGGCCTGAATGGTGTTAATTAACATAGTAAGCTTCATTTGTATAATAATAAGTAAAATAATAGTGTACGTACTCCATGAGATGCTTAGTCGATGTAGATACAATTGGAAATAATGTGGGCATGCATCCAAGTTGTAGGTGAAAGGAATACTTCTCTATGTTAAAGATCAAGAAATGTGTTTTGTTTCCTCAAATGGTTGAATGGTGAGATGATACAAGTATAAATGATACCAACACACAAGCATTTGAAGATGAAGAAAAAATGTGCACAATGGATGTTTCAATTTCACTCAATGCAGATAAGAGGTTGTGCTCCTCCAAGTTATGTTCCTAATAGAAAAAGAGATAACTTCATGTTCATGTCATATTTAGATGATTTTTATGAAATATGTTTGAGATGAAGGGTTAGAGTTGATTGGTAAAAGATTATTAAAGCTCAATAAAACCTTCAAAATTTAATTTTTCTATTCATGACATGATAGTAATGGTTTTTGGCATTCAAATTCATTTGTTTGAGCATTTTCACATCTCGTTGCTATGCAAAGAAGGAAATAAGATAAGTAATACTTAGTGTCAAGAACAATTTTTAGAAAATGGAAAAGAAGTTAGATAGAAATACATGGAGGGGAACTTGGTTTCATATTTTAAAATCTACTATCAGAGAGAATATGAACAAGAGACAAGTCAATAAAATTACAAGAGTATCGAAAGATGTAAAATGTAAATATTTTTACTAACAATGTTTACAACTTGACTTTTCCTCAATTAAGATTCAAAGGAGAACAAATCAAATGATTTGATGAAATCATGTTGATATTCTTAATTAGTTGAATCATAATGTTCCTCTTCTCAAGCCTGCAATCCAAATATTTGAAAAATCTCTTTCCTGTCAAAAGTTATCAGAGGTTAATCACTCAATTTTCACACAGATTCTCAAGATCTATTAACCTACCAAAATTGGAAAAAGTTAATTAACCTTTTGGAGATACAAAATATATTGGTTAATTAACATCTTTGCAAATTTTTGAAAGGTTAATTAACTTGTTTTAAATTTTGAAAAGGTTAATTCAACTTTATAAAATACAAAAAAAAGAGGTTAAGTAAACTCTTTCTCAGTTAAGCTTTGCATCCTTTAATCTTGAGATTGTGAATGAAGAATTCAATTTTTGATTAAGTAAAAATAGGTTTTGAAGGGACCTAAAACCCTTTACAAGAAATTCATAAAAGATATTCAAATAAATCGCACAATGTGAGACAAACCCAAAACATGACATGAACAGAGCAACATACCAGTAAAAATTATTAACATTTTTCTTTACCCATTTGCATTTGGGATCAGAGGTTCATGTCAAAAGAGGGTGAAGACCTCTTAGAGTTTTTACATTTTACCACAATCTATCCATATTCCACCATAGTAGTCATGCTCTTCCAATTAAAGAATCTAGCTAAGAGGACCCAAATATGGGGGCACACTAAGAAGAACCATAGAAAGGATTAGCATCCTCCACAACCATAGTGCCACCAGTGTCCGAGGAGATAGTACCAATGGTAAAGTGAGTAGAACAAGCATTTACTTGAGAGACAAGGACATAAAATTACATAGGGACAACACCAAAAACACACTTGATAATAGGAGTACTATAAAAAATATTCTGAGACACAATTTAAGTTGAGCCAACAGTCTCAACAAATCCATAATCAGTGTCAGAAGCTTACCTCACATTGGCATCAACAAAAAGCACAATATTATCCTCTGAAACTATTAGGAATGAATGCCAAAGTGTTTGGAACCCATTCTGTAGCATTTTTTGTTGCATTCATGACTATGATTGTCATTGATGTCAACACAGTGTTTTACTGAAGACTTGCATAGAAGCAGATAGTGTTTTGGTTACCGCACATGGTATATTGTAGTTGGAGCTATGTGACATTAAGGATATACTCTTTGATATGTTATATGTCTATGGTTAAGGTCACAGACAATAATTCATTTATTCATTAAAGTTATGATCATTTTGGTGGAAGCAGTATTCAGGCAGTGTTCCTGAGTGGCAGTTTTTGGAAATCGGATGATATCTCCTAATCAGGATTGAATCTATCTTTGCGCAGTTAAAGGGAAGTTAGAGACACATTGAAAGTGATGTGGATGATAGTGCAAACTTTGAAGTCACATGAGTGAAGATTTATTGTATTTGGAAGTTGACAGTTTTATGTAATTTTGGTGTAGCGTGTGGAATCTTTTATTTTGTAATTGTATGCCGACTCATTTATAATTATTTGAGTGTGGTATAAAGGAAGGAATGTTTTTCCTTATTTTATGTAGAAAAGGATAACAGTGTATGAATATGAAGTGAAGAAAAGAGCTAAATGTGAAAGCGAAATTGTGAAGGAAGACATGTGAAGTTCAGAGAACTGAGGTTGAGATCTGATGTAGCAGTGAGTGTGGTTTGGCACAGTCAGAGAAGAGTTGACATATTATTCTATTGAATAATGCAAAGATTATTTGGATAGTGAGTTTAGTGATCTTACCCTGAAGTTGTTTGGGCAATGGGTCCTTCTGTCTTCTATAACTCTTAATAGGGTTAGAATCTTTTAACAGGGATTCAAAATATCCTAAAAAGGATTTATATGTACTAAATGTATTTCATAAGACTCCTAACAGAGTCCATCCTTTCACAATAAATATTTATATTAGTGCATCTTTTGTGGGCATCATTCCCACCGGGGTTTACTCTTTGATCAAGAGGTTCCCTAGTCAACATATCTTGTGTTATTGTGTATTTGTGTATGAATATCTTTCTATGGTTGGTAATTATATTGCTTATATGGTTTAATTTTATTGAAGATGATCAAAGTTATAATTATCTGATAACTGATTCACCCCCCCCCCCCTCTCAATTATCTTGGTTGACTTTACTTTCTAACAAAAACCACCTAAGAGAAACTCCTATGCACAAAGTTCTTGTAAATCATGAATGTTGGACATAAGCATTTTTCCACCAAGAAGTAGCCCTCTTAGATTTCACTAGATCACATTTAGCCACCACATGACCAGTTCTAAAACACCTTCTAAACCTAAAGGGAATCCATTCATAGTCCAAAGTTCGGATCCAACAACCCTTAGAAGAGACAAGATTGATCTCATCTGGAAGCCCCTTAGAAACATCTAAATCTACCTAAATCCTAACAAAGTTTGAGTCATAAATATGAGAGGGAAGCATTGATAGACATGTGAATTTCTTGATAGAAATATGGTTGTGTGGATTACAAAAGTTGCTAAAACGGAGTTTGTATGGGCTCAAACAAGTCCCGAGACAATGGTATTTGAAATTTGATCACTTTATGATTGATCACAACTTCATAAGATGTGAATATGATCCATGTATTTATTACAAGAAACTTCCAAATGGTGAATTATTTACTTTTCTTCTATATGTTGATGATATGTTGGTAGCCGGTACAAGTTCTAAAATTGTTGGTGAGATGAAAACAAAATTAGAAAGTAAGTTTTCCATGAAGGACTTAGGGGAAGCTAAGAAGATTCTTGGTATGACAATCACATGAGATAGAAAGAAAAAAGAAACTACTTTGTCTCAAAAGGGTCACATGAACAAAGTTGTGGATAGATTTGGCATGACTGATGCAAAGATAGTTTCTACTCCTTTTGATTCTCATTTTCAATTGTCTTCCGAATTGTGTCCAAAACCACAAGAGGAAAAGGAATTCATGGACAACATTCCTTATAAATCAACAGTTGGTAGCATAATGCATGCTATGGTTTCCACCCATCCTGACATTGCCCATGTGGTGGGAGTAATAAGTAGGCTCATGAGAAATCCCAGGAAGCTTCATTGAGAAGCTATTAAATGTATACTAAGATATTTAAAAGGCACTTCAGATTATGTTTTATGTTTTGGTGGCAACAATGAACAATTGCAAGGATTCATGAATTCTGATCTTGCTGGAGATTTGGATAAAAGGAGGTCTACTACCGGTTATAATTTCATGTTTGCTAGAGCTGTCATTAGCTGGGCCTCAAGGATGCAACACTCTATTGCTCTTTCTTCTGCTGAAGCTGAATACTTGGCTCTTTCTGAAGGTGCCCAAGACATGATTTGGTTGCAGTGTCTACTTGGTGATATGAAGTATCAACAAGGTGATTATATTTTATTCTGTGATAGCCGTAGTGCCATTTTCATGGCTCATAATCATACATCTTAGCGACATTCAAAATGCATTGACATTCATGCTCATTTTGTGTGACACATGGTTGAAGAGGACAAATTAAAGGCTGTTAAAATTGACACAAAGGTCAATCTAACATATATTTTCACCAAGGTTGTAGCCAAAGATAAGTTCGAATGTGCAAGAACTTCTCTTAGCCTTGTTAAGTTGAAATAATATCAGCAATTAGAGTAGGGGAATGTCTAATAAGCTGAAATATCCATTGACTTTCAGTGGGAGTTTGTTAAGAATTGGAAGGCCAACAGACATTTGTCCTATTCAGCTTCTTGGATTGGGCTTATATACCTCTGCCCTATTTCATTGTAAAATTAATTCTTTTGGTGACATTAATATATTCCTCTTCTCTCAATGTGGATGTAGGCTATTTTGCTGAACCACGATAAATCTATGTTTTAATCTCTATACATTTATATTCTAAATACTTCTATTTATTTTTATGCTTTTAAATCTTTACAGTTATTCCAGTCTAATTAGATAGCTCAAAAAAGTTGGATCTATTTGCAGAGACATTTTAAACTAGAGCAAAGCTTGTGTGTCAATTTGCTTATGTTGTTGATAATCATTGAATGAAAGTGCGCGCAACAAAAAAGTAAAGAAGATGAGGAAAATGATGAGTCGACCTTTACAATGAAAGTGCCAATGCAAATGAAATAAGATGCCTTTTGCATTTTACAAAGGAATAGTTTAGCGAAAAAAAAATAATAATAACTTTCTACACTCGATCAAGTCAAAGAGAAAAATATGGAAGATAAAGTGTGTTGTTGTGGGTACTCGTGAAGGAAATGTTTGGAAGATTTGCACCATAATTATGTGGCACTATATGATATTCTCCTCAAAGTGGAACCAAAAAAGAAAGTATACAAAATCACCACCAATCATGCAAAACCTGTTAGAAATAAAAAAATTTTACAAAACTCTAATTGCTCAAGTGATTATTCCTTTTAAAACTCTAAATCCCATATAACAAAGGATTAATTTTCAAAACTCTGAACCCTATAGAAAGTATTCAGCTTTCCAAAACTCTGAACAATAAGAAAATAAAAAATAATTGAAGCGAATAAAAAGAAAAAAAATTAAGCTCCACAATTCAATTCTAGACAATCCTAACAATCATCAACAAATTTAATCCTAACAATTGTGTTTAAGCTGAAAGTGAGTGGACTGAATAGATTGGCGCTTGCATTTCATTTTAGATTTTTTTTGGATGTTACCAATGACCTGTTTTGCCATATTAATATTTTAGGTTTGTAATATAAGATCTAAAATTATAAATATAGACCATGAATAACTACTATAACTCAAAGTTGTTTGCGTCATAAAATAGAAACACCCTGCAAAACAAATTCAGACAGAGTTCTAAAACTCTAACTCATTCTTCCTTGCAAGCACAGAACATGAAATCCCAAATTAAGATATTCTAATGCTGAATTAAATGCAAAGAAAACTCTATTAATAGATGGCCAACCCCGTAAATGGTGGATTAGGCAATCATTGTACACTCATCAAAGACTTGAGCTCTTGTAAATATCTACACTCAAAGACATTTGAGATTTCACGAGAAGGTATTGAAATAGAAATTATGCCACAACTATGGAAATGGTGATAATAAGAAAAAACACAAACACAAGCATAGACATGTTTGTTTGTATGTTTGGTAGAGGAGATTTCAGTGTCTTGTATGATATTACATTCAACAAAACATCCTTTAAATCTTAATTCTATTAGCTTATTTACAAGTTTAAAATATGTTCATTTCTATTTCTTAGAGGAAGTTTTCAAAGTTTGATGATCTCATAAAATTATATTTATTTATAATAAAATTTAATAGTTAAACAATAACTTAAGGAGTTGTAACATATTATATTTAATTGAAAAAACTGAAATAGAGACTATTACCATCGAATTCCAATGCACATTATAATTCAAATCCATTTTAAGGAAATATTAGAATACATAAACAAACTCAAACAAAGCTCTAAAATTCTAAGAGTGCATACTATGGCTGCACTACTTTATTCTCGCTTGTAAATCCATATTATTAATCATACCATCTCTCGCTCAAATTGTAGTTTCCTTAACTACCATGGACAGAGCAAGAGGGCCCAGAGCAAGAAGAGCTGGAGACGGAGCTGAAGCCAGAGCTTGAGCCTGAGCCTAAGCCTAAACCAAAGCCTGAGCCTGAGCCAAAACTAGAGCCAGAACCTAATCCCAAGCCTAAGATGGAGCAAGAAGCACTAGAATGAGAGTTGGAGCTAGAGCCAGAGTGGGAGATGGAGTAGGAGCCCGAGCTAGAGTAGAAGCAGGAAGAGGAAGAGCGGGAGCTGGAACTAGCTTCTGGTAACATACTCTTCCCCGCAACTCTGAGCACTATGTAGTGCAACACAACATGAGTAGAACTAGTGTCATGTCCCCGCCAGGGAACCCATAAGGAATCAGGTCTTATGACCAAAAATTGCAACTAATAATTTTTTTTCTAACATTACATCATTAATACATTCATATTTACATTCCTTAAAGTTCCCTTAATGAATTTATTTACTAACATATTACTTATCCAGATTGAATTTTATTTCTTTTCTTTACTTTCACATTTCAGAACTTAAGAGATAGGGTAATAAAATAACATTTCATTTATAACTATTCTTTACAAATTACATTTTAGCCCTAGCATAATAAAAATTTCCTTTCATTGCAACATAGGAGAGGTAGAAAAGATAATTCAACATTACATTATATTTTTCCAACTTTGATCTTTCAAATAACAACCCTTGAAACAAAACCTAGAACTATCCCTCCCAATTACATTGCCTTGCTTTTCAATTACACTTTTCTGATAATAAATCTCATTACAATAACAAGTACATTAATGGCCTGAAAGAATTACAACATATCTTTTCATCTTCCTTTTCAATAATACACAATACCCAACCATGTGAAACTGGTGAAGTTCCACCCCTCATCCTAGGAGATAGAACCAAGATACTCACAAGGCCCTAATCATTCTAAGGTTTCACAAAACCTAACTTGAAAATAAATACAAAACATTACAAGATATCACATTACTAATCATAAGAGTTAGGTTTCTAGCATACCCTCTAGGTGAGTGTCATCACATATCCTAGATTTTGGGATCCTTCCTAGCAACCATGTAACCCCGCTCCCCCCTTTCTAAATAGGGATCCATCCTAGTAGTTACCCATGGTCCCGGTACTCCAACATGAATATGTGGCCATTATTATGTTTTCTTTCATTATCTTTTGTTTCCCCCCTCCCAAGTTAATTTTAAGGTTATCACTTGATTACAAACGCACCCATAGGATCTCCTAGCAACCACTTTGGGTCCCAGAACCTATGGTGAGCCACTCACCTAGGGTACCTAGTCCCCTACCTAAAACATGACAAAATAATTGTAATACTTCAAATGCTTTATTTCAGAGGTTTAGGAAACTCTCTTGTGTACACAGACCACCAGGATGAGTCCTAACCTTAACCATAAAAAACATATGAATAGTACAAGGATGTCACATACTCAAGACACCTTAAGTACAATAATATGATTAACTTTAAGTAATAAAATGAACATTCAGAGAGGTACAAAGATGCAAACATAGACCAGGAGCAAGGTTGGAAGATACAAACCAAACCCCAAGCCAAATAGTTACCCAACACTGAAATCCATGACTCCAAAGTTTTCAGAATAGGTCCTTATAGAAAATAAAAGTAATATAAATTATAAACTAATAAATATTGATGGAGAAAATATTGTACTATAAACTAATGAGCCTATAGGGACCTATGAATAAGGAGAAGACAAATTAATCTTGTCTTAAAAAGGTGGCAAGATATTACATATTTAAGTTTTGATGAACCTTCTCGTGTAGGTTGGTTACCAAAGGGATATAGATCAAGAGAGGAGTAAAATTTAGTTTTAGATGTGTCATAGTGGTTTGAATCATAAGGGACCCTTTATCTATGTGATTTTAGAGATTGTCTCAGAGATCTATGCATGACTATTTCTAGAAACATATTTATGACTGTCATAAAAATACAGTCTCAGTACGGTGAGCATAACTTTTTTTGCACCATTGGATTTTCCTAATTTTTACATATGTTGGATAAAACTTAAGTGCATACATTGTCACTAGAGAGATTTGCATAATAAGGTTGAGGTCAAAACTTATTTATAATAGAGTACGGGTATAGGAAAATAAACTAGAACACTTTGTCCGTTTCCAATTAACATATTTTTTTATTATCATTCTAATTACAAATCATTTCACAGAAGAAACTTTGCAGACCATATAAAAAATATAAATATTTAAGAACACACACACATACATATTCACATACAATAAGATGATTTCCCTAGTTCCAGACCCTACCTGGAGTCCTGCGGAGAAACTTCACAATGACTGGAGCACACCTCTGCAAGTGCTCCAAACCTTGAGTGAGATGGTAGCCTCCTGGAAAGCTTCATCTGGAAATAAAAATCCAAGAAATCCACACTTATCCTCAAAATCATAACACTCTCAATCTCACAGAAAAATACAAATAACTTCTGGAAAAAAAATCAATGAAGAAAACTTCAAAAAAAACCTTCCAAAAAATCCAACTCCCTCTCACTCCCCAAAATGCAAATATTTATCCTTGAACTATGTGGTTAGATGAGTTTCTTTACAGGAAGCATATTCTCCAACTTCCATAGTTGGTTGGAAGACCAAACAAATGATTCCCATAAATGACTTAACAAAGTTTTAATAAATTTAATTAAAATAGCTTTAAAAGAAAACCATAACAAGAAAGTCAAACAAATAACTCTCAAAGAAAACACATAGCACACATGGAAACCAACTAGCCTAACTTCTAGGAGACTCTTGAGTTCAACTTCCTCCTAGATAGCTAGTTTTACTATAAAGAGCATTTACTTTTATTATTACTATTATAAATATCATTTTTACTCTTTATTTATTTAAACACTTTATTTAATTATTATAAAAAATACACCATTTACTCAATCAATAAAAATATACAAATATTATTATTTATATAAGCATGGGTATATGCGTGTGCACCTACATATACACATACCTATATAACATACACACAATTACAACATAATTATAGAATAATTATTATACATATAAATAAGGTTAATTTTAATTCATAACATAAACTCAGATCAACATCAAAACACAAGACCAAAATGTAAACTGCATTCTAATTTACCAACTAGGGTATCTACCTAACATAAATCTAAGTCCATGGGTAACCTCGAGAGTAGCTTGGTTAAATCTCTACACAACAACACTTTAAGGATTTTGAATGCACGCTCAGACCTATGTAGCCAAGTGGAGATGACATCTCGTACCTGTATCATGCATCACCAACTGACATGCATATACATATATATAAATAGACAATGGAAAATAAGGAGGGATAGTGCGACATCGTGTGGACCTCCCGTAGGAGTAACTACGACTGCCTCTACTTGTCCTACACTCACATTAACCAGTGTAATTATCATAACATAATGGGGTTAGCAGGGTTTGATTCATCATAATATAAATCTAATGTAAAAAAATTTACGTATAGTTTATTTCTAATCATTCATCATTTTATTTCAAATTATTTAATATCTCATAATAAACTCTATTAACCAAAAAAATATTAAAAAAATGTCCCATCATGAAATAACATAGTCGAAACATATAATCCAAAGTATCAAAGTAATAATCTTGTCCATGCAAAATATGTAGATACTAGGGTGGGCATTACATCCTCTCCCCCTAGGATTAGGCTTACTCTTGGAAGCCTACAAACAAGTATGGATATGTAAATCCAAGTCTGCTAGCATCCTCCCAAGTGGCAGAGGTCTCATCACTGGGGTGCCATTGGACCCTTACCTGCTCTATGCTCTGACCCCTAAGGGTCAAAGTCCACTGTTGGAGTATACGTACTGGCTCCAAATCTAGGTGCCCATCCTCTACCTGCAAAGTGTTCCAATCCAAAACATGAGTCAAATCAGGAATATACTCTCTAAGAATGGATACGTGAAACACATCATGCACATGTGCAAGGTTGGGTGGTAGGGCAAGTCGATAAGCAACTGGTCCTATCCTCTCAAGGATCTTAAATGGACCTACAAATCTTGGTGCCAACTTCAAACCTTTTCCATAACAGATAGGGCTCTTACATGGGTCGACTCTCAAAAACACCTTATCTCCAATAGAGAGCTGTCTATCAATCCTATGAGCATCAACATACTTCTTCTTCATATCTTGAGCTGTCACAAGATGCTCTCTAATCCTCTGAACCTGCTGTGCCATATCTTATAACATCTCAGGGCAAGTAGTACTTTTTCCTCTAAGTGATCCCAACATAGAGGGGTATGATAAGGACAACCATAAAGAGCCTGAAATGGTGACATTTCTATTGAACTGTGATAGTCATTATTGTATGCAAACTCCACTAAGTACAAATGAATATTCCTATTACATCTGTCTATCCATCACATACATTCTAAGAATGTCCTCAAGAACTTAGTTAACTCGCTCTGTCTGACCATCAGTCTTTGGATAATATGCCGAACTGAAATTCAGCTAAGTCCCTAAGGCATTTTGCAAAGAGGTCCAAAATTCTGAAGTGAACACTAGATCTCTATCAGAGATAACCTTTCTAAGAACACCATGCAACTTGATTATATCCTTTAGGAAGAATTTGGCTACTGAGGTGGCAGTATATGATAAATGCATAGGATAAAAATGTGCTACCTTAGTTAACTTATCCACAGTGACCATGATAGCATCATGTCTCTGATAAGTGACTGGGAGTCCCACAATAAAATCCATAGAGATCATATCCCATTTCCATTCAGGAATCAAATTTGGTTGAAGGAGGCCTTCTGGGTGATGATGTTTTTCCTTGACCCTCTGACATTCTAGACACCTAGCCACAAAATCTGATATATCTCTCTTCATACCTAACCAAAAGTATAACTGTCGCAAATCTAAATACATCTTCTTAACCCCTAGATGAGCTAAATAGGGAGCATGATGTGCTTCCACCATGATAACTTTTCTATGATCGCCTGAAAGCAGTACATAGATTCAACCTTTCTACCTCAAAAATCCATCTGACTCTAAGGAATAACCTAAGAACCTTCCTTCTAAAGCCCTTCCTAACTCAATTTCAGCTTTAACTTCTTGATACAAAGTATTTGAATGAAGTTATTGCAAGATCTGACTTCTCCAATTAGTCGAAAGGGAGAGCATGGATAACTCATGTCTCCTTCTACTCAAAGCATCCGCTATCACATTCTCTTTACCTTGGATATATCAACCTCAAAATCATATCCTCAAAGGAACTCCATCCACCGGTGCTGCCTAGCATTGAGATTAGGTTGAGTAAATATGTATTGAATGCTTCGGTGATCGGTGTGTAGCTCAAACCAATGCCCCAATAAAAAATGTCTCCAATAATTCAAGGCATGAACTACAACTGCTAACTCTAGATCATGTGTGGGATAGTTAAACTCTACCTGCCACTTTTAACTCCTTTCCCTACTACCGCTAGCCCACACTTTTCTATCAAAGAAGGAGATATGAAGTCTCTATGACAATGTTCTGGTGATCGGCTTGTCTATGCTCTACTGCGGCAAACACCCTGTGAGACCAACCGACATTTCTCACGATTGGTTTTGAAACTGCTTGATTCTGATTAGTGAGATTCATTCGCTGAGGGCAACAAATTGTAATATGTCCTTGTTGTCCACAAGAATAAAACTCGATGTTTCATCCAAAGTTCTTTACAGAATAAGCACTAGATTGTTGATAACCTCCTCTATTGAAATTATGAGAATTTTGGGATTGTAGAGGAGGAAACCTTTGTGGACCTCAAAAACTGTTACAGTTCTGAGGTTGTTGAAACTTTCCATTACCTTGGTTATTAGTCTAAAATTTCTTCTTATGAAAGTTCTATCCTCCTTCGAAAGATGACTGTTGGTTCTTGGAATTAGAATTTTCTTGATCAAAGTTTCCTTTAGAACCTAACCCGACATTGAAGGTTTGACCACTAGAATAGCCACTTTTCCTTTAACCTTTCTTTCTGCGAGGTATGCCTTACTGATGGCATCCCAGAGATTCTTGGGTTCTAAGACTGCTACATCTCCTGATATTCAGTCATTCAAACCTCTGCTGAAGTGATGGACAAGGATGGGCCTGTCATTTCTATAGCTTGAGAAAGGCTTAAGTTCATAAAATCTTTTTTCATATTCTTCCACCGTCATGTTGGCTTGCTTAAGGTGGTGAAATTCTTCTGCCCTTCCCTACCTCCATTGATTGGACATGAATCGATCCTTAAAGCTCTCTAGAAACAATTCCCAAGAAACAGTGTTGATGGTGACTTGCACTTTGTCTTCTTCCATACGCCACCAAGTAGATGCAAACTTCCTAAAATTCATAATAGCGCATCTAGTCTTGATATTGCTACTAAAAAGGTGCATAGAGAAACACCTCTCAAGGTTGAACAACCAAGTTTATGTTGTAGATCCCCCTCTGTTTCCATAGAAAAGGGGTACCTTGACTTTAAGCAAGTCCCTCATGTGAGTGGTATCCCTATCCTCAGATTCTTGCATAGCTTTCCTTCTCCTAGGGTTTATATCCTTTTCCCTATCTTGGTGTTGTGCTTGGTTTCCTTCTTCAACACTGACTTTATTTTCAAGGTTGTCGAGTCTATGCAGAAGTTGTTGCATAAGTTGTCTAAGTTGGACTCCTTCCGAGTCATTATTTTGACTCTCATTTCTATGATTGTCTTGATTGTGTTCTCCCTCATATTCCCCGTGGGAACTCTTTGGGCGAGATCTTGAGGAAGACTCTTGAACTCTATCCTTAGCTCTTCTGCAGGTAACGAGAGGCATCATGGAAGAGTGGTGCAACATAAGTTTTAGGTTCTAGCTTAAAAGGAGTATTCAATGTGTTGAAAAGTTGAGTTTGAAACATAAATAGACCTTGAGCTCCCAGTGTAACAACCAGGGCTCTGATACCAAATGTAATGTCCCCACCAGGGAACCCATAAGGAATCAGGTCTTATGACCAAAAATTGCAACTAACAAATTTTAATAGTACGGTGGAAAATATCCATGCCCACTAGAAACACCGATATTAAGACAGTTGACATAGACAATGTTCGTAATCAGCTTGAGAACAATGTTGGGCACGTCATTTAATATAATTTATAGGCTGTCTGTCTACTTGTGACATCTTCAAAGAGAAGTTGCAGATGATAAAAACAAACAGTCAAGTTGGAGATAGCATTGCACTTCAAAAAACTAGTTTACTGACAAGAAAACATTTATAATACATCTATATTTGAGGCCTATGCCACAAAGATATTTCATCAAGTTAATGCAGAGTTTCTTTGATGAGTATATAAAACAATCAACTCTCTCTGTATTTTGGGTACTAATTCTAAAAATGTTATGTTTGAGATTCGGAAGCTACACCCTCAAGCTGAGATGATTGTTTTGATCCAAATAGTGTACCTGAACTGAGTGAATAATAAACTGTGAAATTCAATGTGCTCAAATTGGGGCGAATATATATACAATAAATGAGAAGAAGCGAATATATATCAGAGTGAAGAGCTTGTGCGTCAATTTGCTTCTGTTGTTGAAAATCATTGAATGAAAGTGCGCACAACAGAAAAGTAAAGAAGAAGAGGAAAATGATGAACCGACCAATGCAAATGAAATAAACTGCCTTCTGCATTTTGCGGAGGAATAGTTTAGCGAAATAAAAATAATAATAATAACTTTCTACACTCGGTCAAGTCAAAGAGAAAAATATGGAAGATGAAGTCAAAGAAAATGTTTGGAAGATTTGCGCGATAATTGTGCCGCACTATACGATATTCTCCTCAAAGTGGAGCCAAAAAAGAAAGTGTACAAAATCACCACCAATCATACTAGCCATCGAATGATTGTTTTACAGAACTCTAATTACTCAAGCGATTATTCCTTTTAAAACTCTAAATCCCATATAACAAAGGATTGATTTTAAAAACTCTGAACCCTATAGAAAGTATTCAGCTTTCCAAAACTCTGAACAATAAGAAAATGACAAATTATTGAAGCGAATAAAAATTAAAAAAATTAAGCTCCACAATTCAATTCTAGACCCAGAATTGACCGTTGGTTTTGAAAAGAAAAGGGCAAAAATTAAATCCTAATAATCCTCAACAACAATTGTGTTTAAGCAGAGAGTTGAGACAGCTGAAAGTGAGCGGACTGAACAGATTGGCGCTTGCATATGAAGTAATAGTGTGCGTTTCGTTTTAGATTTTTTTTGGATATGACCCGTTTTGCCATATTAATATTTTAGGTTTGTAATATAGGATCTAAAATTACAAATATAGACCATGAACAACCACTATAACTCAAACCTGTTTGCATCATTAAAAAAAAGACACCCTGCAAAACAAATTCAGACAGAATTCTAAAACTCTACAGTGGCTGTACTATTCGAACTCATTCCTTCATTATCCACCCTTGCTGTTTTTTCGGTTATTCTTCCTTGCAAATTAGAGATACTCTAATGCAAGCACATAACACGAAATCCCAAATTAGAGATATTCTAATGCTGAATTAAATGCAAAGAAAAGTCTATTAATAGATGGCAATCCTTGTACACTCATCAGAGACCTGCGCTCTTGTTGTATAATTATCTACACTCAAAGATATTTGAGATTTCATGAGAAGGTCTTGAAATAGGAATTATAACACAGGCATAGACCTGTTTGTTTATATGTTTGGCAGAGGAGATTTCAGTGTCTTGTTATATGATATTACATTCAACAAAACATCCTTTAAATCTTATTTCTATTCGCTTATTTACAAGTTTAAAATATGTTCGCTTCTACTTCTTAGAGGAAGTTTTAAAATTTTGCTCTCATAAAATTATATTTATTTATAATAAATTTTAACAGTTAAACAATAACTTAAGGAGTTGTAATATACTATATTTAATTGGAAAAACTGAAATAGAGACTATTACCATCGAATTCCAAATCCATTTCAAGAAAATATCAGAAAACAGAAACAAAGTCAGACAGAGCTCTAAAATTCTGAGAGCGCCTATTATGGCTGCCCTACTTTATTCTCGCTTGTAAATCCATATTACTACTCATAACATCTCCCGCTCAAATTGTAGTTTCCTTAATTGCCGTGGACAGAGCAAGAGGGCCCAGAGCAAGAAGAGCCGGAGCCGGAGCCAGAACCAAAAGCAGAGCCTGAGCCGAAGCCAGAGGCAGAGGCAGAGGCTGAACCAGAACCATGAGAGCCAGAGCCAGAGCCAAAACCAGAGCCGGAACCTGATCCACGCGAGCCCGAGCTGGAGCATGAAGCGCTAGAACGAGAGTTGGAGCCAGAGCCAGAGTGGGAGATGGAGCAGAAGCCCGAGCCGGAGCAGAAGCAGGAAGAGGAAGAGCTGGAGCTAGAACCGGCTTCTGGAAACATTCTCTTCCCCGCAACTGCGAGCACTACAGTGCAACACAGCAGGAGTAGAACTAGTTTCCCTTGATGCACCATCTTCGTTATTGTAAGCAGAAATCCCTACACGAGAATGAATAGAAAGAACTACCCCTTGCCTCTCTTTTATAGTGTATGGAAGGTGGGTGTCAACAATGAGGAGCTTGGGAGTTTACACCAGATGAGAAACGTCATTGGATCATCATCACGAATTTAGTGGCACTACATTCCTTTCAGAAAGCAGCATGAGTTAGTTTCATCATCTTCCTTCTTCCTCCTAGTCGGCTGTTACACCATTGCCAACTGTTTTTCATTTTTTTTATATCTTCTAATCACATATTACCTAGGTGCTTCTATCTAATAGAAAAGGAGGTCCAATGGTTAGGCCTATACAAAAATAATGTTTTAATAATATATTGAATCATTAAAAATTTAATATTTTTAAAACACCTCAATACCACATTTATTATTATTTAAACTACATTTTTATTGGCTTAATAGTTGGTGCAGCCTGGAATTTCATCATCCCTTTCATTGCGGATTATTACACTATTGTCAACTGTTTTCACTATATGTCCCACTAACATCCATAAATAAGATTTCTTCTCATAACATATTACCCATAAGTGCTTCTATCCAATAGAAGTTTACATATCAAAATTGCCTACCCTCTATAAAATATATTTTATATGAAACATTGAAAAGTACAAATATTAAAGAAAATAATTATTAACAATAGTGTATGGAAGGTGAGAGTCAACAATGGGGAGCGTGAGAATTTACACCAGATGAGACACATCATTGGATCATCATCACGAATCACGTCATTGGATCATCATCACAAATTTAGTGGCATTGCATATAGGCTAGTACTATTGCATCACTTTTTGGATTTCTTCCATTAACTAGTGATTAAAACCAATTCTTTGCACCAATTATAATTTAGTATTTTCTTATTTTGTTAAAAATAACACATATTCTATAGTCTAAATGTAAATTTTTTAAGTTTATAATTTGTAAAAATTATTTTTTGATGATATGATTGGCTAATACATTTGAGGTCTTATAGGCCACTTTTTTAGGAATAAAGAGCATGAATAACTTTTTATTTATTATTTTTTAATTATTGAATATTTTAAAGTTTTTGAAAATTTAAATTTTTTTTACAATTTTCTTTACCAAAAGTCTAATGTGTAATTTGTATCATATTATATTAAAATAATATTGACTATTTTTATTATAGTATAAAATATTGAATATTTTAATATATATTAAATAAATTTAGATTTAATAGAATAACATTATAATATTGCTGAAAAATAGTTATTTGGCCTAAATATTTAATATTAAAATTAATTAAAAGTAGAACTATTTTATAATTTAAATTAATTACAATTTATATTTTATAATTATTTATAAAATTAAAAAATATTATTAGAACTATAATTATAATAATTTTATAATTATTTATAATTAAATAATTACTTTCCATATAAATTAAAATTAAAAATTAAACTTAGTTATAAATTATTATAATTAAAAATTTACTTTACATGTAAATCAAAATTAAAATTAAATTTATTTATAAAACTAAAGGCAAGTGCTTGGCCACTACGTGGCACTTGTTAGGCTATTACACCATTACCTAGGTGCTTCTATCTAATAGAAAAGGAAGTCCAATAGTTAGGCCTATTGAAAAATATAGTTTTAATAATATATTAAATTATTAAAAATTAAACATTTTAAAAATAGGTGCAGCGTGGATCCTCTAGTTTCATCATTCCTTTCATTGTGGGTTGTTACATTGTTGTCAACTATTTTCACTATATGTCCCACTAACATCCATAAATAAGATTTCTTCTCATAACATATTACCCATAAGTGATTCTACCCTATAGAAATTTACATATCAATATTCCCTACCCACTATAAAAATATATTTTGTATGATACATTGGAGAGTACAAATTTTAAAGAAAATAAATATTAACATTAGATGTGAATACCACATCTAACATTATTAAAACCTAATGTCCACTATGAAATTGAAGACTTACCCTGAGGAACACACTAAAATAAATTTGAATGTGATAAAATAAATATTTAAAAAATTTCAAGTATTGTGTATTTATATAAGTATGAGTGATCTATCTATCTATCTATCTATCTATATATATATATGTGTGTGTGTGTATTAGCACCCTTAACATGTAACCTTAGTTAAAACTATTTTTTTCAAAAAATATCTATTTTAAATTATTTTGTTTAATATTTAATAGTTCTATTATATTTCAAAATTTATTTATTAATATTTGAAATGCATTACTTCTTTTATATTGTAATATTTTTGTGTTTCTTCTTAAACACTTATGAAAAAAAATTATATTTATATCTGTACTCATAATTATTCATATTTATATCTAATTGTACTATAGTCCAAAATAGACTCTAACTTAACCATAATCATCACTTTATTCCTTTCCTTTATTTTAATACAACAATTTCTAACCTTAATCCTAATTCTATTTTTAATTGAACTGAACTTATTTGTAATCTCAAAGCTCTAGATCTAGCCCTAATTCAACTCTATATGAATACACAAACATTTTCATGCATCAAACTTCCATTGAACATAAAACAAAAACTAATATCAATACAAAGGTGATTTCTACATTGGGTTGTCATCTTATGTGGTTGTTATAGTGGGTTCTAGACATCATGAAGATATCATGTCTATGATTGCAATGGGATCTATTATGTCTAGATAAAGATTTCCTATGATTGGTCCAGTCCTATTCTTGATGGCCCAGTTAGCCATATCTAAGTAAAATATATGAGTTTTATAATATTTTAAGTAGATCTAATATATTATAATTTAAAAAAAATAGTAAAACATATTAGAAAAAATTAAATTTATATTTAACACTAGAGGAGAGAGTCATCTTCAAGAATCTGTAATTTTTTATTTGAATGGTGTAGGTTTGATATGGAAAATTTGGTAGGAGACAAAAAATTGTCCATTTCAGATAAGTTTGACTTTGAGTAGTTATAAAAGAGAAAATATACATTGGAAACTAATCTTTCTTCTGTTTTGCACTAGCTATACATGTCATCTATAGCATATTTTGAAATCAAAAGAAAAAAAAATGATTATTTGCATATAAATTTTTGGTGGGAACTAGACCCTAATTTTCACCATTTTTCAGCAATTAAAAAATGGACTTAAATTTTTTTTTAAAACTATGTCAATTCTTGTTCAATTTTTTTAAAAAAAAACATAGGCATAAACTTTTTCAATTTTCACACGTTTCATCAATTTACATCATCTTCAAATTCTAAACATAAATACATTACTTTTATGTCGTTAAAGTTGAACAGTTTGCGTGTTGTTGACCTTTTCCTTTATAAAAGTGTGACACAAGTTTGTACTTTTATCTATTTCAGATGTCTGTCATTCTCTCATTTTTTAATTCCTCCATCATTTTCTATAGCCTTCTAGGGCTCATTCTTCTAGGAGGTATGTTCACAAGGATGCCAATCTCCTAAGGTTGCGATATCATCACTAGTGTTGATTGCCTAAATAGATCCAACAATCTGTCAACACCAACAACCTGCCTCAAGCAATTAAGTTAACCAGTAAACCAAGAAATTTAACTAGAAACCATGAATCATCACTTCTTAATCACTCAACCAACCCTTATGGTGGGTCTTTCTACAATTACAGGTCAAATCTCACTACTACCACCCCACAACCAGAAATTTCAATCACCGGTACTTGATCCAATTGATTCCTTATCACTATCTCCCTTTGCTATGCTAGTTAGCTACAAACCTATTACTGACCACCTTTGGAAAACTATCAGTTGATGTGGATCAGACCCATAATTCTCCCACTCCACAAACAACAAGCAAGAAGTCTCGCAAGAGAAATAACTCAGTTCTTTGCAAGCCTGGATCTGTAGCCAAAAACAACATGTTATTACTAGCAAATAGCCAAAAACAACATGTTATTATCAACCAGAACAAGAATTACATTTAGCTAGCTTGCAACATGCAACCTTTCAAATTCACCATTGTCAATATACAACAGTAAGAAGTCAAATTCATTTCCCTCAATGTCAAACCCTTATACATAGCTAATCATTCCTCAAAATTACATACATTCCACAGAGAAAACTGCATCACCAATTAAGCTCTTCATCTACAAGCTCATAACACTAAAACTATCCTTCCTACAATTTCTTCTTCATGACTTGCCTTCTCTACCATCTCTTCTTGGTTTTCTTCTTTGATACCTCAATTCTCTTCTTTCTCTCTCTACTTTAAAATGGACTGTGCTACCCTACTTATATACAAGATCACCAACAACAAGTTGACTTATCCAATCACCAAGTTCAAGATAAAGAAAATTTATTAGATCAAATAGGATAGGACCTAAATCTATAGGAACACCCCCAAAATAGATATAACATGGTATGCGATCATGTAAGGAGGATGGCCATGAACTAAAGAACATCAAACAATGTGCCATGAGCAACCACAAATAGTAGGAATCTTCACCACAAGCTGGATCTTGCTAAACAAGATGTCAAGAATAGGAAATAAATATAGGACCGAACCAATCATAGGATATCTTTATCTAGAAATAATAAATCCTGATGCGTTCATAGACAGGATATCTTCATAATCTCTAAAACACATTGTAGTGACAACATAAGATGATGTGCCAACTAGATCCACTACAACTAAAAACACATAAACTACCCAACTGGAACAGTAAATAAACAAATTGAAAAGAATATCTTTTTGGGCAATGGATGATTGCCAACTACCCAAGGAGACTCCCACATCAGAGTAGAACTAGTTTTCCTTGATTCAACATCTTCCTTATTATAAGAAGAAATCCCTACACGATAATGAATAGAAAGAACTACCCCTTGCCTTTCTTTTATAGTGTATTGAAGGTGGGTGTGAATAATGGGGAGCATGAAAATTTACATTAGATGAGAAAATTATCATGAATTTAGTGGCACTACAAGAAGCATGAGTTAGTTTCATCATCTTCCTCCTAGTCAATTTTTACAACGTTGCCAACTATTTTTTAGTTTTTTTCTTCTCATCACATATTACCTAGGTGCTTCTATCCAATAGAAAAGGAGGTGCAATGGTTAGGCCTATAGAAAAATATTTTGTTAATAATACATTGAATTATTAGAAATTTAACATTTCAAAAATATGTAAATACCACATTTAATATTATTTAATCTACATTTTTATTAGAAAAAGGACACTGGTTTAATAGTCATTGGAGCATATATCCTCTAGTTTCATCATACCTTTCATTGTGGGTTGTTGCACTATTTTCAACTATTTTTCACTATATATATCTCACTAACATCCATAAATAAGGTTTCTTCTCATAACATATTACCCATAGTTATTATTAAAATCTATAGTGGTCCACAACTTTTGTTAAAAAAAATATATTACCCATAGGTGCCTCTATCCAATAGAAATTTAGCAACTATAAAATATATTTTATATAATACATTAGAGAGAACAAATTGTATGAACATAAATATTCGCATAAGATGTGAATGCCACATGTAACATTATTTTGAATAAGACATGTAACATTATTACACACTCAAATAAAATTGAATGTGATAAAATAAATATTTATGCATGATTTCAAATTTATAAAAATTTTAATCATTGTGTATTTATATTAATATGAGTGAGATAATAATATTATTATATTGTAATATATTATTGTTATTTTAATATATATTTAATAGTTATATTTTTTATATATATTTATGTCTAATATCACCCTTAAAATGTATGGGCTTAGTTAAAAATAGTTTTTATAAAAAATACCAATTTTTAAAAAAAAAAATTATAAAAAAAAATCAATGTTTTTAGGAAACTTGTAAATTCATCTAAAACCAATTTGAATCTAATAATATAGATATGTATTTTATAATAAAAATAAAAATTAAATTAAATTTTAATATTTAACAGTTCTATTATATTTCAAAATTTATTTATTAATATTTGAAATGCATTACTTCTCTTATATTGTTATATTTTTGCATTCCTCTTAAACACTTATGCAAAAAAATTATATTATATATATTCATAATTATATATTTATTGGTTGGATAAGAAAGATATAGTACTGAGAGGGGAGGGGTGAATCAGTACCCTCAAAAACTGTTACTAAATATACAATCTGTAATAGTAGTGACTATCTATCCAACAGAATCCATTGTTTTCAACATACATTCAAATAACTTTGCAAATGTAAAGTGCATGAAAACAAACAATAAATTAATCATGAAATGTAACACATAACACAAGTATTTTGGCTATGCATACACCCTTGTTAGAAGGTAAAAATTTGGGTGGGAATGACACCCAAAAATTCTTTACTACTGCAGTAAATAAAGTGTGCCCGTTAAGGATACAAGTTTGATTGCTTTGTGTTCTTACTCTGTTAGGAGTAATTTTAGATCGATTAGATCTACCTTGTCAGAGGATTTTAACAACACTAAGAAAGTGTACACTCGGTTAAGAGATTTTACAATCAGACTGTTAAGTCTACTCTGTTAAGAGATTTTCAATCCTACTATAATGATTAGAAGATAACATAAAATATCTGTAAATGACAACTATGACTTGTCTGAATCAAATCAATGAAATACCAATTCAATTTCACCTCGATGTGTAGTATACTATCATCTATTCGGCTTGGTAGCCTTGTTTGTTTCTGAATAAATTGAATACTTTCCGATAACTGTTATGTTTTGTAAACCCTTATTTGAATTCTGATGTCTTGAAGGCGGATACTTCTTCATGATCTCCTTGTCATCCATTCTCAGTTATGTAAAAATAACATCAATTAAAAATATATAGCAAACTACTATGACCTAATTAGGTTTACAACATCTTAGAAAACCTAAGATCTACGTTGTACAAAAATAACCTAGATCTAACTATTACATAGGAATCATCACAACATTTAATGATTACATCTGTAATAAATGTGCCTTGATCTTGGTAATATGTTTATACATCCATGTAAACCATTTGCATAGATAAATGTGCCATTACTAATTACTATGCCATTTTGTGAACAACTCGGTGAATATTGCATTCTCTTTTCAATGAATATGTCAATGCTCGGTGTGTAGAATACTTGGTGTTCACTAACTCCATGCTCGGTATATAATGATGCTTGGTAAACATACTCGGTTAAACTAGTATCCATTTAGCTTTCAATTCTGCCTTGTGACTTCTCGGTGTAAAGGCTTTGTTAGTTCAACCGACTAGCTTGTATAGCTTCTTATTTCATCTTTTACCGACTGATCATCGTCGATTGCCGACTAGGTTTAGTTGATACTAATAACAATACTTAATGCTCAATTAGGGATAACAATCTCCCCCTTTGGGATTAGTATCAAAACCAAAATGTATATGTGCCCAAAAAAATTTTTAACTCCGTATATACATATAGCTTCAAATATTTTCACTCTTCTACAAAAATTCCCCTCGGTGCATGCTCCTACTATGTAGTTGGAAGTACAATGGCATATACATGTTTTCCCCCTTCTTTATTTTAATGCCAAAATAGAAATGTACTTACAATTTGTCAAAAATGTTGTGGTGGTTTTTCTTCAATGAATCCAAGAGGTTTTCCCATTCCTCTTTCAAGCTGGTGAGAGCAATGTGCTCAAGACCAACTTCTGCATGCATATCAAAAATATTTTCCAAAACAAATATCTCTGGTGTAGCCACTAACACTTTGGAATTTTTCAATGTGTTGCTCTATAATTTTTAGCTAAGGAAGCATCTCGGTGACTTGGTCACTTATGTTGTCTTCATGCTTCCTTAGATATGCTCTTAACCGCCTTAATTCTTACACTTTCAAAATATGCTTGTGAAAAGCATTTGGCTCGGTTAAGGAAGCATTTGCGCTGGCTAGGATATCTGCATCTAGATTCTTGATATTTTCACTGACCTCTATAGTGAATGTCTCCACAGTGTAAAGCTTAAACAAAATTTAAATTATGTTCTAAGTTATAGAATTTAGGTTGGTTATAACTTTAGAAATCTTTACCTTATTTATTGCCACTTCTTGGCTGATCTTTTCTGCATGTTTCACTTGAATTTTGGCTTCTGTCATTTCTTCTATCCTTTTCTCGGCATCTATGTTCGGGGTATTGATAGAATTTGTGAGAGTTCCAAGTTGTTCCAAGATAGGTGTGTCTTCATTAACTTTTTACATTAGGTACAACTTGTTGTAGACTGTCTCTCACATCCTCTAGTATCTACTTGCTCTTACTCTCTTTCCTGAGTTTTTCCTGTGACATCTTTTCTAGTACATAATTCTCCATATTTTCTCAATTCTTCTGGGTCTGAGGTCTGTAGGTGACACTCTAGAATAATTATGACTTCATCTAGTGTGACTGGTCCTTTACCATGTTTTTTTTCTTCTTCTTAGACTTTGATGAAGATGTCTTCATAAATGGAACTAGAGCTTTTACCTCTACATTTCTATTTTGATTTTCCTCGGTAACCTAAGTCTCAGTTGATACAGTTGGAGCCTCTGATTGAGTGTCGATGGGGTTGGGATCAGTATTCTTAGAAAGCTTAGGATCTTCCTATTCCTCCTTGTTAGCCTCTTTTTCTTAAGGCTCATTTGTCTCTGCAATTCTTGTTCCTCATTCCCCTATAGTATCCTTTTGTTGCTCAGGGATAGAGCCTTCGGGTTCCTTTAGTGTCAATATTTCAACTACTAGAACTAAAATAGGTAGGTCGCTCGGTATTGTACTTACTATTGGCTCAGTAGGGGCTTGATCTTCTTGTTGAGCTCCATCAACTATGACATCCTTATCATCCTTGATGTCATCAGGGTCTCCATTGGTAATGTCCTTAATAAGTGTAATGTCCCTTTTCTTCCTGATTTCTTCTCGAGTATAATGGCCAATGCCAATTTATTTTCCTTTGCTTGTGCTTGTAGAATAGAATTCCAAAGAAACTGACTATTGTCATCTACTTCAGCTATATTTTCATCAACAATATGAAGTGCTCATCTCTTTACAAGAAATCTCTTTGAATATTTCTTCATCGGCTTATCAATTTCAGTACTTGTTAATGTTGGCAATGCCAAAACTAGGGATATTTCCCTCATTGTCTTTTTAGTACTCAATGCATAAGTCCATCTTGTAAAATTTATGTCATATAGGCTCTTAGGTACATGCTTTACAAATTCAATTGGTACCTATTTAAATTTGACCATCATCTGAATTACAAATTCTTCTATTTTATTCTGGTCCTTGGTTGATAGGTGATCAAACTAACTTACTTTCGTGTTTCTTAGACCTCCAGTGTCTATTATTGCTTCTACAACCTCATCTATAGATTGATTCTTATTAACAACAACTTTAAATTGATTGGCATCATCTTCATCATCATCAATGTCATCTTTTCCTCTTATTAACTTTCTTCTTTTCTTTGGGGCCTCTGAGGTAGCTTGATTACTTCTCTTCTTCTAATATATTTTTTGTTGGTGTGGACCTAGATATTTTCACAACTCCTTTCCTAGGATAAACCTCTCTGAAAGATGATAGCGCCTCATGTGATGTGGAAAATTTTGAAAAAAACAAAATAATCAGATATTTCGTGACAAGGCCTCTACTCCAAATGATATTTCTTTCAAATCTTTAAGAGGAATTAAAGAGAACTGGATTTTCTCCTTCAATGTTGGCTCTAACAGTATGTTGGATATTGAAATATGCAATAATTGGATGATGATGGTCAGGAATAAAGATTAAAATAAAAAGAGAGAAGGGGTTAACTGGCTCTCTCCTCCCCATGGATGGGTTAATGTTGATGGTCCAGCCAAGGGAAATTTTGGTCAAGCTGGTTGTAGTGGTTTGCTGCATGACTCTAGTGGATATTATTTAGGAATTTTTCTTTTCTTTTGGGAATCCAAACTAAACATTTGGTGAAAGCTAAGGGAATTTTTTGTTCTTTGAATCTAATTAATAGTTGAAAGTATAAAAAAATTTGGATCGAAGGGGGCTTTGACAATATCATCAGGTGCCTAAAAGGTGACTTTAAGGCCTCTTGGTCGATTAATCACATAATCAAGGAATCCATATCTATCATTGATTCTTTCGATGAGGTGTATATCTCACATGTGTACCATGATCCTAATCTGGTGATGGATTCCTTAGCCAAATTAGCTGTAAAATTAAAGGATATGATTATTTGGCAAGGTAAAATTGATTTGAATGAGGACATCAAATCTATTTTGCGATATGACAAGATTTCTTGTAAAGAGGGATTTATTAATATTAATAATTTTAATGTCACTTAAGGGCATCAGAGTTTCTGCTATCTTTAATGATAGTCCGAAGAGAATTACTTTTTTTAGAAAGATCAAGTGGAGTTTTTCCTTGTGGGTTTTCTTTTTTGTGGGCTTAGGGAAGTGTAGAGAGTTCTTTGTTGATTATTTTTCTCAAAGAACTACCAGTATCACCATGGGAGGAGATTTTGAAATGAGAAGAGTTGTTAAATTATGATAAATGGAGGAAGGAATCGATGGACTAGAACAAACTTAAGAATGGTAGAATTATGTAATATTTATAGACTTCACGGATTTGAGAAGAATGTTAGTAAGGATTTTGTTGATGGATGGAAGGAAGAGTCTATTACTCTATGCATAAAGGAAATTTCTTTAACAGCGTCCACCTCATTTCTGAAGTCACTGGGCTTCAACACAAAGGTATGAATTTTTTTAGGGATAGGAAAGTGTTGGATAGATCTACGAAGATTTTGCCTAAGGAGGGTGTTGAAAAATATGGTTAAAAGTGGTGGTTTTTATGATGTTGATCCTATTAAGATTATTTGGAGAAATATCCTGGTGGCTCTTGTGGAATATATTACTCTTGAGGGAAGATACACGAGCGCACTCTTACCATTTTGTTCTAATAAATTATTTTAGGCACAAAATTTATGTTTATTTACCATTTTATTTGCTTACCTCTATCAATTATAGGATTGGGATTCTTAAGAGAAATCCACATAATCTTGTGATCCATGAAGGTTTGATGTATCTGTTAGGGAAGAGATGAGAAGTGAAAGGGGGTTATCATCCCGCATCAACCAAAAAGATCAAGTTTTCTCTGGAGAAGAGTACCTATGATGGTGATAGGGACATGGAGACTAATGATAAGAGGGTCGAGGAGGCAAGGAGTGTTGTCCATGTGGTTAATTCTACATATGATGATGTAGAAGGAATGGAGACTGAAGAGCAAAAAGTTGAAGATGGGGAGCAGGCAAAATATGGTGATATGGACTATGCCCCTCCTAAGTATGACACTTTTCTGGACCATGATGTGGATAGTAGTACTCACACAATTCTTGATGGTGCCCCTAAGGCTTAGTTGAGTCCTAGGGAGAAGGAAAAGGTTCCCATTCTGGTTGATTATGTGAGCTTAGTGGACCATGATATGTTTATTTCCCTTGAGGAGAATGAAGGTATGGTGGAGATGAACAAAGGCAACACTAGTCCTGTGAAGTTGGAGAAAGCTACTATAAGAGGTGAGTCTTTCTTAGAGAATAATGTAGACCCTAAAAGACTTATTATGCAACTAATGATCAATGAACTCAAAGACAATAGAGAATAATCTTTAGGTTTTCTTCAAACTACTAAGGCCATGTCCATACACTCCTTTTGGTTAGATAGATGGACCTTCCACAAAATCAAGAGCCTTCATCTGAAGTACAAATCTCTCTCTTCTAAGATTGATAACTTTCATCAAGATTCCCTGTATGGTATATCTATGGTCATGGAAACCCTATCAAGATTTTGAAGGAAAAGGTTATTGGTCTTTCCCCCAGAATGGATCTGATGCAAAAATCTATGAAGACTATTCTCAGTCATACCCGAGAGTCGATTAAGGACTTTTTTGATAACTTGAACTTGTTGATTGATAAGGTGGAGAGGTCTCCTAGGGAGATTTATTTGGTGAATCTAGAAGAGAATGTTGGGGGATTTTTTGGTCTTGTGGCTGGTCGTGGAAACCACATGAGGGCTAATAAGAAGAAGGGCTACCCTCAAGATCCTAAGCAATGTACCGATATTAGGGCGACTATTCAAAAGATTTCTAAATTGAAAGAGGAGATGGCCTCTACCATCAAGGACTTGGCCTAGTGGTTGTGGCCTCCTTGTTCTCGTTGTTTTTGTTGTTGTGTGTTTTCTTTTGGCTTAGTTGTTGGTGTGTTGGCTAGTCTTTTTGTGGTGTTGGTTTTGGAAACATTTTGTTTTGTGCTCTTTGTTGAATATATTTTGTAAAGGGTTTCGGGTCCCTTCAAAACCTTGTTTTGCATCTAATCATGTTATTTTTAGAATGGTTTTTTTAATTAGTAGAAGAAAACTAGTTTTACAAGGACCATAAACCCAAAATTATAAAATAGAAATATTTATCCTGTTAACCAAAGAAAATAGATGCTAAACAGACATGACCCATATGCCAACCAAAAGCCAAAAATAGGGGAAATCAATCCCTAAACAACCTACATCCACATGGCCAAATTCTAATTCACCTAATTATATGTTCATTATTGTCTCTAATGTTTTTGACAACACTATCTAAAGGAGTGAAATCGTTATTCTTATTCGTTAGGCATATGGTTGGGCCCGAACTGGTCTAAAGGAGTGGCATCCTTATTCTTACTCCTAAGATGCATAGTTGGGCCTGAACGGTGTTAATTAACCTAGTACTCTTCGTTTGTACTCTAAGAAGTAAAATAATAGTGTATGTACTCCATGAGATGCTTAGTCAATGTAGATACAATTGGAAAGAATGTGGGCATGTATCCAAGTTGTAGGTGAAAGGAATACTTCTCTATGTTAAAGATCAAGAAATGTGTTTTGTTTCCTCAAATGGTTGAATGGTGAGGTGATACAAGAATAAATTATACCAACACACAAGCATTTGAAGATGAAGAAAAAATGTGCACAATGGATGTTTCAATTTCACTCAATGTAGACAAGAGGTTGTGCTCCTCCAAGTTATGTTCCTAATAGAAAAATAGATAACTTCATGTTCATGTCATATGTAGATGATATTTTATGAAATATGTTTGAGATGATGGGTTAGAGTTGATTGGTAAAAGATTATTAAAGCTCAATAAAACCTTCAAAATTTATTTTTTCTATTCATGACATGATAGTAATGGTTTTTGGCATTCAAATTCATTTGTTTGAGCATTTTCACATCTCGTCGCTATGCAAAGAAGGAAATAAGATAAGTAATACTTAGTGTCAAGAACAATTTTTAGAAAATGCCAAAGAAGTTAGATAGAAATACATGGAGGAGAATTTGGTTCCATATTTTAAAATCTACTATCAGAGAGAATAGGAACAAGAGACAAGTCAATAAAATTACAAGAGTATCGAAAGATGTAAAATGTAAATATTTTTACTAACAATGTTTACAACTTGACTTTCCCTCAATTGAGATTACTAACCCTTTTTTAAAGAAAATTCATTGAGATTCGAAGGAGAAAAAATCAAATGATTTGATGAAATCATTTTGATATTCTTAATTAGTTGAATCACAATGTTCCTCTTCTTGATCCTGCAATCCAAATTTTTGAAAAATCTCTTTCCTGTCAAAAGTTATCAGAGGTAATAACTCCTTAATTTTCACACAGATTCTCAAGATCTATTAACCTACCAAAATTGGAAAAAGTTAATTAACCTTTTGGAGATACAAAATATATTAGTTAATTAACCTCTTTGCAAATTTTTGAAAGATTAATTAACTTTTTTTAAATTTAGAAAAGTTTAATTCAACTTTATAAAATACAACAAAATAAGAGGTTAAGTAAACTCTTTCTCAGTTAATCTTTGCATCCTTTAACCTTGAGATTGTGAATGAAGAATTCAGTTTTTGATTAAGTAAAAATAGGTTTTGAAGGGACCTGAAACCCTTTACAAGAAATTCATAAAATATATTCAAACAAATCCCACAACGTGAGTGAAACCCAAAACATGACATGAACAGAGCAACATACCAGCAAAAATTATTAACATTTTGCTTTACCCACTTTCATTTGGGATCGGAGGTTCATGTCAAAAGAGGGCGAAGACCTCTTGGAGTTTTTACCTTTTATCGTAATCCATCCATATTACACCATAGTAGTCACGCTCTTCCAAGTCAAAGAATCTAGGTAAGAGGACCCAACTATTCAGGCACACTAAGAAGAACCACATAAAGGTCTAGTATCCTCCACAGGCATAGTGCCACCAGTGTGGAGGAGACAGTACCGATGGTAAAGTGAGTAGAACAAGCATTCAATTGAGATACAAGGACATAAAATTCCATAGGGACAACACCAAAAACACACTTGACAATAGGAGTCCTATCACAAATATTCTAAGACACAATTTAAATTGAGCCAATAGTCTCAACCAATCCAGAATCAGTATCGAAAGCTTATTGCACATTGGCATCAACAGAAGGCACAATATTATCCTCTGCAACCACCTAAGAGAAACTCCTCTAGGCGGAGTTCTTGTAAATCATGTAATGTTGGACATAAGCATTTTTCCACCAAGTAGCCCTCTTAGATTTCACTAGATCGCATTTAGCCACCACATGGCCATTTCTAAAATGCCTTCTGAACCTAAAGGGAATCCATTCATAGTCCAAAGTTTAGATCCAAAAACCCTTAGAAGAGACAAGATTGATCTCATCTAGAAGCCTCTTAGAAACATCTAAATCCACCTGAATCCTAACAAAGGTCGAGTTGTAAATATGAGAGGGAAGCATTGATAGACATGTGAATTTCTTGATACAAATATGGTGGTGTGGATTAACAAAAATTTGTAGAATATGTAAGATTTTAGTTTGGTGAAAAGCCTTAAAAATATTTTAGATTTCAATTTTTTTCAAAATGTAGAGTTCATTGTTAGTTCAAGCAAAAAGCGTAACCCACTATTGTGGGTTCACCCCATACCATTGAATAATACCCTCAAAATTTTCATTATTCAATTTTGGTTTCTAATAGGCACTCTCGTATTTCTAGTACAAGGCTACACAATTTTAGAATTCCCAAGATTCTACTACTTGTTACACTCTTAACATGATAAATGTCATGGGAGTCATGAAGAATTACACTCTTAACTAATGTTTTGGCAAGACATCCCTGCATATGGTTGGACATCCATGCAAGCACTTGTTTCATAGCTAGCAATATAGTTTTTTAAATGCTTTGGTATGATTAAGGAAACTCTTAGACAACCTCTTTTGGACAACACTCACCACAACTGGGTAAGTGCACAAAGATGGGGGACCAAAAAGGGGGTATAAGTGCCACCTTTTTTCCTAAAATCAGCAAACTTTGAACTTCAACAAGAAATTGAAGATAGTTAGACTCAAAATTTTGAGATGTGACAAAACAAGAGTTGTAATACTCTGAATCTAGTTCCTAAACTACTAACTTGTTTTGAAAATGATGCAGATTAAGGCCCTCAAAAAGGGGGAGCACAAAAAGTGGTCCTATTTTTTGTCCCAAAAACATAACATAGCATCTGGTGTGCTCCCCCTAAAATGTTAACTTTTTTTTGAATTTTTTTAATCGCTCCAGTGAGAAGTTAGTTAACACCACGTAGTTTATCCCAAATTTTTTTTGGTAATTTTTTTTATGAACGTATAATTTTTTATGAATTTAAGAAGTGCACACATTCTGAAAACATGAAATTTCTATGTGCTCCCCATAGAAATCATTTAAAACTAATCAAAAATTAAATTTTCTTTTTTTTTAAAGTGTGTAGAATGGAGTCTAGTTTCTAAAAATGTAACTTATTGCAAAATTCGATGAACGAGCCAAAATCAATTTCTAAAATACTGCATGTTGGTTTTTTACAAAAAATGGACATACACACAAAAGAAATTAGAGTTGAAAAACTTAACATAATCAGAATTCAAAATAAATTATATGCTTAGGTAGCTAACAGAGAGATCTACAATATCATGATGTTTGATTTTTACGTTCTTGAGCCACGAGTAACCTGACGAGGAGCACACAAAAAAGATGTCAATTTTTTGTATGTTG
>BSBK01010452.1:437500-598880 GCA_027943335.1 Chamaecyparis obtusa | reverse complement strand
AAAAAACTTGTGCCAAAGCTATGTGCCACTGTTCACCATTGTAGATCCCACTTCATTTTGATTCTCTAAAGCATCCAATTTATTTCCTTTCGTAATCACTAAAGACCCTTTCATCACCTTCCATTTATTGAATTCAAACCTGACGTCACATCCTTGAGAGATCAATTGCCCAACTCAAATTGAATTTTTTTTGAGTTGAGGGACACACCTAACATCCCATAGCGACCAACTATTTTCATTTTTTAGTTTCAATAAAACATCTCTTTTCCAACAATATTGTGACATTTAAAGACCTTACCAAAATTATTGCTTTAAAAAGTTTTGAAAAACTCCTTGTGCAAAGTAGTATGAAATGATGCTCTTGTATCAAGCACCCAAACATTTACTACAATTTATGTTATAGTTAAAATACGAGTGTCACCATCTTCCATATTTGCTCCTTGGCTCTAATCAAGCTCTGATACCAACCATTCAGATATAATCGAGCAAATATAACAAATAAACATATTGAAAAACAACAATAGAAAAAGAAGACAAAAAACACAAACACAACAAATTATAGAGGCTCAACAAATTTGGGTGCATCCACTCTCAAAGCAAGGAAAATTCTTTTATCAATGTTTATCGATTCTACAATCCATGACATGTACACAACCATTTATATAAACTTATACAACTATTAAATAAAGAGATGGGAGAAGGCAAAAGGTCATCACATTACCATTGGAGTTCATATTCCCAACTTTATATATGTTTCTTGTTACTCAATAAAATAAATTGACATTTGATATTTCAATGATTGAAGTAATGCAAAAAATCTTTTAGTTATACATTTGAATTCCTATTTTGGGAAGCACTATTGGATTCTGTTAACGACTTTGTGCATATAAGAATTCAAACCTTTCTCAAGTTGGCCACTTAATTTAGGGATTGGAACGCATGACATAGATAAGTAGTTTACTTTTGCATTGAATCCATGCTTGAATAATTATGTTCATATGCTTATAACTTATAGGTTTTGTTTATGTAAAATTATTGCATGTGTTAAGTGATGTATGTTATGTTTTCATGTTTATGATTTATATGAAAATAAAGTCTTGCATGTCTAATTTTTTTGTTATTATCATATGTTGGAGTTCCACACTCTCAAGATAAAAAATTCATATGTGAAAATACTAGTTTTTATAGAGAAGTTTGTAATACTATTATTTTTCAAAAAGCTTTACCTTTTGTAGAAATATAAGAAAAGAGTAGAATAGTTTAGAAAGATTTTGTTTCTAAAAAATTAATTTAATTTTTAGAAAATTTTATTATGTTACAACATAGTTGAATTTAACTTCTTAAAATTAAATTATGTTACAACATAGTTGAATTTAACTTTCTTTAAATTACATTATGTACATTTCTATAGATTACGTTTCAATTTCTTTCATAGATTAGAGATTTAAATGCTTTCAAACAATAAAATTTCTTTTTAGCATAAGCATGTTCCTTATTTTGAAAAAAATTAGCATCTAACTCAAATATTTGTTTTTTTTTCTTCTAAAATGACCTTGGATGCCACCTTGGTCGATTGATTGATTAAAGTGTGAAATTTAATGATAACTCATTGCATTACTTATGCATATATTCAAAAGAGATAAAATAAGAAATGTTGAAAAAATGATTTCTCAAAAGTATCATGTTTATAAATGTTGGTAACGCGTACACTAGAGAATATACAAGACTTTTTTCTTTAATTATTTTTTTGTTGGGGTTGAAAGCTAACCCTAGAGATCCTAGAAATCACTTGTAACCAAATCGACCATCACATATGAAGAGAAAAATCCATGATTAATGCTATACAACCTTGAGAGAGAATTGATCCAAAGAAGAATATGATATTGAGATTAACCTGTGAATGAATTGGATGGATTAAAATCAATGCAATAGATGCTTATAAAAGCATAAAACTAAAGCCCTAGATGCAAACCATAGGAGAGGAGTAAAAGAGAACTTGACAAGTATCAACATCGTAATGAATGAGACAACATGTGCTAAATAAAACTTAATCTAATTAAAGATAAAACACACCTAAGTTTGGCTTAAGTGAATAAAGTAATTAAAGACCTAATTATATAATATTAAATTACTTCAATATTTTTTCTATCAAATTAGTTGTTGCTATCCTCTTTCTTGTTAGCTTTTAGTGTGTGAATTGTTTCCTAATCATGGTGTTAACTATCCTTCTTACTAGTATATATTGATTATTTGTAGGAATTACATAGTTTAGAAAATATTTTGAGTATTTAGAAACTATTTCTTAGGTTTCAAAAGAATATTAAATAAAATAAATAACCTACTTATAAAATTTGGATAGATTTGTAATGGTTGGCTTGCTCAGAAACTTGAACCACCTTATTCCAACTCAAATTTTGTCACATTGAACTTACACTAAAACTTTGTATTAGGCAAAATAATATAGTTAATTTAAGAAGTAATTTATATCCAACCTCTAAATACCATGGTGGTTATCAACTCAAATTTTCTTAGAACAAATCAAAGTGAACTTAGGAAGTGACCACCATAGTTGTAATCGATATACATAGAGCTAAATACAAAAGTCAATACCAATCTACGATTAAAGGAAATTAGAGCTTGCTGGATTATGTGAGTAATTCTTTTCAATAGTCTCTTACTAGGTTTGATGATAATTTGGTGGTCAATATAGACATTGGTTAAATGCACTTACACTAACAAGACACAAGTAGTGAAATATTTCCCTATAGTTGTTGACCTTTCTATATTAGGAGGAACCATTCTTCTCTATTCATAGTTGGTTGAACCCTATGATTTGGACCTCACCAAATAACGAGAGTGATGATTTTTGGTTGAGAAGCATTCCATCTTCTTCATTAAAAATGAGAATTTTGAAAGGAAGTATAAGTATAAAATTTGATTCCTACACTAATATATGATAGGAAGGATGTACCAAAAATGAAAATTATATACAAAATGATCTATGAGTTGAATGAAATTGCTTAATTTAATACAAAATTGTAGACAATGACAACTATAGCATTAGCCTAGTATTATTTATAAAGTTCTACTTTTCCCTTGGTCGTAGTCATGATTTTACTTGGTTTTCATAATATCATAATTAAATATAATGTTAACTGATGTTAAATATGTACACAATCTTTTACTAACTCCCCATTTCTCAAAAAGGCTCTATCCTAGTTCCTTGCAATTTACGTGGAGGGTTTACAACAAATATAACATTAGTTCTTATTCATTTATAATTGGTCAATCTAAAACAAATAAGTGGACAACTTTTACGACGATGTATAAAGTATTAAAATTGTATGGTGGACTACATTCTTTGATAGAGGACATGCATGGTATTGAAGCGAATATAGTATCATCTTTTAAAGTTTGGCAACATCCTCTACATAGCTATGAAGGGATTAAAGTATTGTGTATAGAAAATTGAACATTCTTAAGAACATTATGAGTAATAGGAAATTGTTTTTTGAAATCATTGTGACAATTATTAAATATTAGATTTTACATTTTTTTTTAAATGGCCAAATTTTATTACAAAAGAAGTATATAATATATTCAAAATTTGTAATAAGCCTTGTTAGCAACATTTAAGGTAATTCAAAGAACTACAATTTATATCTAAGAATCATCTATGTTGATGACAAATATTATGAAAAATATATATTGGTCCTCATGGATGTGGAAAGTAATGCTTGCAAGAATGTTGTAGAGTTGGCTTACTATTACAACTTTACCAAATACACACTTAAGTGGTAAGATAAGAGTAAAATAGCATATGAAAGTATGTTTTTTTTTCTATCTTATTTTCCTTCATTGTGTTAGATTATATAAATAAAGTGTAGATTTGAAGCAATGACGACAAGTACCTACATTAATTTTGGAGAGGACAAAGTTTATGATAACATTATGTAATTTTCTCATAATATTGTGGCTAGATTCTTTCAAGTGTGTGCTTTTCTAAAAGGTTGAGTGCTTTATTTTTTTATAATTTCAAATTTTGATATTTGTTTGCTTTTGATTATTCAAAGAAAACACTCATATATAATTAAGTCTCAATCATCTATTGTTAGAGTCTAAAGAAGGGTAAGGAATGGAGTGATGATTATTGCCAATAGAGAAATATAAGGCACACGAAGATTCATTGAACTACAAAATGAAAGGTTACACTTGAAGCATTATTGTTAGTGAACCAAAACGTGAAAACAAGAAAGAAGATTAAGGGTGCTTGATAGTACATGTTATTACTAGACTAAGAGAAAGAAATGTGTAGAAAGTATACGTCTCAAAAAGATTTAAAAGGTCTATTGAATGAGAGAAATTTGAAGACCAAAAATATGAAATAAAATTGCAAAGGTACAAGAGGATTTAGGATGGATGGGATAAGAAGGGAAATATATGATACGGTTCTAAAACAAAATGGCACCCTAACTTAAGATGTAATCCATATATTTTCACTTTTCTTAAAGCTTTTTCAAGTAGTTAAAATTTGAGGCAAAAATAAACACAATGTACAAGAAAAAATTGATGAATTCTACAAGCATTTCACAAGGATAAATTATGAGGAAAATGAAGAACAATTAGTCAAAATGAATGTGAATGGTTTCAAGTTTTCTATTTGAGATGACTTAAATGATGGGTAGAATTTGAATATCATGTCTTGACTTTTTTTAGTAGTAGTCTTTTCTTATAACTATATTTAAGTTGAATCTCCTAAATATCATGTGATAAGACCTAAATTACTATGGATCTTACCTTGTTTATTAGTCACTCTAAATCTTTGGAGATAGGAAGGACTCTATGTCATCCCCTTCCTTTCTCTTGGATCTTGTATTATAAATATATTTCTATCCATGCATATTATATGCACAAATATGTGATAATCTCATATTTGGGACATGTATATGGTAAACATGTGTGATACAATAGTAGAGAGAAGGTTGTGCATAAACACAAGAAAATGAAGGGGATGCTGGTATTCAATATTTTCATTATAGTGGAATGGGAATGATTTTTATTGCATAGTGATGTGATAAGCTAGAACACCAAAGACAAATGGGGTAGCACCACCATTGCTAACAATACATTCTCATAAGGGTTTGTTGCATATAGCTCTTTGCTTTGACCAATACAAGCACACAAATTATAAATGTTTCTCCCTCAACTTTAACAATGACACAAAAGAGCAAGAGACGAGGGAAACATTAATTTTTCCAAAGAAAAACATGAAATATAGAAGACGAAATCACATCCATGACCGAGGGAGCTTGGTTTGGGTAGTTCATGAGCAACACATTTTTTTTCTAAGAAGAAACAAGATGTGTAGAGGCTTTTGAATGGAGGCAAGATGTAGGGGAGGGGCACTTTTGATGATTCTCAACCATTCTAGCATGAATGTTTAAAAGCCAAAATAGAAATGTTGGAGCTACAAATGATAGAATATGTTAGAGTTTAAGCATAGAGTAAAAAGATAAATTTCTCCAAAACAAAATTAAAGTTATCTAAATTTGAAGATTTCAAACAAACAATGAATATCGTGTTGTCCTCATTCTACTACAAATTCTAAAAGCCCAAACAAAAATGTTAGGATTACAAATGATAAAGATGTTGTTAGGACTAAAACTAAGGGAAAAATGTTATTGTAAGAGAGGTTAGAGTTTTAAAAAAATTTAAGTATCAATTGCTCAAAAAACATAAAAAATCTAAATTCCAAGATTTCAAATGTAAAATGAATATCAAATGACTACCTTTTCTCGTCTTATAGAAAAATACCAAGAAATTCTTAGTTTTGTACCAAGCAATCTGGTAAGTAAACTACCTATATGTAGTACTTCAAGAAATGACACAATAGAAAATGATAGAGTTGTGTAAGCAAGTTATTCCATGCTTCTCCCATACTACAACTCACACCAATTTGAGCATAAATGTTATTTGTAATTTTCACATGATGCCTTGTTATATTAATCACAACAATTATGAAAACAATGAGCTACATTACTAATTGTTTTATAATAAAAAAATATAGAAAAAAATTCTAATAGCAATACAATTAATAATAAAAATCTAAAAACTTACATCATCCCAATAAAACTGTATAAAATCAATAATCAATTTTATAACTTCCACTTTTTTCTTTCAAATTTTTAAAAATACTTACAATTTAGTTCAAATTCCATTAATTTTCTTTTTAATGCAGCACCAAACTGTACTATTTATTGCAATTATTAATTAATTAAAAATTATAGTACAGTTTGAGTGCTGCATAGACAATGGTCATTGCCCTTCAGGCTAAAAATGGTTACAGACCGTACCGACCACAGTGGGAGTCGAACCCACGACCTTTTGATCCGAAGTCAAACGCGCTAATCCACTGCGCTATGCGGCCCATGTTGATTTCTGAGCTCCAACTACAATTCAAGGTAAAAATCGTATCTGTGATCCGTTATCTTTCAATCAAAATTAGCTTCTCACTGTTAACCACAATGTCTTCTATTAGGCCAAAATGATTTACTTGTAACCATTATTTTGAACAGGCGTCGTTTGAATGTCATTTCCTTTTCCAATATACCCTCCTATTCTACTCCTTAATTACTTGAATTTCTGATATTAGTTAAAATTTGAGGGATTAAAATTCAGGGGCCTACACACTGGCTCAGGTATACGTACTAAAATCTCATTTAATTAGGCCAAAGACTGCTTTCTAAATATATGTTATTTTAACTATTTCATTATCTGGTCACTATTTAACTTCCTATTTTGTTTCAGCACATATATACAACATCTAATGCTCATCCACTCAAATTTTAACAGGAGCAATGGCTATGGCAAAGCCAATGGTAGCTTCCACGTACTTTGGAGTGAAGCCCATTGCTACAAGGCTGCTGATAAAGTGTTCAATGCCTTCCTCTAGAACCGGCACAATCAAGGTACTATATAATCCATCAACCCATAATTTGCTCCCTTATGCATTAAAACAACTGATTTGATTCTTCTGAGAATATTTTCATCTATGGCATATAACTGGGTTGCAAAGTGACGAGTCGTTAAAGCAAATACAGGTAATTGTGAATGGAGCAGGCAAGGATATTGGAAGAGCTGCAATAGCTGCAATCAGTAAAGCAAGAGGAATGGAACTGGCTGGTGCAATTGATCCCTTACTTGTAGGAAGGGATGCTGGAGAGGTGGTTTCTTTGCTTTCATTCCATTTTTTTGTATCCATCACACACCCACATTACAGTGGGGTTCCTGTCTAGTATATTTTACTGTGACAATCAGAGTTTCACTCGTTAATACAGATAGCCAACTTGGATGAACCTCTGGAGGTCCCTGTGCTGAATGATTTGGTTATGTTGTTGACCTCTCTATCACAGGTGATAATTGGATCATGAAACATGAAGAAAGTATTCAATTTACACAGCAATGCACGCAACATATATTAACTTAGTGCTTGTTTTGTATGTAGTCTAGGAATGCAGGGGTTTTGGTGGACTTCTCAGAGCCTTCTTCTGTATATGACAATGTCAGACAGGTGCTATCATCACCTATCTTTCAGAAGTAGCCAATTATGTAATTGTAAGTAGTAAATTGTTAGTCATCCAGCACATTCCCATCAGGGGTTAAACAATTGTCCTGCCAAATATTGACATTATTATATTATATAAACTTAAAGCACTGTAGTGCTGTCTACCTCCGTGCATTGCAGCTGCGTTACTGTTTTCTTTTGTTACTCGGTCGACATGGTTAGTGGATTAGTGTTTAAGCCCTAAGTCAGCTGGATTCCTTGCTGGAGAATTTATCCACAGCCAACCTTTGGACTCAGGTGTCATTATAAGCACAGATTAGCATTTGAGCCCTAAGTCTGCCAGTACAAAATTATCCCGAATGGCATAACTTTCTGATGCTCAATTCAGTTCTTATGGAATGTTAACCCACAACTTCGATATGGGTACTGACCACAGGAAAGTTTGGGGATCCTACATTGCTAGATAGGGATTATTTTGATAATCTTTTAACCAAATCAATAGTGTAGTTAGTAAAAATTATTTATAACATCCTCTAACCATCAAATTTCAGCAAAAATGTTAAGCCAATTTGTAGAAACTTGCATGGATTGCTATTTTTTTTTATCATTGTTAGATCGTTTATGTATAATGTGCTTCAAAGATTTCCAAATAGGAAAAATTATGTCTAATGTTGGATTCTATAAGATCTTCTTTAATCCTAAGTGCAGACTATACCCAATATTTAGAAACTGAACACCATTACAATTGCTTACAATTATTTCCCTTCGATATTGCTGCTGATTCCTCTCACTTGAGTGGTCTTTGGGGGTGTCGTTTCAGGCAACAGCTTTTGGTATGAGAAGTGTAGTTCATGTCCCTGGGGTTGATATGGATGTCATAGCATCGCTATCTAAATTTTGTGAGAAGGCGAGCATGGTGAGCTTTGGTGAGGTTCTTTTCTGTTATTGAAAAGAGTGTGCAAGTAGGTTTGTGAACAGTAATTAAAGCTATGTGAAGTGATTATTTCTTATGTTAATTTCCTAAATTGAGACTAACTGTAAGCATCCGAAGAATTCAATTTAAGTATCTAGGGTGACTTGTCTCTGTACACTAATTAATATTGGCTTGGAGTTCATGCAGGGATGTATTATTTCTCCAACATTATCTATCGGTTCTCTCCTTCTTGAGAAAGCTGCTATGACTGCAGCATACCACTATAATCATGTGGAGATTGTTGAATCAAGGCCAGATACATCTGTAAGTTGGCAATGACAGTTTGTTGTTATTTATTAAACTTGAAAACCAAAAGAGTGGAAACTGTAGATGTAGGATTATTTCACTTAAAGAGAGTATCTTTTGCCAATCATTGTAAATAAGTGAATGCAATGGCGCCTTAAGGAAAAGAATTTCAATTGCAAATTGATTTGAAGATATCGTTAAATAATTGGTATGATTTAGGACAAGCAGGCGTCACTCAACCAAGAGATGTTGATTACTGACAAACATAACTTTAAATGTATATGTTAATACAGAGATTGTTGTGGGCATAATAGGCTAGACGAATGGAAGGTTAAAGTGTATTATCTGTTTACAAGCACTAGAGTGTCTTAGCTGAAAATTTTCATCATTGTTCCCTGGGTGTTTGGATGGATAATCTGGATACTATCTCAGACCTATATAAATACAGGTCTGAAATGCAACAATATGCACTCTCAACACTTTTGTACCATCTATCTAACTTTAGATCAGATTATTGTGAAAAATAATGTGTCTCTTCACACATATCAGACTTCTGTTTTTCATGGGCGCCCTACTATAGATAGTTTGGGAGTTGCTCGAATAGGCCCCACCCCTGTTTAGCTCGCTATGCCATGGTGAACAAGAGCCCTGCCAGCCTTACCACTATTAAGGTAGGGCTAGGGGCTAGGGTCACCATTAATAGATTAGCTCACCGCCCCATGAAGGTTTGGGGGGACTATAGTGGCTAGAGTTTTGATAGGACCACTGTATCACAATTTTATTTCATATTTAGAAGAAAGAAACTTGAACTACATTTAATATAAATAAAAAATTCATGTTAACCCATTGATCAAGGAGAAGTAATCCAACTACTGAATCATAAATAAAGCAGAAAATAGTTTCTTTCTGTTTTAAAGAGTAAAAAATGATCTACATAATTTAAAATCAATGGATTTTGATATCCATGACATGAAACATATGAGTGGAAGATAATAAACAAGTGGAATAGGAGTCACTATGCACAATGCTACTCTGTCTTCCCTTCCACAACCTTATGTCTTGTGTCTTGTCTCTTCAAACATATCAGGCTTCTGTTTATCATGGGCGCCCTACTCTAGATAGTTTGGGAGTTGCTCGAATAGGCCCCACCCCTGTTTAGCCCACTATGCCATGGTGAGCAAGAGCCCTACCAGCCTTACCGCTATAAAGGTAGGGCTAGGGGCTAGGGTCACCGTTAAATTAGCCCACCGCCCCAAGCAGGGTGGGGAGGACTATAGTGGCTAGAGTTTTGATAGGACCACTATATCACAATTTTATTTCTTATTAGAAGAAAGTAACTTGAACTACATTCAATTTAAAGACAAATTCATGTTAACCCATTGATCAAGGAGAAGTAATCCAACTACCGAATCATAAATAAAGCAGAAAATAGTTTCTTTCTGTTTTAAAGTTCCAAAAATGATCTACATAATTTAAAATCAATGGATTTTGATATCCATGACATGAAATGTATGATAGGAAGATAATCAACAAGTGGAATAGGAGCCATTATGCACAATGCTACTCTGCCTTCCCTTCCACAACCTCATGTCTTGTGTGTTGGTCAATTTACTAATTTTAGTGTTCATAGTTTTCCATTGTCCATGTCTCTTCCTCCAGATATCACGTTTGACATCAATGACAAACTTTTCAACAGTAGGTTGATATTTTAGTCAATTTATTGTGTTTCTTGGGCTGTATACATGTACTACTCCAGTTGTACTTGCATCCCAAAGCATTCCATGGATGAGTGGACAATAAAGGAAAAACCAAGGCCAAGTAGAAATCACAATATCAACATGAAAACATTGATTGCTCAATGCAATCAATGTAGGTAGAGATTGAGATGGTTAAACTGGAGCAGATAAATCATGACAACTAAGAAAATTCTTGAAAAAAGGGTTGCATGAAAAGGATTCCATGAATGGTAAAAAACTATGATATTCTAGATTTACCTCACCCCAAAAGTGATGACATGGACTTAGAACATTGTTTTTCACTATACCCTTCCTTAATGGTGAAGATTCAACTACGCTAGCTCTTGTGGCAAAAGCCAATCAAGCGATAAAAAGTTAATTAGCTACCCTCTTCTTGAACTTGAGGAGTCTAGAAAGTGAGAGCATTATTGTTGATATGAACCTCACCACTAGGCTCATTCATTCATGAGGTAGAATGGTTGGATGGATTATTATTATGTTGATTTGTGCTGTCAGATGTTGAACCATTGGTATGTTTGCACATTGTTTTGCTTCTCATTGGACCACTAATGCTGCAATTCTAGGGTTATGATTTCAAGGAGTTCTAAAAGATAGAGCTCAACTGCATGATGTTCTTCTCATAACTGCCTTTGTTCATTGTTTTCTCAAATAGGCCTAAGAAGAGGCACTTTTTCTTGTATCTTGTCCAAAACCAATTCAATTCTATTTTCTCTAAATCTTGGACACATTTGGCATGAAAATCCAAGTGAGAGAGCTAGGGAAGTTGAACAGGTGTGATTTTTGGTGAGTGAGTTTGCTTTGCTTTTCTTGTAGTGTTTTGCATTATTCAGAACTTTGTTGACAATTTATTGAATGCTTGTCAGGTGCATCATATACCTAAAAGAGAAACACTGAGTTAAAACAAAACTCAGAAAAAATAAGAGTTTTATTGTTAGGCAAAAGTATGTGATCTACTTAGTAACTTACTAATAAATGAAGAAAAACTTTGAATAAGGAAATTGTCTTTTCCAAATAAATGATCATAGAAGAAGCCTTTGAAGCTTCTTGTGCAACCGTTATGTGTCCTTAAGACAGCCCAGCTTATAAGGCATAGTATCTTCTCCTCTTCTAGCCTCCAATTTTTTGCTTGATGGAAAAGGAAGGTTGGAATTGGTGAGGAAAATAGTATTAGCTTCCTAGAGACAAGGATCTGGCATTGATCTTTGTAGTGAGGCTTGCAATCTTCTAGGGAAATCCAATACTTGGGGAAGGCATGAAAAGATTTTAGTGAAGAATTGTAGAGGCAGTCTATCAATCTTTCTATCTTGTAGGGAGAAAAGCTTCTTCAAGTTCACTCAAAGTTTGTACATGCAAAATTCTCTTCTTGAATTCTCTATCTTGAGAATGGGGGGGGCGGGGGGGGTTGTATAGGAAAAGAGGAGAGGGAAGATCAAGGGAAACAAAGAAAGAAAACTTAACTTCAAAGAAGAAAAGAAAAGATGCCATCTCCTACTTAAAACATTGAGTTTTGGGAAGGAAATTGGAGAAAACAAGAAAACCCAAAGGAATCACAACAAGCCATGAGATGACAAGGTTGCCCATGTTACATGGACTGTCCCTTTTACTAGTGTTAGTCTCTTGAGCAACCCTACAACTTAGCGTGAATTATTTGTGAGGGTGGCCTAGTGGAAAAGGAGGCTTGATACTTGGATTTGACCTCCAAGTGAAGTCCTTCACGTTTTGGCGACACATGGATAATACCTATTCTTGCAACCTATGAATTATATGTAGTTCTAGTTGTACTAAGGATGTGAATTCATGATTTGATTACAATTATGTCTAGTTGCATGGTTGAACTTGGTACTTGTTATTACCTAGAAAACATGCCATCTCCTACTAAACAAGATGAGTTTTGAGAAGGAAATTCGAGAAAAACAAGCAAAAATCCAAATGACTCTTGACCATGCCAAAAGATGACAAAATCGCTCATGTCACAATATGGATTGCCCCATTTATTAGTGTTGGTTGCTTGGGCAATCCTACAACTTAGCATGGGTTATTGTGAGGGTGGCCAAGTGGAAAAGGAAGCTTGATACTTTGGTTTGGCCTGCAACTGAATCCCATCACACTGATGACAAATGGATGATAGCTATTCTTGCAATCTATCAATTATATGTAGATCTGGTTGTAATAAGGATGTATGGTTGTCATTTATTAATTCATGATTTGGTTATGATTATGTTTTGTTACATGGTTGAACTCTATACTCATTATTGCCCAGTGTAGCTACAAATGGAATGAATGGATAATGTTCATAAACTTGCAAGTCTCATTAGAGTTGTGCAGCAAGAAGCAAGGAGAAATCTTGCTTAATTGATGATTATCTTTAGACCTTGGTAAGGATCATGAAAATTGTGACAATATCTAAAGGCGGTGAGTTGTAAAACTTAGAGAATCTTACATGACATAGCTCCTAAGGCTTGCGTTTTCTTGTGTCAATTCCCATAAGAAGTCTTGTGATTTCCCATTGAATTTGAATGACTATGCCAGCTTTGTAAATTCTAATTCCCATGCTAAAATGAGCCTAAGGCTACTATATACTGTTGTATAGGTTAACCTATAAGACACGAGACATGATTTTGTAATGTTCTAGTGAGTGAAGCTAACTACCTTAGAATAGCTAACTTAGTGTGCATGTTCCAAGTGGTCAAAGCCATGGGTATTTAAAGGCTCGAGTTCAGAAGCTATATAACTAGGATTTTTGAATCTAGCATGTAATTGTCGTGTTATAGGCTAATCACATTCCCCAAATGTGAATTAGGCCCCCTGGTTGATTAATCTTTGTTATGAGCTGACTGTGTGATTTCCTATGGATAACTCCTTAGAGGAAGTGTTAGTGAACTACTCAGAGCTAAAACTGGATCGCTTGAATTGAGACCCATATTCTATGCATCTCCACAGGTTTCAGTAATCTTTGTTTCTACTTGTGAAGTCTAAATAAATTGAGCCTGGGAGGTTGTTGTTGAGTCTGATTTAATAAGTTTTAAAATCACTTTAGTTTATTCTCTTTGTTAAGGTTGTTGTTGAGTCTGATTTGATAAGTCTTAAAATCACTTCAGTTTATTCTCTTTGTTAAGGCCACACTTCGGGTAAATTCTTGACCCTAAATATCTTGAAATAGACCCCTAGTCAATGTGTGTCCCCGGGGTGGGAAGGTTGATGTATCCCTTTCCAAAAACTAGAACAAAAATTGCATTAAGGTCAAATTTATACGGAACCTTGTGACCATTGCGAGTCTTAGAAATAGAGCTATATCAATTATGTACCCAAGTGCATGAATCAAATAAATTTAATATGGAAATTCACATTTGTGGGCCATGCAGATAAATCCTTTACAATTATCGAATCAAGCTTCTGGATAAACTATGACTAATTAGAAGTCTGTATCTAATATGTCAAGAGTTGAGTCTTATTGAGAGACCTAGCTATTCAATGCATGCCACATGCTTGTCTCAAATTTAACTCTTAGCCTCAACGTGTCCTTTCTAAAGTAATCTAGAGTGGAGCCTTAGGATTTTGGAACCAACTTATGATTATGCCATATTTAAATAGGGCTCACATCCACCAAAGACTTACACTCAAAGAATTAACTTTTCAAACCTTGAGTTATTAATGTTTTCAAGTTGAGTGGGAGGATCATGCTTGATGTTATTGATATATTTCATGTTCAAAGTGTCAGTGGTCTTTCACAATGCCATGAATGTCTGCCACATGTCGTCTTATCCACTTATGTTGGAGTCTCTAAGTGTCTTAAACCCAAAGTTCCTATGCATGCTAATTCACTCGCTTGCATCTTGCATTCCTAGAAACCCAGTCTACATGTAACCCAGATTCATTTTAAAGTTTAAACGCTTGTCCAGTTATATGTGACATGTCAAATTCGTGACACTCTTCAGACCCAAGGCAGTTCTATTTCTTGATTTTATTGACAATTCACATCCAGAAGTGAGTGGATGTCAAATCAGAAGTGCCATGATGGAGCCAAATGTAATGTCCCCATTTTGAGCTAGCATTGGAGTTAGTGGATTTAGCCTATCATTGGGTCCTTGTAGGCTAATACTGGTGATTAGAGGACCCTGTTGTGGGTTTTAACCCCTTTTTGAAGGACTTACTATTTATAGTAAGTCAACTTATGGTTCTACTAAGCTCAGAGAATTTAGAGGAGTTATATGATGCTTTCACATTTTATTTCCAGCTTCCGGTTTGGACTCCAAGATTCTTGGAGGGAGCATCTATTTTTAGTAAGTCACCCTGTCAGGTTCATTCATCATCTTTCATCATCAGAATCACTCTTGTGTTGTCAGATTTTGATTCTGATGCTTCCTCAGTTGTTTTCGCAAGATGGGTGAATTATGATTATTATTTAATTAAATCGGCTAAGGTTGCCATTTTTATTGGGAATGTATTCTGAGCATCTTAGTGTTATAGCTCGTTGGAACCGGGTTGAGAAGTTTTAAATCCTGAGCTCATAAAATAGAGACCCTATGTGTTAGAATAGCATTATTTTAATAAAAGAGTCATTTTCAACATTAAAGTGAAGAGAAATATAATAGTTTATTATATTTCAAATGTGCACATAAAGCAAAGTCTTTTGTAAGTGAAAAGTGTGTGAGAGAAGATATCTTTTATTATAAAAGCAATGCTTTGGGCAAAAAGGAATTCATTCTTGACTTGTGCATTTTTATTGAAGTTTTGGAAGTGGAGAAATTTGGCTAGGGTTTGAGGACTGATTCCTCTCTGCTGCAATTTAAATCATCATTTATTGGTGGTGAATTTTGCTACTAGATACTGGACATTCAATTCTGATTCTGTGGATGCAAATTTGGTGCTATTGTATACCAAATTTGAGGAGAATTATTTAATTGCTGCTGTTACAGAGACATTATTATGGTGGAATGATTTTCTTCAGAGTTTCATATTGATACTAAAAGGCTGTTATATCTTCCAGAGTAGTTGTGAATTATATAGGAGAGGCTGTGTTATCTCCCACAGAAGCTGCATATTAATTACAGAGGGTTGTGTCTCAATACAAGAAGCTGCATTTCACTTCTTGAGGGCAGCGATTAATAATTGGAGGCTGCGTTTTGTTTTTTGGGTGGCTGCGTGGACTTTCTTTAAGCCACGTTTTCATTCCCCAAGGCTGCGTCAACTATATATATTGGTGGCATCATCATTAGAGAGGCCGTACCTACTTGCCAGGTGCCCAACATTAAATATTGTAATTTTTTTTTAATATATATTTGCAATGACTTTTGAATTATAAATTAAATTGTTGAGCTTGGGGTGATAATATCAAATTGCTATATGTTATTATTTTATTTCGGAAAAGATACTAGAAAATTCAAACATTGTCAAAACAAAAACACATTTGCAAAGAATTCAGGAAGAAAAGTTATTTTCTTAGCAAGGAGCTAGGCAGGCTCTTTACAGTGGTATCAGAGCTTTGATCTTGCCAGCCTGAAGGTTATAAGGGCTTAGCTATGGCAGACAGGTTTGTGCCTGGTATGCATTATGTCCGCAGGGGTAGAGCTTCACCCCCACCAGAGGGTAGTAAACAGGGAAAACAGTTGAATGGCATGGTTAATCTTAGGAAGCAAACAAATGCCATGATGGAAAGTATGGAAAAGCTTAGAGAAAATCAGGAAAGGATGAGTGCTTTGCTTTCAAATCCGTCAACCATAGACAATGTGGCAAGGTATATGGTTTGCATTTTTAAAAGGTCTTCCTCATAGAGAAAACAAGAAGAGAACCGGGAGGATTGTACAGGTGTAGTTTCCGTAGGCAGCAACCATCACGTAGTGGAGCCTTTTCTCACTGAGGCAGTTACCAGTCCCTATACACGTGATGATGGAGGCTCTTCCCAGGAGCATGTGGTTATGACAGACTTGCTTGAGGACAGCTGCATTGAGTCTCATTATTTCCATGTGACAGGAACTCGTGATCATGGGAATGCTGATGACATGATAGTCACCATTGATTGCAGCCCTACATCAACTGGTAGCAATGAAATTACTAACGATATAGGTTCTGATTTTTATGACAGCAGTCCTATGTTTGAGCCTATTGATGTCGTTGATGACAGGGCAAGTGTAGAGGATGTTGTGGATATCACTATGGGTTTTGACTCACATGATGAGAGTGTTAGTTTTCAGGATCACATGTTGAATGCGAGTTCTTCTAATTCTGATTTCAATGATAGCAGTGAGTCACGTTGGCAGTGGCATGAGATATCAGAGGTTTTACAGGTTGGTGATATTGGCATTGATGATGTGGACACTATTGATGTTATCTATGAGGATGATTCATGCTGCAGTGAATATCATATCAGATATTGGATGATGACTTAGAGTGATTGTTGGATGATGATAGGTCCCAGAATCATAGTTTACAAGGACTTATTGTAGATAGTGAGGATTCTTAGAGACATGAGTCCATTCAGGTAAAGCAGATTACACATTATGTCTCTCACAGATCGCATTTTTTTACCTAGATCAACACATGGGATCAATTCACTTTGTGAACAATCCCTTATTTGATGTGGATGTCGTTATGACTTATGACAATCCGCTGTTTGAGCTCAGTGATGATCCCTTTCAGGAGTTGTACGATGATGATGATGTTAGGGATCCTATTAGTACACCTGGTTATCAGACAGAATCTACAGGATGCCAGTCAGTTTTTACTGAGCAGTTTACAGAGGTGTACACAGTGAGGAGTGCTTTTAGTTTCACTTTTGATCCTCATGTTTAGGATATCTACCAGTTACAGAGTTCTTTAGTGCATCCATTTGATGACTGGTATGATGGTTTGGTTTGCACGAAGACTGGGGCAAGTCCAATCTGTTGGTTGAGTTACTTCTGTGTGGGTTACTCTCAGTTGAGTTTCTCCCCCGTGGTGATCCTGTTGCAGCATTTTCAGTTTGGGTGTTGAGTGCAGTTTCTTAGTTGCTGATGTTTGTACTGCTGATGCTGATGATTTCTACACAGGAGTATGGTGAGGACAAGGACATTACTCCATTCTATCCTTGGGATCCAGGTGGACTTCTGTGTTTTGTTTTCTGAGATTGCTTGGAGACAAACAATTTCAGGGAGGGAGGATTGTAATGTCCCCATTTTGAGCTAACATTGGAGTTAGTGGATTTAGCCTATCATTGGGTCCTTGTAGGCTAATACTGGTGATTAGAGGACCCTGTTGTGGGTTTTAGCCCCTTTTTGAGGGACTTACTATTTATAGTAAGTCAACTTATAGTTCTACTGAGCTCAGAGGATTTAGAGGAGTTATATGATGCTTTCACATTTTATTTTCAGCTTCCGGTTTGGACTCCAAGATTCTTGGAGGGAGCATCTATTTTTAGTAAGTCACCCCGTCAGGTTCATTCATCATCTTTCATCATCAAGATCACTCTTGTGTTGTCAAATTTTGATTCTGATGCTTCCTCAGTTTTTTTCACAAGATGGATGAATTATGATTATTATTAATTAAATCGGCCAAGGTTGCATTTTTATTGGGAATGTATTCTGAGCATCTTAGTGTTATAGCTCGTTGGAACCGGGTTGAGAAGTTTTAAATCCTGAGCTCATAATATAGGGACCCTATGTGTTAGAATAGCATTATTTTAATAAAATGGTCATTTTCAACATTAAAGTGAAGAGAAATATAATAGTTTATTATATTTCAAATGTGCACATAAAGCAAAGTCTTTTGTAAGTGAAAAGTGTGTGAGAGAAGATATCTTTTATTATAAAAGCAATGCTTTGGGAAAAAAGGAATTCATTCTTGACTTGTGCAACTTTATTGAAGTTTTGGAAGTGGAGAAATTTGGCTAGGGTTTGAGGATTGATTCCTCTCTGCTGCAATTTGAATCATCAATTGTTGGTGGTGAATTTTGCTACTGGATACTAGACATTCAATTATGATTCTGTGGATGCAAATTTGGTGCTGTTGTATACCAAATTTGAGGAGAATTATTTAATTGTTGCTGTTATAGAGACATTATTATGGTGGAATGATTTTTTTCAAAGTTTCATATTGATACTGGAAGGCTGTTATATCTTCTAGACTAGTTGTGAATTCTATAGGAGAGGCTGTGTTAGCTCCCACAGAAGCTGCGTATTAATTATAGAGGGTTGTGTTTCAATACAAGAAGCTATGTTTCACTTCTTGAGGGCAGCGATTAATAACTGGAGGCTGCGTTTTGTTTTTTGTGTGGCTGTGTGGACTTTCCTTAAGCCACGTTTTCATTCCCCAAGGCTGCGTCAACTATATATATTGGTGGCATCATCATTAGAGAGGCCGTACCTACTTGCTAGGTGCCTAGCATTAAATATTGTAATTTTTTTTTAATATATATTTGCAGTGACTTTTGAATTATAAATTAAATCGTTGAGCTTGGGGTGATAGTATCAAATTGCTATATGTTATTATTTTATTTCGGAAAAGATACTAGAAAATTTAAACATTGTCAAAACAAAAACACATTTGCAAAGAATTCAGGAAGAAAAGTTATTTTCTTAGCAAGGAGCCAGGCAGGCTCTTTACACCAAATAAGCAAATTAAATCTGGAGAAGCCTGAGCACATAAGGGACCTGAGAATTTCATGCAATTTATTAGATTGAGTTAGCTCACATTTGCAAGGCTAACATCTACTGGATCTAGATGATTTATATATCCTAACGTGGCAAGATTTTCACTTCTAGGATCTCATGAAACAAGAGAACTAATCAACCAGACTTGGCCATATGTCCCTCTACCGAGTTTGACAAAATTTGATGGCTCAGCTCAAACTAAATATAGTCTTGAAGCCCATCGCACAAGTCTCACCCTACATTTAGATAAACTGAGGACTCATGCAGACTCGGACATGAATGCATGGGTTCAACATTAATATCTGATTTGAGGAGCTAAGTATGTCAACTCTAGGAGATTCTCGACACAAGTTATCAAGAGTTATTGTTCTCATGAGCCACATTCTTTAATAACAGAAAATATAGGTGAAAGCTCAAGAAGTACCAATAAAAAAGAATGAAAAAGATCGGTCTGGTTTTTACCAAGCTCGTTGGGGGCGTTACAATATTGTAATGGCAGGTTGAACAAGATCCCTTAAAGAATATAGAAATGCATTCAAAATTTTCCTAAGTTTGTATCAATGCATGTGAAGCTCCTTGTTTCAGCAGAAAATTTAGCCGTCTTCCTTTTTATCGACTCTTCTACAAGAAAATCTTTGATTTTATCAACATTCACGATTGTCTAATTTTTAAATGCAAGCTTACTTAATTGATTGCTATCTATTTTACTATACCTAGCCTTTCTTCATTTAACATTTCCTGTCAGTGACATTGCATATGTAGATCATTCTCCTACTCCAATTTTTCACTAAACTTGTTTCTCTGGAATTCTTTCCAAGATGAGCAATATGTACTGCCTTGTCTTCAATCAGGGTAAGATCTAAATTATTTTAATTCAAGAGATTTCATGTGATATGTATTCTCATTTTACTTGAACTTGAGTTGTCATAGATTTTTCCTTTCATGATCCTGTATTCATGCAAACATGCATTATAAGAGAGAATCACAGAATATGCATTCTTAAATGGACATATGCAAAAAAAAGCATATTTCAGTCCTGGTCATAGTCCAGAGATATTGACATTAATCACAAACCCCTGACATAAAAAGCTCTTACTTTAAGCTTATCTTTGATTTTCTGTTGTCTATAGTATATACAAATCAGATCGGCAGTTACAAGTCAACCACATATCTAACTTCATATTATGGATGCAGAGGTTACTGACATATATACTATTGACATCAGCACAGATAGTTTATAAACAAGTAGCCAGTTCACTGTGCAGTTTCCTGTGATGACACCTAGATAGCAATATATAATATATGTAGCTCCAATAAAGGGGCAGAACAGTCCTATTAATTATATATTAAGGCCTGCACATTAAAATTGAAGGCAATCTGTGACAGCATGGCAAATAATGTGTTGAAAAACTGATGGACAATGTTGCTCAAAAAGTTTCAAGTTTAATAAAGGATGTTTATTAAAACACTACAATTAGAGAGGAACTGTTCAAATTCTGAAAAGATTCACCAATTTCTCCATTTCAAATCACAGTAATTCTGAGCTACAGAATAAGGTTGTGAAGTTTTTCTCCTATATTTTATTGATATGCTTATGTTGAGAGCCACACTTAACATTTCTCTTCACGTGTGCCCATCAATCCGGATTAAGGACTAATATAAATAGATATAATGTATATCCACCATTAATGGAAATTAAAAGGCTGAAGGAATTTGTGAAGATAACAAATGAAGAAAGAAAGATGCTATGTCAGCTATTGTTCTGGTTTAACATTTACATCAACTCACCCAACACATAGGATGTCCACAAATAACCGTGACCTAATTTTCAATGTGTTTCAGATATTTTGCAATGTATCTACTCAAAGATGAAGTTACTAATTACAAATACCATTGAAACAGAGTTCTTTGCTTCAGCACACTCTGCACAGCAATATTACTTGCTGTATGGTGCAGTATGGCATTCATGCCAGGAAAACTTATTTGGATCACATTTTTTCTTTAGTAAGCAGGATTGTGTTGTGTTGTAAACACATACGCCCCATTCCAAATGGGGACCCCTTTCTTTCCCTTAGTGGCTTAGTGTGTCATAGGTGGTGTTAGTTTTGGCTTAGCTTGGCAATAGTTTGGGTCTTTTAGTCTCCTAGCAGTTGGGAAGTTTTGTCAAGTCTGGGTTGCATTTGAAAAATTGCAATTCAAGTTCTAGTTGGAAATGCTAAAGTTCAAAGGGCTAAGTAAAGAGCAAGAACAAATTCTAAGTCTTTGGTGAAAACACAAGTTAATTTCAAGGTGAAAAATGGAGGAGCATTGTGGATTTCCACCTAAAACTCTAATTTATGACCTCTAGCCTTTGTATTTCCACCTAAAATGTGGAATCCTGACCTAGAAAGGAGACATTCCTAGCACAAAGGTTAAAATTCACCCAAGTCAAGTTTGATTTTCAGCTAAAAGTGCAAACTGCACTCCCCTTGATGTCTATTTCCACCTAAAATATAAATTTCCACCCTAGGCGTGCTTCATTTCCATCTAAAATCCAAATTCTTGACCTAGAAGTGAAGGTGAAATTCAAGGTTTACAACAAGCAAAGACAAGAAAGAGATGAAGTTTGAGACTTCCAATTGATGAAGAAAAATAAAATTCAAAACAAGTGGTGGTGTAATTGGAAAATCAAAAGAGGTGGACAAGAGAGGTGAGTATTTTGAAGTTGGACAAGAGAGGTGAGTATTTTGAAGTTGCAAACTCATTTTCCACCTAAAAATCAGAAATTCTGTCCTCCTTGCAAGGCATTTCCACCTAAAACCTGAATTTCTGCCCTTGAGTAGTGAAGATCAAATTTTGAAGTTTGAAATATTAAGGATGTAGATGAACAAATCAAGAAGTAGAAGTGCAGAATTTTGAGGGTTGGAATGAAATGTTGAAGTTTATGATCAATTTCCACCTAAAAGGTGAAATTCCGCCCTACCTTGAGATAGATTTCTGGCTGAAATTGAAATTTCTGCCCTCATGAAGCAGTTGACAATCAAAGTTCAAGACATGTAAGGTGAAGATGGTTGGGTTTGAATTCAAAGCGACCAAGTGATGATTCAAATTTGAAACAAATTTCTACCTAAAAGTGGAATTTCCGCCCTAAGTGAGAGATGATGTTTAAGGTTTCAAGACATACGAGTGGTATGAAATGCAAGGGAAGGGGAGGTTCAACTGAAAATCAAGCAAGTGAAGTGAAAGTTTTGAAGGTCAAGATGAAAATTTCTAAGTTGCAAGGTGAATTCCCACCTAAAAATCTCAAATCCGACCCTAAGCATGATGCATTTCCAGCTAAAAAGAGAAATCCCGACCTCAAGCATGCCTTATTTCCAGCTGAAAGCAATTTAACAAAATATCCAGCTTAAGTCAGAATTTTCGACCTCTCCTTGAGATCAAATACCAAAATTTGAAGAGTAAAAGGTGAGGGTTTCCAAATTAGATGTTTATAATTGGAGAGACAAAATCAGATTGCATCATTCAATTCCAATTCTAAATAAAGGATTGTTTATCATAAAAACATTTTTTAGAGTTCTTTGAAATTCCCTTGCATTTCATTTTGATTTGTGTTGATGTCAGTTTTGTACCACTACATAACATATAGCAATTGAACACTTGATATAGAATACCAAACACTCAACCCTCTCTTGAAAAGTATATATTCATGAAAAACATGAGATAACTCCAAGGTTCCTTACACCTGTGGATACTAACTCAGTTATATTAATGTGATTTGCTGGTTAATCACATAGGCGGGCTTACGTTGTTCATTCAAAGATAACTTGGTGGTACTTCGCTTGCTTGACTTGTTCTTTTCTCCTTGATCACTTTCACTTTCAACTACTCCTACCACTAACTACTTATTGCTCTACTACTACTCCTATGAATGAAGAAATTAGCAAATGGACAAGGATCCAACCAAATGAAAGCTTGCCTGCGACGCTACCTCCGTTGGTGCAATGATTCAAAGGGGATACTCTTAAAATTTTCACACTGACCTCCGTTGGTGCAATGATTCAAAGGGGATACTCTTAAAATTTTCACACTGACACCTATCTTCCAACCCAACTTGAAGTACAAGCGAAAAGATGAAATGCAACTAGAACTTGGGAGCGATTGGACTAAATTACCACACAAGGCTTCCTAAAAAGCCGCTAGAATGCTAGTGACCTAGTATATAGATCCCTATCAAACATTCACTAACATCACCATACAACTAGCCATCTACTTCTATTCTAACAACATGAAATGAAATCCTACTTTAATTTGAGAGATGAGAAGAACCATGCAAATACACCAAAATGATCATGTATATCCACCATGCAAACCACAACAATGAATAGAGAACAATTTTGATAGTATTTTGGCAACAATTCTCCAACATAACTCCCTTTTACAAATGAGAACAAATGGCCTTATATAGAGGCTCAAAATTACAATGAGTGGCCAAGATTAAGGGGCAAAATCAAGGGCCAAGATTAAACCTTACAAACCCTAATTAGGGTTACCATCTTTCAACCAATTACATGAGGGCACCAACTTTGTGGGCCAATGAGAAAATTACAATAATCTGTCAATCAATGAGAACATGGGACACTTGGCATGATTTGATTGCATGCACAAGAAATTGCCACCTCATCAACCTTATCTTATAAATTCATTTAATCCTTGAGATGAGGTGAAGCCTTGGATGCTTGAGCTCATCCTTAGAAACTTTCTCATCACCACTTGAACTTACTTGATGTCCGGACCTTGAAAAGGCGAGGTCTACATGCACTTGGGGTAATCTTGCCTTGGCCTCGGTGGCTTGCCTGGATGTGAACCTTCTTGCAATTTGAGAGCCCTGCTCTTGGCCACCACCCTGAAATCGAACTTGACCTCTTTCAACCTTTCCTCTCGCTTTCCTCCTTCATTATCCTTGCCTTCTTTAACCTTCCTTCCTACTCAAATTTGGTTTGCACGTACCCCCCTCTGCTTCAATACTCTTGGGTTCTGGGGGCACCTGCCTTGGCCATACCTCCTTGAGTGGCCCACAATCCACCCATTACTTGATTTGAAATAATCGTTAAGTTCATCAATTGCCTCCTAGCTAGTGTTTTCCTCTTTGGCTAACCCCTGAATGTCTTCAACTATTCGGACTGCCACAACTTTGCCCCTTGGCATAAGCATCTGCCTCAACCATAGTGGTGCAGTGCATCTCCCCAAATCTGGATTTGGTTCGACTAACAAAGCATCACCAATAGCCTTGCAATCAAATAGAAGAGGTAGGACCCCATGTAGAATTGCTTCTGATTTTGCACTATCCTAAGTTGCAACTCTAAATTCTCGCTAATAATCCTAGCCCAATCAAACTTTCTTTTTTCATTATCAATTCTTTCAATAAAATAATACATCCAAGGATCAAATTGTGTACCTTGAGCGGAGCCCATGACTCGGTTGAGAAGCACAATAAGGTCGCCATACTCTGATTTGAAATCTGATCTGATGAGCCTTGACGACTTGGTAACTCCTTTCTTGCCCTCGTGCAACCAATTCTCAACTGTACCATGTCCGCTGTGCCGATGTTGGTGTCACCCACTCGCTTCAATTTTGAGAAGAAGGTGGTCTTGGGCATCATGTCCTCCTTGTCTTTCTTGGTATACATTCCCCTCGGGTTCTTGCTTGCACTAGCATCCGCCATCCTAACCCTTATTTCTGCCTCTTCTTTCTACAATGAGATGGGACTACCACTTATTTTTGCCTCTTCAATTCCTATCACACTACACTTATCTCTGCCTCTCCAAACCTAGGGATGGAACTACCACTTATTTCTGCCTCTTCGAAAACTTATGAGATGGACTACACTTATATCTTCCAACTTCGTTCCTAGGGGTGGGACTACCACTTATATCTCCTTTCTCCAAATCCTATGAATGAAAACTACACTTATATCTCCCAACTTCAAGCCCTAGATGAAATGATGAAGTGGCAGATGAAAAATGCAAGCAAGAAATGGGAAAAGAACCAAGTAAGAACAAGGGAAGAAATCTGCCTTACTAATCAGCCTTCACCAACAAACTTGAAGCTCCTCTTCTACACCAAACAATCACTTTTCCACCAAAGAAGAAGAAGATACTAAAAAAAAATCTGCAGTCCTTTTGATATTCTCACAGCACTTTCCAGATTTTCACAACTCTCCAAAATAGCAATCTGCCCTCTCTTGACAATACAGCAAGTGCTGCTTGATGAATTTCGCAGCCTCTCCTTGTCCTTCAAAATTTTTTGCAAGTCTGCCCAACATGCGGCCTCTTCAAAAAAAATCACAGGTCTGCTCCTAGACAATTTCGCAACTTGCTGCCTTATGAATTTTGCAGCCTCCCCTAACAAATTTGCAGGCTGCCCTTGAATAAATAGCAGGCCTCCACCTTCAGATTCGTAGGCTGCAATACTAAATTTGCTACCCTTATAAATTTCGCAAATGCTGCTACTGCTCCTGCCAAGAGAAATGAGGAATGAGTGAAGAAATGAGGAGGAAGGCTCCCCCTTTATACTGATTTTTACCTCCAAAAAGGCAGGGCCGACTTTCTAGGAGGAAAAAAAATAAATTAAAATTGCCAAGTTTAACATAAATTAAATAAAAACAAAATCGCATGGACCAAGGAAATATGAAAATTAATTACAAAATTGTCAATTAATTAATGAAAAAAATCACAAGACGGCTAGGATAGAGCTGGGGCTATCTTGGAGGTGAAAAAATTTAATTTATTTAGCCCATGACAAGCAAATTTTGAAAATAAGATGGGGCTGCTAGTTGTAATTTTGAGATTTCCCCAAGAAAATTAATTTTAATGCATTTAATCACAACCTCACCAAAAATCGAAAATTTGCAAGCCAATCATAATTCAAACAATTTCAAATTTTCATTTATTCTTTTTCCATTTAGAAATTTCGAAAATTTCCCCCTTGGCAATTTAATTAATTAATTATTTTGCAACCCAAAAATCATTTTGCAATTTAATTTCCATTTGGCCATTAATTTTTGAACATTTTGCAATTAAATCAAATTTGGCAAATTAAATTTTCACTTAATTTCCATTTTCACCACCAAAAATTTATAAGATTTTCCCAAAAATATCCAATTTCACAATTAAATTTCGAAAATGTTCAAGTTTTTCAATTTCATCAATTTTCAAAAATTCATCTAAGTCCAAAATTTGCAATTTTATCCCACCAGATATTAAATAAAATTTTCTCATCAAATTTCATTTGCCCTGAAGACAAAATCGACTGTTTAAGAAAATCAACGTTTCACACGAGGTGAAGACAAGCAATACCCTCCCAGGCGCTTCAAAAACATCCAAGGTGAAAAATTGTCCTTTCAAAACCTCTGGATCGCCCAAAATTCGCCAAGGCACCCAAATACTCAGACCTAGGAAAATTGTCAAGGCCCGCTCAAAAAAAATGAGGGTCCCCAAATTCTTTGGGTCGATGGTGTGAAAACCTCACAACAATTTGTAGCTTTAATCCAAAATGTTTTATTTTTCAAGTTTGATGCAAGACGAGATAAAATGTTCATAGAGAGGAGAGACTCAAGGAGTCCAAGATCAAGATATTTCAAGATGACAAGGAAATGGACAAGTTTGAGCTCAAAGACAAGACTTCCACCTAAGACAGAACGCAAGATAAGATTACAATTGAGGAAGGCTATCACAATCTTGGATCAATAAGAAGGAAACCCAATTATTGCAAGAAGGTCAAGATTAGTGCTAAGAGATTTCCACAATCCATCAATTAAAGTGAACTTTTTAGAAATAGGGAATACTGAGAGGGGGGGGTGAATCAGTATTCCACAAACTTTTACTTTTGCCCAATTATGGATATAACAAATTAATTTGAAGCTTGCAAAACAAAGTAAACTAAATAACAAGCATAGCGATAAAGTAAATGAACTCATAACACCATGTTTGTTCTCGAGGAAACCCTGGCCAAGGGAAAACCTCGGTGAGGATGATACCCACAACTAATCCACTAATCAAAAGTATCCAGTTAAGGATGTTGACCTTGTTAGGAGTCTATTACATACATATAGTGTCTCTGTCCTGATTAAAGGACTCTAGGCCTTGTTAGAAGCCTCAACCCTATTAGGAGGTGATATTACAAAATGAAATGTTTGCGAGATGAGCTCACTGCCCAAACATGCAATATACAATGATATCTGAATACAAAGGTAAAGTACATAACCTTTCACTGTTGCCGAATAGCTTTCCTATTCTAATTTAGCTGTCTAGGCTATTAGCTTTCATACACAGAGTCTGCTTGCTTTTCTTCTTACAATATACAACTTCGCATCATAACATTACAAAAACTTATTGCTTTTTTTTCTCACATTACATGCTTCTTACATATAGACAAGTTATTAAGAATAATAACTTCCACTCAACTTTACTAAGCATAAACTCTTTCCAAAATACAAAACTAATTCATGCTGCCTAAGGGTTAATATCTAGGATGTCGTCCCTTATATGGTTAAGTCATTATTTTGATAAACAAAATAATCCCTTAACTAATATTCTCATTTTGTCTTCTTTCTTTGTTCAAGTCAACTTCAACACTGTCTCTATTATTCTTCAATATCTTCTTCTGTACATGCCGTACAGACATGCGCTTTCATATGTGACTTTGTTATACATATAATTATCCATGTTCAAGTGTGCATGCACTGAACCCACTTCTGTGAACATCGCTAACAAAAACTGGCTCTGATTGGACTAGTAAATACTGCTGTACTTAGACAATTTTTACTTGCGCTCATACAAAACTGTTTTCTTCTATAGTGAGATCATCATAGTGATTATATGTTGCCATAATGACAACAACCTGATATCCTGCTCAGCCAAATTGCCAACAATTATTTTTGGCTTTGATTGTGTGTAGATTTTTGCATCAACTTTTCGAATCACACTTTGTGATCCATCATCAGGATGAGAAAAGTTGAAGGAGCAAATACGATTTACTGTTGCAGACCAGCCAAATATAAAGGAGGAAAAAGGGAAGAGAATGGGTAGGCACAAGGAATGAGAAAACAAGGTCACCAAATAATTGAAAAGACAATAGTTAAGAGTAAAAAATGAAGAGAGGAGCAACACAAAAAACAAAAAATAACAAAGGGAATTTAAAAAAAAAAAACTACCTCAAAAATAAAGATTACGAGGGACACCATATTAACAAAGCCAAAGAAGAGTTAATAAGCAAAAGAATAAAAATATGATAAAACCAATCAAAAGAATAAAAAGTAGAAAATGTATAAATATATAAACTAAAATAATAATAATAATAATAAAGAAAAATATATAAAAATGAAAATTCAAACACCACAAACAAAACAACACTAAGAACACAAACGAGGGTAAAAAAGGAAAAAAGAAAGATAATAAATAATAAATAAAATACTATATAAATATGTATAAGCGTGAGGGTATACATAATAATAAGAAAGATTAGTAAAAAAGATAAAATAATAAACTTAGAAAAAAAATGATAATAATAAGAAAACAAAAAAGACAACTCAAACACCCCAAACAAAACTACAAAAACACACAAGCGAAAAAACAAAACATAAAAATACCAAAACTAAAATATTACTAGTAAATATGTGTGTGCAAAAATATCTAGGGGTGTGTGCACCTACACACACATACGAGAGAGAGAGTGTGTGTGTATAAAAGCAAGAATGAGAGAAAAAGCCTAAATGGAAAAAAAATAACAACTAAAAAGGGGTATAAGAGAAACATAAAAATGAAAACTAAACCATAACTAAAAATACTCAAAACAAAAATTAAAATACAAAGAAAGAAAGAAAACTAATAAATGCAAAAAAAAACCTAAGAGAGCGAGACTATGAAAATAAAGAAAAATCAAGCGAACACGAAAGAGGCAAAGAACAAACTAAGCAAGAACCCCTCCAGAGGTACACGCCAACCAAGAGAAGCCTTGAACCTAGCAATCGAGACAAAAGCCAAAAAAAAAAAACACAAGCTAGAAAGGAGAAGGCGAAGATGGACTTGCCAAGCCGGGAACACAAAATTGAAACCTAAAAGAAGAGCCACAAGAGCACCACTAAATGGGAGGAGAAAAACAAGCCAAGAACAAAGATGGGAGAGAAACAAAAAGGCCTTGGGGGCAAGAGAAAGGAGGGAGGGGACAAGAGCCTATCTGAGCTTGGCTAATAAAGGATGCCAAGAGACACTGATGCTCAATCCATCATCTTGGTTAAGGCTTGAGGGATGGTTAAAAATTTCAATAGCCTCCTTGAGCTTTCTTTTGAAGAAGTTGTCTTCTCTGCAAAGCACTTGGGTGCTTTCCTAACAAATATGGTTCTTGGTGGAGAGGGAGTGCTCTGCAAGAGCCGAAGAGATCACTCATGTTTAATGTCTGCACCATGTTCTCTAATTCTAGTGCAAAATGAGCGACCCATCTCTCCTATGTAAGGAGTGCCACAAGAGCAGACGATCTTGTAGACTCCTGATTCTAACAAGATGTCCCTATGGTCTTCGAGAGGTGGGATGCAGTTTTTTTAACACTGAGAAATGTTTGAAAGAACACCGAAGGCCTTTTTTGAGAAGAATCTTGGCAATTTTGTGCGAAATGCCTTCAATGTAAGGAATGGAAGCACTATGAAGGACCTGAGAATGAGAGGGATTAAAGGGAGAGAAAAGACGACTCTTGGCTTGGTTGAAGGCCCTAGATATTTGCTTGTTGGTGTACCCATTTTGAATGAACACCACACGAAGATGGCCTAACTCTTGGTTAAGGTTATCCTCATCACAAATGCAATAGGCTCTCATGGCAAGGGTTTTGAGAATACCCAACTTTTGGCTCGGGTGGTGATGAGAGGAAGCGTGAAGGTAGCGATCAATGCAGGTCGCTTTACGATACACTTTATGACCAAGAGAGCCATCAAACTTCCTGATGAGGAGAATGTCAAGGAATGAGAGCTGATTGGCACTTTCAATTTCCTTGGTGAAGGAGATGCAGTGAGAAACGCTATTAAGGTGGGCATGGAGTTCTTCTAACTTCTGAAGACCATGCGGTCAACAAACATTAGTGTCATCCACATAACATTTCCACCACCTTGGCTTAAGAGGAAAGGAGAAAAGAGCCACCTCTTTGAAGTGCTCCATATATAGGTTAGCTATAATTGGCGAAAGAGGGGAGCCCATGGCCACACCTTCCACTTGTTCATAGATAATGCCTTGGAAAGAGAACGTAGATCTTAGGCACAACTCAACAAGGGAAGCAATCTCTTCATTTCTTTTATTCTTGTCTAACTAAATGGAATCAAGAATGGGGACCTTGATGAAGAGAGAAACCACATCAAAGCTAACTAAGATATCATTGTTATCAAGTCTTTTATCCTTGATAAAATCAATGAATTGGTTAGAATCTTTGCTGAAGGACTCAATTTTACCAACTAGTTGAGAAATAAATTTAGCAAGGTACAGAGCCAACTTATAGGCTGGAGAACCTATGGTGTCCACGATAGGTCTTAACAGAATGCCATCTTTGTGAATTTTAGGGACACCATAGATGCGAGGTATCACCTCTTTAGTGGGACACAAGTGTTTCTTAGTATCCCTATCAAAGGAAGAGACACTGCAGATTTGGCTTTCCTGAAATTCTTGGGGCATGGGTTCCTCGACAAGGCTTTGTACCTGTTAGTATCCAAAAGAAGATCCAACATCTTGGATACATAGTCGGATTTGTTCAAAATAACGTTCGATTACCTTTTTCATCACTAGTGTTGGAGGGGTCAAAAGTTGTGAAAAAAAAAAACAAAGAATAGAAGCTTTGTACGATGAAAAGAAAAAAAAACATATAGTTACAAAAAAAACCACCTAGGGCAAACATAGAGCCATGGTTAGCTCGCATGCGGAGACCCGTGGTGGGAACCCAAGTGAGCTCGTGGGCGAGACCCTTGGGCTACACTAGAGGCAAACAGAATCCCCACTTGGGTCAAGCCACAATGATCTCGTGGGCAAGATCCGCGGCGGGAACCCCGATGATCTCGCGGGCGAGACCCGTGGTTGGAACCCTGACGATCTCGCGGGTGAGACCCATGGTGGGAACCCCAGCAAGCTCGTAGGTGAGACCCTTGGGCTACACTTGAGGCAAACAGAAACCCCACTTGGGTCATGCCACAATGATTTCGCCAGTTCGTGGGCGAGACCTGTAGGAGGGGTCAAAAGTTGCAAGAAAAAAACAAAGAATAGAAGCTTTGTATGGTGAAAAGAAGGAAAAATGTGGAGTTAAAAAAATCCACTTGGGGCAAACGTCGACCCATGGCGAGATTGCAAGTGGAGACCAAGGGAGAGCCGCGACGAGCTCGCCGGTGAGACCCTTGGGCTACACATGGGACAAACAGAAATCCCATCAGCCACGTTGAGGTTCAGGGCGAGCTCGTGGGCAAGCCATGAGGTGGGATCCCCGGCGAAGTCATAGACGAGCCCCAGGGCGAGATCCTCGCCGAACTCACGAGTGAGCCCCAGGGCAGGAACCCTAGCGAGCTCGAGGACGAGACTTGTGAGCGGGGTACAAAGTCACCTAAAAACCAGAGAATGGAGGCTCCATTTGACGAAAAGAATGAAAAATCTAGAGTTATAAATTTTTTTTTTGGGGCAAACATGGAGTCACGAGAAGCTTGAGGACGAGCCTCGTGGCGGGAACCTCGTCAGCCACAACGAGCTTCAGGGCGAACTCGTGGGCGATCCCTAGGGTGGGATCCCTGACGATCTTGCGGGTGAGCCCTGGGAAAGAACCCTAGAAACCTCGCGGGCGAGATTCGTGGGCGGGGTCAATAGTCACCAAAAAAAATAGAGAATGGATGCTCTGTATGACGAAAAGAACGAAAAATCCAAAGTTAAACAAAAAAAACCACTTGGGGTGAATATGGAGTTACGTTGAGCTCGCGAGCGAGCCCTCTAGCTAGAACCATGTTAGCCATGTCAAGCTTCAGGGCGAGCTCGTGGGCAAGCCTCGAGGCGGGATCCCGACGATCTCACAGGAGAGCCCTAGGGTGAGAACCTCGACGATCTTGTAGGCGAGCCCCTGGGTGAGAACCCTAGGGAGCTCGCAGGTGAGACTCGTGGGCGGGGTCAGAAGTCGCCGAAAAAAACAGAGAATGGAGGTTTTGTATGATGAAAAGAAGGAAAAATTCAGAATTTAAAAAAAAACCACTTGGGAGTCACAGGGAGCTCGTGATTGAGCCTTGCGGCAGGAACCCTGTCAGCCACAGTCAGCTTCAAGGTGAGCTTGACGACAAGCTCCGGGGCAGGAACCATAGTGAGATCGCGAGCGAGAGTTGTGGTTAGGGTCAAAAGTTGTTGAAAAGAAACGCAGAATGGAGGCTTCTTATAATGAGAAGAACAAAAATTTCAGAGTTTAAAAAAAAAAACCACTTGGGGAAAATATGGAGTCGCGACAAGCTTGCAGGTGAGCCTCGCAGCGAGAACCCCATCAGCCATGTTGGGCTTCAGGGCGAAGTCACGGGTGAGCCCAAGGGTGGGATCCCAGGTGAAGTCGCGGGCGAGCCCCAGGACGAGAACCCCGACAAAGTCGCGGGCAAGAACCCTAGCAAGCTCGAGGGCAAGACTCATGGGCGAGGTCAAAAGTCGCCAAAGAAAAAAGGAGAATGGAGGCTCCGTATGACGAAAAGAACGAAAAATCCAGAGATTAAAAAAAAAAAAAACCCACTTTGGGCAAACACAAAGTCAGGGCAAGCTCACGGGCGAGCCTCGCGGCGGGAACCCCTTCAGCCACAGTGAGCTTTAGGGCAAGCTAGTGAGCAAGCCATGGGGTGGGATCCCCGACGAAGTCACGGGAACCCTAGTGAGCTCTCGGGTGAGAGTCATGTTCGAGATTCCAAAATGTTGAACAAATCCAACTATGTATCCAAAATGTTGGATCTTCTTTCAGATACTAGTAGTTACAAAGCCTTGTCGCGGAACCTGTGTCCCAAGATTTTCAAGAAATTCAAATCTACGGTGTCCTCTTCCTTTGATAGGGATACTAAGAAACACTTGTGTCCCACTAAAGAGGTGACACCTCACATCTATGGTGTCCCAGACATTCACAAAGATGGCATTCTATTAAGACCTGTTGTGGACACCATAGGTTCTCTAACCTATAAGTTGGCTTTGTACCTTGCAAAATTTATTTGTCAACTGGTTGGCAAAACTGAGTCCATCACAGATTCTAACCAATTCATTGATTTTATCAAGGATAAATGATTTCATAACAATGATATCTTAGTTAGCTTTGATGTGGTTTTTCTCTTCACCAAGGTCCCCATTCTTGACTCCATCTAGTTAGTCAAGAATAAAACCAATGAAGAGATTGCTTCCCTTATTGAGTTGTGCCTAAGATCTACCTTCTTCTCTTTCCAAGGCATTATCTATGAACAAGTGGAAGGTGTGGCCATGGGCTCCCCTCTTTCGCTGGTTATCGCTAACCATATATGGAGCACTTCGAAGAGGTGGCTCTTTTCTCCTTTCCTCTAAAGCCAAGGTGGTGGAAACGTTATGTGGATGATAGTAATGTTTGTTGGCTGCATGGTCTTGAGAAGTTAGAAGAATTCCATGCCCATCTTAATAGCATTGCTCACTGCATGTCCTTCAAGGAAATTGAAAGTGCCAATCAACTCTCGTTCCTTGACATTCTCCTCATCAGGAAATCTGATGGCTCTCTTGGTCGCAAAGTATATCGTAAAGCGACCCACATTGATCGCTACCTTCACGCTTCCTCTCATCACCACTTGAGCTAGAAGTTGGGTATTCTCAAAACCCTTGCCATGCGAGCCTATCGCATTTGTGATGAGGATAACCTTAACCAAGAGTTGGTCCGTCTTCCTGTGGTGTTCATTCAGAATGGATACACCAACAACCAAATCTCTAGGGCCTTCAACCAAGCCAAGAGTCATCTTTTCTCTCCCTTTGATCCCTCCTATTCTTAGGTCCTTCCTAGTGTTTCCATTCCTTACATTGAAGGCATTTCGCACAAAATTACCAAGATTGTTCTCAAAAAAGGTCTTTGGTGTTCTTTAAAACCTTTCTCGATGTTAAAAAATGTAATGCCCCCGTTTTTCAGACTATTGGGATTAGCTTGGTTTGGCGACCCTCGCAAGCTAATCGGGCAATCAGAGGGGGTTAGTTAGTGGAGCCAGTGTTGGGATTCCTTTCTGGAGGTTCAAATTACTAGGTTTGCTCTTCGTTTGGGTCAATTTGGTCAACTTACTATTTTTAGTAAGTGGCATTTTGGGTATGGCCAAGATTAGCAAGGCGTCTGCACGGGGTGTCAGATGTTTCAAGATCGAGTTTCAGGGGGATCTCCAGTTTGAGAGACTTACTATTTATAGTAAGTCTATTTTTGGCAATTGGCTCAGTTAGCTATTTCTGGCAGGGCAGTTGAGGTTTGAGGCTTTGGTGTCAGAAACAAGTTTGTCGCAGTCAGTGGGTTACAGTGGCTTTTTATTTTAAAGTTATCGTTATTAAATTAAATTATTTTAATTTAATAACTTTGACTTTATAACTTAATGTTATAAAATGAAGTTGTGTTTAAAAAGCCTCTTAAGTGAAAAAAGTGAAGTTGAAGCTTTTTCCAAAAAAGCTATACATTCAATTCGAAAAAGCACTTTTATTCACCCATTGATTATTTGATTAAAAAAACTTGTGTTGTGAAAGAAACCGATTTTCTTCTTGGAAAGAATAGGGTTTGAACTTGGTCCTCAATTTGGAGAGAATTCTATCAATTTTCATGCTTGGTCTTTGATGAGGCATATTAATGCCATACTTTAGAATGCCTTAGGATAATATTTTCTATACCTTTTTGCTGCATTTTGATACATTTACCGCAAGACTCTTATGATTTTCTACTACTATATGGCATGCTACCAACAGACATTTAACATGGTTTAAACATACTTAATATACTATGCTTGGATAAAATGCTATATTTCTTGATCTAAAAGATATTGTTGTGTTTTGAATAAGAGTAGATGTTTGAATGTGATTGATTATGCGTGTTCTGGTAATTATTGTCATAAATATCTTATCCTAACCTTTAAAGGCATAGTACATTGGAATAGTGAATGTTGTTTTGACAAGGTCTAGTGCATTCATCCATGGAGCGTTCCGCCCGATCTTCCTGCAGCTTTCAGCGAAAGAACATTCAATGCAGCACCAGTTAAAGGAATAAGGTGGCAATTTCAACGATGAGTTAGGCGGCATGTTAATTTTCCCGAGAGGATCTAGGCGCGAATGGAAGTTGGATTTGCTGTCACGACAATTCTCTCCTCTGCTTCGGGATCAATCTGTTTAGTCTTTAAAGTTTTCCCTCTTTCTAGTCATTAATGTTGTAATAAATATCCGCTTGTTTCTACGGCGCGGTTAGAAATTAGTTAGGAGTTTTTTCCTTTAAATAAAGCCCTACTCCTATGTGAGCACAACAACAGAGAGGGCATTGTCAAGTATATAGAAACAGTTCTTCAGTTAGTTTCACGGTGTTATGAGAATTCTGTATTTTGATACTCAATCAATAAAATGAAGTATTGATATTCAGTTGAGCGTAATTGTGATATAGGATACTCATCCAAGGGGGCCCACTTGGTGAGAAATCCATAGTAAACTAGACTCATATTAGCTAGAAGCATTTCCTGCATTTTTGTTGATTAAGTGCCAAGTGTTGAACTACTCCTGCAGCCAAAGCTACAAATCGGCTAACGCCTCCTGCAACCAAAGTCGTAGAACAACAGAAGTATCATGGCATAGTTTGTAAGTGTTTGCATGTCTTATTAATAGTTATACTTTTATAGCTTCTATTCTAGCACTTACTTTTCCGCAAACTTCAGCTTAAGCATTACTTTAGTATTCATTTCCTGCAATTATAGTATAGTTTTTCTTCAGCATTTACTTCTTGCAGCAATGATAATGTGTGGCTGAATGATTCTTGGTGCATATACCTTGCTGGCCCATTTCAAGTGATACATCCCTGGTCTGACTTACTAAATGAATTTCCATAAAGAGGATAAGCTGCTCGGTTGGATGTCCAATCCCTGAGTTTGGAATTATACCTAATTTCTGAGCCTTTATAGGAAGTGATCATTTTTGGCGCTGTTGTCGGGGATGGTGCCGAACCAAGTCTTCAATAAGCCATTCTTAGACTTTGTTTCATTTCCAGTTTGTTAGAATACATTAATTTTAGGAGAACTTTGTAAATCACATCACTCCCTACTACTTGTATGCATAACCGAAGAAGAGACGCCAGAGGACGGTACTTGCCAAACCAGTTCAATCACTCATTGGAGGAAGAGAGTTCAGTTGTTGATGCCACCATTGACCTCCTTGAAACTACGTCATCCTCCTCATCCTTTGAAGAAGAACGGGTTGATTCATTTGAAGAACAACTTGAAATCAACGAATTTGCAGACGTCTTCGCTCATCTGAGAGCCCGTTTTCTTGAAAATCCAGTCAAACAAGAAAACTCATTACAGCTAGTCGTATATCAACCTCTTTATCAACCACCTCCGCGACCAATAAATCCTTCTAGGATGGCTAATCCCCCTGCTTTTCCATTCCCTATTACTGACCAACGGGACACCAACAACCTTAAGAACATACCGTCTTCTGCCTTGCCAAAATTCTATGGTTTAGTAACAAAGGACTTGGATACCTTTCTCTTCGAGTTTGATATCCTATGCAGAAGTTATGACTACACCTCTGATGCTCACAAGCTCAAACTATTTCCTACAACTCTTAAGGAGTTTGCTTTGTGTTGGTTTATGGGCCTAGGACAGGATTTTGTCCAGGATTGGGCAGGAATGCTGGAAGCATTCCTAACTAAGTATAAGGAGTATAGTCGAGGAACTAATATGAAAGGAGAAGACCTTTTTAAAATGACTCAAAAAGAGGATGAGTCACTTAAAGACTATATCTCACAATTCATGTATAGTCTGCAAAGGAACACAGAGCATGAGCTTAATGAGGAATCTCAGAAGCTACTATTTCTTAGAGGAATACAAGATGGATGCACTGAAGCTTTAGATTTGATGGCAGGAGGGGACATAACTCAATCCAGTTGGGATGACATAAAGAAAATATGCCTCAAATACTCACGGGCTGCTGGGAAAAGAGGAAGAGGATACAAACCAGCAATTAGAAGGACAAATGGTTCCGGCGCTTCCAGATCAGAGATAACTCATCTCTTATCTGACTTCAAGCAAGATATCATCAACAATATGGCCACACAGGTGGATACTTTGCAGGCCAAGAAGAAGCATGAGGAAGCAGAGGCTATGTTAGCAAAATTCTATCCCCACTGTCGGCAGAAAAAGAGAGATTGCCGGTGTAAACTAGTTGCCAATATGGAGGCCACGCAGATGCCAACTGACTACAAGCCAGTTGAACCAGGGGATGAACAACTATTCTTTGCTTCTCAAAGACACCATGGACACTACGACAAGGTATGCCTCAGGACCCACTTACATTCAGTAATCCATTTTATAGCAATCAATGGCAACCTTCTATGAATTATTAGAATCCTCCCTGGAACAACTATCAGAATCAATGGCAAAATTACCCTAATCTGCAATGGCAGAATCCTCAAGGGAGTTGGCAACAACCCCAAGGGGCCTGGCAACCACCACAAGGTAATTGGCAACAGAATCCTCAATGGCGAGGAAACCAGCAATGGCCACCTCAAACCCAGGGATATATGAATCCGCCTCTCCAGGCACCACAATAGCAAGCACTCTTACCACCACTAACTGCTAATAACCAACCTCCAAAACCAACCCAATTTCCTACTCAACCGTACCCAAACCCCAATAATAGGCCTCCCGCACCTCAACAAAATGTGTATAATACCGATCAAATGCAGTATCCTATGCAATATCCTACCTATGCAATCACCCTTGATGATGTACACCTCCGGTCTGGGACTACTCTTCCTGCTCCTGAACATCCAATCATAATTGAAGTGCCCCAAGAGGAACCTATACAAACAGAAGATACCATTCCTCTTCTAGCAACCCAGCCTATTGTTGATCAAAGCCACCCTACTGGGCCACCTTTTCCACAAAGGTTGCAACCAACCAATCCTAAGCCTGCTCCAGAAACCGAATTCAACATTCGCGATCAATTGAAGAATGTCAATGTCCAAATACCTTTATTCCAAGAAATTAAGGATGTTCCCACCTATAGCAAAGCCATAAAAGAAGCTTGCTTTAAGAAGCCTGGTCGCAAAAGAAAAGATCCTCAGACGGTGCATGTGTTAGGAAAGCTCGTTGACATCATGTTAGGAAAGCTTACCATCCCAAAATATTCTGACATAGGCAGCCCTGTTGTCGAAGTCATTATTAATGGGACCACCATTAACAATGTATTGGTAGATCTTGGAGCTGCTATAAATGTTATAACCAGGGATATAATGCAGCAACTTGGCATATATAACCTCCAAACCACTCCAACTGTCCTGCAGCTCGCAGACAGTTCAACTGTAAAACTTGATGGAATGATTGAGGATATAATTGTTAGCCTTGCAACCTGGTCATACCCAGCCGGTTTCATGATCTTGTCACCAAAGGCTACATTAGGAGGATATCTGATTGTACTAGGCAGGCCATGGCTAGCAACTGCTGATGCTCATATTGGGTGTCACTCAAGGGATATGACCATTTTTTATGGCCAGCATACTCAGACTCTTTTCCTATATCCTCCTGCTCAACCCCAAATGGAATTAGCTTCACCAATCTGGCCTGACATAGGAGAAGAGGCCGAGGTTATCAATTCAGTGTCAAAATTAATGATGATACAAAGGGACCCTTTCCTGCAACTTTAGGACGAAGACAAGGTAATCACTCATATCTTGCAGAATCAGTATGGATCAAGTTCGGATTCACTGGGCTATTCTTCCAAAGACTGCTCTCTGCAAGTTTTAAACCCAGATTGCCAATGGCCTTCTCCTGTAGCCAAAGAGCTCTATCACCAATTGCTTCCCCATGAGATACAAGTACCCTCATTTACAGATGCATCTATAATAGAGCTGACTAAGCAAATAGAGGTTTCCCCTAAACATTACCTGAACATCAATGGAAAATTAACTACTCAGCAGCAAACATCTTTGATTGAAACACTGAAGGCCCATACTAGAGCATTTGCTTGGGATTATTCTGACATGAAAGGTCTGGATCCAAAACTATGCACTCACCAGATCTATCTAAAAGAAGATAAACCTCCAGTAAGGCAATTCCAAAGGCGAGTGAATCCAGCCTTACGAGAAATCGTTAAAACAGAATTGCAAAAACTTCTCAATGCTGGATTCATTTACCCAATATTCGATAGTCAGTGGGTTTCCCCATTAGTAATTGTGCCAAAAAAAGGAGGCAAATGGCGGGTGTGTGTAGACTATAGGGAACTCAATAATGCAACCAAAAAAGACCATTTTCCTCTCCCATTCATTGACTAAGTCTTGGACTCTCTAACCGGCAAAAAGTACTTTTCCTTCCTAGATGGGTATAGTGGGTACAATCAAATCTGAATCTTTCTTGAAGATCAGGAGAAAACTACTTTCACTTGCTCTTGGGGAACTTTTGCTTATTCAGTTCTTCCATTTGGTCTTTGTAATGCCCCAACAACCTTTCAGAGAGCAGTCATCAGCATCTTTGCTGACATCTCTCATGACTGTATGGAGATCTATATGGATGATTTCACAACCTATGGTGAAACTTATGAGGAAGCTTTAAGCAATCTCGACAAGGTTCTAAAATGGTGTGAAGAACATAATCTATCTCTCAATAGCGAGAAATGCTTCATGATGATGCAAGAAGGGATAGTACTTGGCCACTATATATCTGCAGTAGGAATACAAGTGGATCTAGCCAAAATTGAGATCATTCAAAACCTTCCCACACCAACCAAGCAAAAAGATGTCCGAAGTTTTCTTGGACATGCAGGCTATTACAGAAGGTTTATAAAGGATTTCAGTAAAATGCCAAGTCCCCTTCACACTTTGCGTACTAAAGATTCTGAGTTCAAATGGACCCCAGATTGTAAAGCGGCCTTCCTGCAGCTTAAGACAGTCCTTACAACAGCCCTAGTCTTGCGTGGACCAAAATGGGAACTTCCGTTCCATATACACACTGATGCCTTAGATCATGCCATAGGAGCTATGTTGGGCCAAAAGGAGGATACCATTGAACATGCTATATACTTCATCAGCAAGAATCTTCAAGGACCTGAATTGAATTATACGGTCACCGAAAAAGAGCTTCTAACAGTCATCTTTGCACTCAGTAAATTCCGCCACTACATAACAGGGTATCAGATTTTTGTGCATATGAACCATGCAGCCATTAAATATCTTGCTAATAAGCTTGCTATCACAGGTTGCTTAGCTAGATGGCTTCTCTTATTGCAGGAGTTTGATATCACTACAGTAGACAAGCCAGGCAAATCCAACGTAGTTGTGGATTTCTTCTCACGACTGCAGAACACAGATGAGCCTCAACCTATTGATGACAGCTTCCTTGATGATCATTTGTTCTCTATTTTAGCTAAAACACCGTGGTATGCAGATATTGCAAATTACTTGGTCTCTCAAAAGGTACCTCAATATTTCTCACCAAAAGAAAAGAGGCTCCTCATAGAAAAAACCTTCAATTTTTCATGGATTGCTGATTGTTTATTTTATAATGGGCCTGATCAAATACTGAGACAGTGTGTAAGGGAGGATGAAACGTATGATATCCTCCATGCATGCCATAATGAGCCTTGTGGAGGACATTTTGCAGCCAAGCGGACAACAATCAAGATACTGAATACAGGATATTATTGGCCAACACTGCATAAGGATGCAGTCAACTATACAAGGAAATGCGACAGATGCCAAAGGATGGGCAGACCAACAAAATCTGATGAAATGCCGCTCTTCCCCCAGGTGGTAGCAACTCCATTTGGCAAATGGGGATTAGATTTTGTAGGACCTATTACTCCATCTTCCAATGATAATTCCTACATTCTCGTATGTACTGACTATGTCACTAAATGCATGGAAGTCCGTGCTATGAAACATGCTCGAGATAACAAAGTTGCTGAGTTTCTGTATGAAGAGATCTTCACACGATATGGTGTTCCAAGAGAGCTGGTTACAGATCAGGGTGCTCAATTCACTTCCACACTGATTACTGCACTCATAAATGAATATAAAATTCGCCACAGGACATCAAGTCCATATCATCCACAGGCGAATGGGTAGGTTGAAGTTACAAACAGGGAAATTGAGGCTATCTTGACCAAAACTGTGCAGCTACATAAGAAAGATTGGAGTACAAGGTTGCAGGAAGCCGTATGGGCATATAGAACAACTTGGAAAACCACGACTGGTTTCACCCCATTTGAGCTGGTCTATGGAAACATGCTGTCATGCCGATAGAGTTTGAGCATAAAACATTGAGAATTGCATTACAGTTGAATATTGATCTTCCAGCAGCACAACGCGACAGGATCCTGCAGCTCAACCAGCTCGATGAAATGAGAAAGGCCGCATTATAGCACACGGAGATAATTCAGATCCAACGCAAACGGTGGCATGATTCCCATATTCTGAACAAACGATTCTCTCCTGGTGACTGGGCTCTCTTGTATGATTCTCGCTATCAGGAAAACCAAGGTAAGCCACTACCCGATGGCTAGGTCCCTATGAAATAGAAAATGTTTATGCTAATGGTGCAGTTCAGCTATCAACAATCGACCCAGTACGTTTCAAATTGTTGGTAAATGGGCACAAACTCCGTCTGTATCATAAACCACAAACAAAAGCTGAGTTCCTACGGCAGTTTGAGATTTCTCTTGCCAATGTTGAACCTCCTGCAGCAAATCATGATCCCCTGACCATTGAACACATCACACATTTCGAACCTCCTCCAGTCGAAGACATTCAAAAGGTAGATGGACCTCCTCCTGTGGGCGATTCTCCTGCTGCCACACCAAACATTCAATCATCACTTTAATTCTGCATACATGCAGTCCTAATAAAGTTTTTGTTTTTCGCAAAAATATTTTTTTCCATAATGAATAATCCATCTCATTACTTCACATTCATTTGTCATGTCATGTCTTTTCTGCCCCATACTTCTCATTGTATGATACACGCCAGTCAATATTTTTGGATGTTGGTATTTATGATACTTTCACATAAGGTACGCGTGATTATCTATTTTTTCAAATGCTCTGTACTTATTTACACATTATTTTTTATGTTTCATTTAATATAGTAGTTATATCCAAGCATGGCTGTACTTTTAAACCACGCCAGTGAGGACACTTGTGTCATTTTCGTAGGGGGCAGTACATTGGCATGTGATTAAAAATGTTTGCCCACGATTTTGAATTAATTGTCATTAATAGCCCGCAAGCCGTAAGCCCGATCATTAATCCACCAACCTTGGATTTCGGTCTCTTTTATAAAACCCCAGAAACTAAAGCTAACTTTAATTTTCACAATCTGTGTGTCTTTCATTTTCACCCTTACCACAAATAGCAAAACTTTCCAAATTAGCCTAGAGTAAGGATTTTGGGAGTTGGGAATTGTGAAAGGATTGAAGTCAAGAGAAGAGGGTTGCAGAGATTTTTTAGTAAATATGGGTGGACCACCTATCCGGTCAGAGCTAGCAAGTCACACGTCATTGTTGTAGGATCAAGCTAGTGTTCGTGAGTTTAATCGTGTGGGTTGGCTCAGTTACTTCATCAGGTTAAATGGTTATGATGAGGCGGTGGCAGTAGAATTCCTACGGACATTCAGCAATGGCGTTGCATATGTGAAGGGGTTGCGAATTGAAGCTTCTGAAGCGCAAATAGCAGAAGTCTCTGGACTTCCTGCTACCGGAGAACATTTCCCGAATGGTCATGACGCTTGTGCGGCCAGAGCCGAATTTTCCCTGCCAACAGACACTGCACTTGAAAGTAGTAAACAAGGTACCAAAATGCTCTCTTCCAAGAGATTTCCCTCAAATTACTGTTCATATTATTAGATATATCACTTGTGAAGGAAGGTTTTCATTTCTGTATGCCGTACATTTTAAATTGTTGACTCATTTGCGGCATGGGCAGTTAGTTAATGTACCCAATGTGTTATATTCCCTGCTAAATTTGAGCTCTGAGGAAATAAGGAAAGGTAGGCATAATGCTGTTACCCATCATGGGTTGATCAAATTACTGGTAGAAAAGGCCCTCCGCGACAATTCTCGTATGAATTCGGATGAATTTCTCGCTGCCCCTCATGTTCAACTTAATAGGGCACATCCAGAACCTGTAGGGCCACATCTTGAGCCTCATGAAGCACAAGAAAATCCTACTGCTGATGATAGTCCAGAAAGAGTTCAAGAAAACCCTCCTTTACATCAAGAAGACATAACAGAAGAAGCTCCAAGCCCCAATTTCGGGGAAGAAAACATTGGGGGTTCTGAAGAAATTCATAGCACACAGGGAGCCAAGAAAAATGAAAAAGGGAAAGAGAAAATGTCTGGTTATGAGGCGGGTGGTAGCCCTGTTCACCTTGTAGCTACGTCTGCCTCGGTAAAATCTACCCCGCAGAAGTGTTCCGTAACATCGGAAGAGCACCTAGTTCAGTGCAGTGTCCATTTGAATTCAAAGAAAAAGAAAAACAACTCACCTAAAATGGCTGGCTCAAATCCGGAAGTTCCGAATGAGGAACCCATGAATTTAGACCCACAAAAAGAGAATCCAGCCATGGAAGAAGATGTTATGATGAAGGACCCTGCAGCCGTGGTACCAAAAGAAACGGCGAAAAAGAATGATTCTAAAGTTTCCTCTTCTCATCCGGGCAACACACAAACAGATGACATACCTGCAGCTTCTGCATCGGTTCACCAAAGGGAACAAGAAACAGCACCAGGGCACGCAGGTCCACGGAGAAGTCAAAATCAGGTAACCATACATTCCTTGTCCTTGGATTATTGTCAGCAAATTCAGTATAAAAGGGAAATGTGAGCCATAGAGGGACAAATTAAAAAGGGAAATGGGTCAACAGAAACAAGAAATTACACTCCTACAGGAAAAATAGATTCAGTTGTTAAATTGGTTCCAAAGGTCATAGAGTGCCGACCACCACCACGAGTGTATGCTTTGTGCTTAAGGGAGCAATTTTTACTATTTCAGTTTATGAGAATTGTCAAAGATCTGAATCCTGACATAGACACCCCTAAGTCCTTTATGACTGCATATGAGGAGTCACCTGACTTCATAAAAAATCTTCTCTGTGAACTATACCTGCATCACTATGCCGTACCCTCAAACACAGAATGGAATCCCTCACTGTTTCTAGGCGACATACATTTGTCTGCACTCCTCTCCTGGGTTAACAATAAAATTTACTATGGAGAACAATTAACCAATGTCATGTCCCCATTTTGGCTGACATCGTTTGGCATGACGGATTTGCCTATCATCGACTCTCGTAGGCAAATGGTTTGGAGAGAGGGTCATTATGTTGATCATTTGATTGCATATTGCTGACAAAGCCTACATTCGGTAGAGCCTACATCCAGTTTGAGGCCTACATGCAGTTGTAGTGGAGCCTACGTTCAGTTATGAGACTTTTGGGGCCTACATTGTTATAATTTTAAGTTGAGATTGCACTTTTTTATATTATAAAGTTACTGTATTATAAAGTGCATTATAATATGATTTTATAAAGAATGTTTCTAGAAGTTCTTAGCAACTTCTCCAAAAAGTGAATAAATAGAGGGCTGGGCCTCTCATTTGAACATGCTTGGATTTGGGATTTCTTCTACTTCTTCATTGTGAAGTAATTTGTAGCCTTGTGGTCTGCAAATACTATTCGATCTTTGGGAATGAATCACTCCCCTAGATTGGCATAACTGAGGTAGTGAAATATCTACTGAAGGGTTGCAAATTTGGAGTTGGTACTCAGCCATCTCATTGGTACTTCATTGAGAATTTGATGTAAGGGTTTGTTTGTGATTGAAACAGCATTTCAGAAGGCATTTTTAGTAGGGCCGAAATTATAGGCGGCCGTTTTTAGCAGGTCCGAAAAAGCAGTCTGAAAAAGCAAATCCGAAAAAGCAGTCCGAAAAAGCAGTTCGAAAAAGCAAATCTGAAAAATTGATATTGAGGGTTTGTAACTGGTTGAATAAGGGTTTGGAATTCATCACTTAATTGGTGAATCATTTGGTGAAGATTTGGAGATCATTTTGGTACATTTTCAGTTCAATCATACTAGGGTTTGGACTCAGATTTTTGTTCATATCTCACAATCTTCTTGGAGATAAATTTTTATGCATTTGAGGGGTTAATATTAACCCTAGGCGATTCTGAATACACCATTTTCGGCAGCCAAAGTCATTGCATTTATTTTCTGCAGGAGCCGTACATGTACAGCCTGGTACGGCAGGTTGCAGGTCTGGTACAGTCGCTGCAAATCTGGGCTATAACAGGGTGCATTCAGAGGTCTTCATCAGCGTTGAATAGTAGACAATAAGGAGCATTATACCAGGTTCTTTCTAAGTGTTTTTGAATGCATTTGAAAGTCAAGAAATTATGTAAGGTTGTATGTGTTCAGACAATGTATTAACAGTCCAGATTTTGATAAGTGTTAGTCACTGTTCTACTATCATTTGTTATTGTAATCAGTCTCTATTATTCGACATTGCTATTGATAGTTAGATTGGGATAGTACCTTGTAAGGTCATTGATCAGTCCATACATCACTATGTCACAAATCTGAAGTTGTTAACAGCCTACATTGTCATTTTGTAATTCAGTCTGTAGTCATCATTAATCCAAGAGATATCTGGACCATTGCATTAACTTAGAGTGGCAATTGATCATTGCATTGAAGTCTGAATATTACTTGTCACAGCCATATTAATTCTGGAAAGTGCAATCAGAATTAGAGAAGTTCTTGACATATTAGTATTGAGCCTTTGCATTGTTTTGAGATTCATTGATTGCTCATTGTATGACATTCCTATATTGGTATTGTTATCTCAATTGCATTTGGTGCCCAAAACAACTATCACATTGGAACACAACATTACAAACAAACAATTCAGTTGCTTGCCAAGTGTTTGACGAATTGTCTCAATTCAGATTTGGGAAATTTTAGTGGCCTTTATAGTAAGGGTCATTACAACCAAGTATAGGGCATTCGAGCGGAATATCTCACTTCCATTGCGCCCTAAAAATAAAACACCTAGATGCCTTTATTGTGACTGGCTACACATAGTCTATGGTTTTAATGATTCCACTCACAGAAGAAGAATTCTGGCAAAACGGGAACAGGTACATGCAGAAGTTGAGAGACTATCTCTAGATGATGGAAACAGGGCTGCAAATGGGTTATAGCAGAGGTGGGCCAGGTTGCCTATGTCTCTAAAAAAGGCAGAGCCCCACAACATCATAAATTTCAAGGCTGGCATGCAGAGAGTTCGTTGGTACATAGAATTGGGCCGGCAACCAAGACCAGAACGTTGGATGCCTCTCACATTCCAACTGCCTGTGCTCCTATGGCCACTTTAAAGTTGTATAGAGGAAGAGCTGGATGAAGATTCAAAACTAAGCCGATGTGTCAGAGTGGACAAGATGAATGAATTCTACTGGAAGGTGCGCAACCAGATGACTGGGCAAACACAGGAAGGTGACTTCAGAGTGCTAGCGAAGATTAAAAACTCTTCAATGCCTGAGGACAGGCACTAGTCTTCATAGGGGGCAGAAATGATGAGGCATATTAATGCTATACTTTAGAATGCCGTAGGATAATATTTGCTATACCTTTTTGCTGCATTTTGATACATTTACCACAAGACTCTTATGATTTTCTGCTCCTATATGGCATGCTGACAATAGACATTTAACATGGTTTAAACATAATATACTATGCTTGGATAAAATGCTATATTTCTTGATCTGAAAGATATTGTTGTGTTTTGAATAAGTAAGAGTAGATGTTTGAATGTGATTGATTATGCGTGTTTTGGTAATTACTGTCATAAATATCTTATCCTAACCTTTAAAGGCATAGTACATTGGAATAGCGAATGTTGTTTTGACCAGGTGTGGTGCATTCATCCATGGAGTGTTTTGCCCGATCTTCCTGCAGCTTTCAACGGAAGAACATTCAATGCAGCGCCAATTAAAGGAATAAGGTGGTGGTTTCAACGATGAGTTATGCGGCGTGTTAATTTCCCCGAGAGGATCTAGGTACGAATGGAAGTTGGATTTGCTGTCACGACAATTCTCTCCTCCGCTTCGGGATCAATTTGTTTAGCCTTTAAAGCTTTCCCTCTTTCTAGTCATTAATGTTGTAATAAATATCCGTTTGTTTCTATGGCACGGTTAGAAATTAGTTAGGAGTTTTTTCCTTTAAATAAAGCCCTTCTCTTGCGTGAGCACAACAACAGAGAGGGCATTGTCAAGTATATAGAAACAGTTCTTCAATTAGTTTCACGATGTTATGAGAATTTTGTATTTTGTTACTCAATCAATAAAATGAAGTATTGATATTCAGTTGAGCGTAATTGTGATATAGGATACTCATCCAAGGGGGCTCACTTGGTGAGAAATCCATAGTAAAATAGATTCATATTAGCTAGAAGCATTTCCTGCATTTCTGTTGATTAAGTGCCAAGTGTTGAACTGCTCCTGCAGCCCAAGCTACAGATCGGTTAACGCCTCCTGCAGCCAAAGTCGTAGAACAATAGAAGTACATGGCATAGTTTGTAAGAGTTTGCATGTCTTATTAATAGTTATACTTTTGTAGCTTCTATTCCAGCACTTACTTTTCCGCAAACTTCAGCATAAGCATTACTTTAGTATTCATTTCCTGCAATTGTAGTATAGTTTTCCTTCAGCATTTACTTCCTGCAGCAACGATAATGTGTGGCTGAATGATTCTTGGTGCATATACCTTGCTGACCCATTTCAAGTGATACGTCCTTAGTCTGACTTACTAAATGAATTTCCATAAAGAGGATAAGCTGCTCAGTTGGATGTCCAATCTCGAAGTTCGGAATTATACCTAGTTTTTGAGCCTTTATAGGAAGTGATCAGTCTTCAATCTTGGAGAAAGCATTGAGATCTGGCTGATTTTACTGAGTTTGAAAGGATTCAATTGCTTTAAGTATTTGGTCTATGACTGTGAGAAAAGGGCCGAGATTTAGAAGCAAGGGTTTGAGTCCAAACTCCCTATGGCACGTGATGCTGTTTGGCTGTAGATTCCTTTGACTACGAGCTAGTGAATTCTCTGTAGAAGCCGTACCTTTAAGCAGGGCCGTACGGACTTATCCAGGCTGTACGTAGTTGAAATGTGTGAGGGATTTTAGTTTGTAGTGTTATCAGTACTGTGCATGAATGCTAGGGCCTGCGATTTGATCCAAGGCTGGCACGTGTTTGAGAGCTGTCCTCTTGCTCAACGTCAGTCCAACAGTGATAATTGAAAGGGGGTTGCTATTACCTCTTTGGGTGTTGCGCTAATACCAAAAGGCTGGCATTTTCAGAATTAGCACATTGGGATCTGATTTTTACAAGGTGTTGTCTTTTAATTTTTGCATCTTTCGATAAACTTGTGATGTATTGTTTCCTTCCAGCAAAGAATTATATCTAAATTGCTATTATCTTTATTTTCGATGCATGCTGAATAATCAAGACAAGTTTTAATTTTCTGATGGATTAAATGGTTATTATTGAGAAAATACAGAGAATTGACTACTATGTTTTAATTTAGAATGTGCAAGTAAATTATGAATATTCAGAATTTCTCTTAAATTACGAAATAAATTGGTAAAAGAACAAGTTTCCAATTGAGAGCCAGACAGGTTCATCACAAAAAACCACATCCCGCCTCTCAAAGACCATAGGAACATCTTGTTAGAATCAAGAGTCTACAAGATCGTCTGCTCCTGTGGCACTCCTTACATTGGAGAGACGGGTTGCTCATTTTGCACTAGTATTGGAGAACATTGTGTAGACATTAAACACGAGTGATCTCTCAAGTCGGCTCTTGCGGAGCACTCCCTCTCCACCAAGAACCATATTTGTTAGGAGAGCACCCAAGTGCTTTGTAGAGAAGACAACTTCTTCAAGAGAAAGCTCAAGGAGGCTATTGAAATTTTTAACCATCCCTCAAGCCTTTACCAAGATGATGGATGGAGCATCAGTGTCTCTTGGCATCTTTTATTAGCCAAGCTCAAATAGGCTCTTAGTCTTGTCCCCTCCCTCCTTTCTCTTGCCCCCAAGGCCTTTTGTTTCTCTCCCGTCTTTGTACTTGGCTTGTTTTTCTCCCTCCCATTTAGTGGTGCTCTTGTGGCTCTTCTTTTAGGTTTCAATTTCGTGTTCCCGGTTTGGCGAGTCTATCTTCCCCTTCTCCTTTCTAGCTTGTGTTTTTTTTTTGGCTTTTGTCTCGATTGCTAGGTTCAAGGCTTCTCTTGGTTGGTGTGTACCTCTGGAGGGGTTCTTGCTTAGTTTGTTCTTTGCCTCTTTCGTGTTCGCTTGATTTTTCTTTATTTTCATATTCTCGCTCTCTTATGGTTTTTTTTTGCATTTATTAGTTTTCTTTCTTTCTTTCTTTGTATTTTTCTTTTTGTTTTGAGTATTTTTAGTTATGGTTTAGTTTTCGTTTTTAGGTTTCTCTTATACCCCTTTTTAGTTGTTATTTTTTTTTCATTTAAGCTTTTTCTCTGGTTCTTGCTTTTATACGCACACTCTTGTATGTGTGTGTAGGTGCATATATATACACACACCTAGATATTTTTGCACACACACACATATATTTACTAGTAATATTTTATTTTTGGTATTTTTATGTTCCTTTTTTCACTTGTGTATTTTTTTAGTTTTGTTTGGGGTGTTTGAGTTGTCTTTTTTGTTTTCTTATTTATAATTTCTAAGTTTATTATTTTATCTTTTTTACTAATCTTTCTTATTATTATGTATACTCTTATGCTTATATACGTATTTATATAGTATTTTATTTTTGTTATTATTTTTTATCTTTCTTTTTTCCTTTTTTACCCTCGTTTGTGTTCTTAGTGTTGTTTTGTTTGTGGTGTTTGAATTTTCATTTCTTTTCTTTATTATTATTATTATTATTTTCATTATCATTATTTTATTTTATATATTTATACATTTGCTACTTTTTATTCTTTTCATTGGTTTTATTATTATTATTATTTCTTCTTTGGCTTTGTTAATATGGTGTCCCTCGTAATCTTTATTTTTGAGGTAGTTTCTTAAAAAAAATTCCCTTTGTTGTTTTTTGTTTTTTGTGTTGCTCCTCTCTTCATTTTTTACTCTTAATTGTTGTCTTTTCTATTATTTGGTGACCTTGTTTTCTCGTTACTTGTGCCTACCCATTCTCTTCCCTTTTTCCTCCTTTATATTTGGCTGGTCTGCAACAATAAATCTTATTTTCTCATTCAGCTTTTCTCATCCTGATGAGGGATCACGGAGTGTGATTCGAAACATTGATGCAAAAATCTGCACACAATCAAAGCCAGAAATAAGTTCACTTTAAGGTCAAGATATCAAGAACAATTTAAAGGGAAGATTTCCAAAACAATAAAGAATGAAAATAAAAGAAACATTCATGAAGATGAAGCAATTTGGGAGTACGAGTCATCACAATCAATCGAAGGCCAAACAATCTTGAGTATCAAGAGATATTGCTAGAGATGTAGAGACTCTTTTATGATGAAGAAGAAATGGAGTTAAAATGAAGATGAAGAAAGAAGAATGCTTTGAGGATCCTACAAGCTAAGGTGGCTCCCAATCATCTTTTATCAATCAAACTCATACACTAGTGGACATGCAAACGGCATTTAATGTATTACCACAATGAATTTTCTCATTGGTTCATCCTCAAAAGGATATGTATTTCAAAGTAATGTAATTTTCTCATTGGATGAAATTTAATGATTGTAAGCGGTGGTTGTAACAAACCCTAATTAGGGTTTTCTTAGAATTATCTTGGCTGTTGAATTCAAATCAATCTAGACCCTTCATTGTAATTTGAGGTCTATAAAAGGCTTGGCCTTCTTATTTGTAAGAAGTTAGTCAGTTAATCAGTAGACAAAGATTAGATGGTAGAATAGAGTAGCATTAGGAGGGGGAGGGGACAAGAAATTGTTGCCAAGACTGTGTTGAAGTTAATATACAATTTTTGTTGAAGATATGGTGGATTCTTGTGTGTTGCTTCTATGTTTTGCATGGTTTCTACTTCTTTAAGTTTTAGTTAAAGTTCATTGATTGAAATGGAGAAATGTGAAGATATATGATGAATTTTGTGTTCATACCTTTTGTTACTTGTTGATTGCAAGTTGCAGTGTAAGGTTAGTCTGAACTTGATGAAGTACTAAGTTCAATTGTGAATGTTCATTTGAATTGTGACAGTATTGGGTATTTGGATGAATGTTGGCAATGCGAAAATCCTTCATTATCTTTTGAGATTGCATCATCTTTGTGTAGTTGTTTCATTTGGCGAAGCAAAGTTTGGTTATAGGAATTCACTCATCCAAGCATCATCCATTGATATCATTGTCCTTAGGAATAACTTAGATTTCTCAAAACCCTTCATCCCGTTTGTCATTTATTTGGAGTCCAATTAGTGTTCCAAGTTTTAGCCACTTTGAGGGGAAAGAATTGATAAAGTCCAAGAAGAATAGTGGAAGCCCCTTTGTGATTACCAGCAAGATCACATCATATTCATTGAGTTATATCCAACACAAAGTCGCTCGTTTTCATTTTAAACCTTGGGGTTGCTTCATTTGCTCACACATTTGTTACATTGTTTAACATTTGAAGTTTCCTTGTTCAAGAGAGGATAAGAAAGTATTTTAATCTGCATGTTGGAGTGGTCACAGAACACATATCAACAGACTAATTTAAACAACTTCGTTTGTGGGAAGCAAAGGTGAAACCCAATCCATAGGACAGAGCCACAGGTTTTATAAAGTGTCCCTTATTTCAGGCCAGGTCCTAACTAAGTCTTGGCAAGTTGCAAAACAAATACAAACAGATTACAATTTAGTTTGAAATTAGAAATTTATAAGGGTGCAAAATCATCTATTAAATGCTCCAAATAAAGGACTTGAGAGAGCATATCTCAATCCTCAAGAAGAGAAAGGAAACCCATGGCCATTCGAAACTGAACTAGCTTTTGAGGACATCTATGTCCTTCATGGACTAGTAGCAGCTACAAAATACCTGGCTCAGCCACTCCAGTTCTGCAGCCTTGACTCACTTTATTATACAGCTTAATGCAGATACAAGATTTGTTAAAAATAGAAAGGAAAAGCTAACACTCTCCAGTTAATTGTTACTTTTGAAGGTGTTAGTATCAACTATCACCGAATTCAGATATAGAATGGGTGCCTCATTTGAGGCACAGATCAGCTCCACATTGCCTAAGTCATAGTTCAATGCCTGTACAAACTGACAGTTTTAACTGGATGGACCCAAATGACGTAAAAGACACAGGTAAAAGTGTTGCACCATTGAAAATGCTGGCAGCACAGGTAAGCCTAGACACGTAGAGAGGCAGTAGAGAACAAACTACACCAGTGCAATTTGAAAAGACCCATAGAATGGCTAATAAACCTAAGTGCAATCAGAAACTGCCAGAGCAAATCAGAAGAGGGCCACTTCCAAGAAAAGACTTAAAAAAACCAAGAAGGAAAACCAATTTATTCTCTCATTTTTAATATCTATTTCATAGTTCCAACTTTCCATCTTTGCGATTTGCTTAATACTTTGAATGTTCTTTTATGTTTTGAGTAATGTTCTTATTAATTTTAATCTGCGTATGGCTTTCCTTGTTTTTGGTACATGGCATAACCATTTTGACGATTTTCTGATTTTAATGCGTGCTGTGCAGGTTTGTCCATCTCCTGATACGATACAGCTTGCAAACAATCTTTCTGGCTTAGGCCAAACATACAACAAAAATGACCTTTCAACAGACTTTGTGGTGTGTATATATTTCTTCCATTGCTACTTACACTGCTTTTTCTGGGGAAGTTAAAGCTACTCCATGTCAATTTAGGTCCAATGAAAAGCTTATCCAACTTCCTATTATTGCTTTCAATGATGTTTTAATTGTCTGCATTTACATAAGATTAAAATCCGCTAATATCTACATATAGGCATGCTAATTACAAAGTTCGAACAGATGAATTAAGAACATTCTAGTATGATTATCAGCGGTATGAATCAAAATATGTTACATTATATTATCTAAACTAGTTGAAGATACTGAATCCAAGAACTTCAAGACCACCATTGCAGCTGATTGCAAATGAACAAAAATTGTTTGCAAATTGATCAACCCAGTTTAGTGATCTCTTGGGGAACCCCTATACTAAAGCCAAGGAATGCTATTTGTGATGACCTTGATTTGAGGAAGGGCCTCAGGCCTCAGCGGTGTTTTACAACACCTGTTTTCCCTTTTGATTGCTTTGTTGATTTTAATAAATTGGGAATTTTAAACAAATGGAATTGTTTAAATTCTCTAAATTTGATTTGGCCAACTTGGGAGTTAGTTTAGATTTAATTAAAATAACTTGGGCTGACCTGGGGTTGGTTCTTCCCTACATGGCACAGGTTCCTTATAAATAGAAAGTGCTTAGATCGTTCTGGTTATGCTTGGTTAATCGAATCTGCATGTGTGCACAATAGGGACTGGGCCGATCATCTCATGCCTCAAGCAAGGTGGGATGCTAACCTCCATTCTTGTCATTCAATTTGCCAGGATTGGAATCACATACCATTAATTCATAATATTGTTATTGCAGCTGCATATCATTGAGGAATTGCAGAAAAGGATTCACAGAGATTGCAGGAGCAGCAATACGGAGTGGAGTGAGAGCACAAAGAGGGGGTGACTGTTTGCATCTCAACACTCATCTTCCATGAAAGGAATCGTCTACAGATTCATATCATCCACATCTGCCAGTTCGAGGGGAGGAAGCCAAACACGATATCTATCGAAGATTGTTTGTTACTGGGACTATCACAATCTACAGAATTCGGGTACATTGTATAGATTTATATCTACCAATGACAGTAGGCAAACATCTATGCTGGTGAACAATTGAGTTAAGACCATTTTATTGTTTTTTGTATAAATCTGAAGGTGATTCTGTGGATGTTATAAGATTCTAAATTGAATAAACTTTTTTGATAGTATAGATCATCTCTTTATTTTATGTGTTTCTCAAGTTTGGATTCTTTTAGTGGTATCAGAGCCATAAGTCTTGCCAGCTGTGGGTTAGTTTGATGAGTAAAAGAGGGCAGAGGTAACAGAGGGAGAAAAGGGACCAACATGGGTGATACTGATGAAGAAGCAAGCGCCTTCTTTAGGGGGTCTGAGGAGCTGCATCTCAATGTGTCTGAGACATTAAAGGAAGTGGCCCAATTGTTGAAGGGACTCAATCAGAATCGAGGTAGTGATAAGTCTGAAACAGATAGGAGCAAAGGAAGTGCTGCCAATGAAGGGAGGTCTGTTAGTAATGGTGAAAACAACAATTCCAAGAGAGGAAAAGTCCTAGCCAAGACATTCAGGGCTAAGTTTTTGAAAATGAAGAAGTTGGTGAGGAACAACCAGAACAGATCAATGAAATGGACTGCCTCTTAGCTGAATATAGTGCTTTGAGTGAAGCAGTCAAGAATAACATGTCCTACACTGAATATTGCAGTCTGAAATCAATAGGTGGACATAGGAGGAGAGGGTATGAAGAAAGGAAGGACATTCAGCATCGTGTGGGGAAAATCACAATGCCTAATTTTGATGGAACAAGTAGCACTACAATGAGATCATGGTTATAAAAACTTGACACTTACTACTCCTTGAACCCAATGATGGAGGAAGAGACCATCAAATTCACTACTGTACACTTGGGAGGGATAGCTCATGAGTGGTGGTACCATGGAATGGTGACTCAAGGACATGATAAAGTTTCCACCATAGAAGAATTCAGTCAAAGATTGATGAAGAGGGTTGATAGGATAGCCCCAAAAGTGCACTTTAGGAACTTGGCCCAATTAAGATAAGCAGGTGTGGTGGAGGATTATGTAGCTGAGTTCCAAAAACTAGCTATAATGGTGCCCAATGTGACAGATAGGAGGTTGATAGTACTCTTTGTTGAAGGTTTAGTTGAGCCCCTCAAAGGGCTACTAAAAGCCTTAAACCCTACAACTTTCAAAGAAGCCAATCACAACAGCTTGGAAGACTTAGTGGTAAAGGACAACTTTAGTAGTAAAAGGACATTTCCACCTATACAGACCAAAAAGACTTTCTAGAGAAGCTCAACACCCTTGAGGGTACCTACAACAAAGAACAAGCATGAATTGAGGAGGAAAAAGTTGTTCTTTACATGCAAGGAGCTGTGGAAGCCAGGACATCAATGCTTAGGGTAGGGGCGAGTACATTACATTGAAGTCATCTCCAATGAAGATTCTGAAAATGATGGGGCTGATTCTGAAAATGAAGCAGAAAATATTGAAGAACTTGTAGGAGGTACTCTTGCCGCTCTCACAGGTGAACCACGTTATAGTGGATTCCGTATTAAAGGGTTTTTGAAAGGACAAAGGGTAATCATCCTTATTGATAGTGGAGCCACTTACAATTATGTTAATGAGGAAGTAGTAAAGAGATTGGGTCTATAAACAGTCCCAGTAGAGGGGTTTGATGCAAAGGTAGCTAGTGGGACAATTCTCTCATGTACTTGAAAGGTACCTCACATGGATTTGGCAATGAGCGATTACAAATTGTAGGATGATTTTTATGTGATTGATATGGACATGGAAGTAGTTCTAACATGTCAATGGCTGTATGCAATTGACAAATATCAGACCATCCATCAGAAAATGGAAATCTCTTTCCAACACAATGGGAGAAAGGTGTTGTTACATGGAATATCTAGCAAAGGAATGATGGAAATTTCTGCCAAAAGAATGGAATGTATCTTTCGTAAAGATCAAGTAGCATGGGCAGTGGAATGACTCAACACCAATACAAGTGCTTCTAGGAAAGGAGGAGCTACCAATGTGCAGATCCAATTTATCTTGGACAAACATGACAAGGTGTTCAAAGATATTCCCCTAGGATTACCCCCTAATAGAGGTTTCCAACACATCATCGAGCTTGAAGAGGGAGAAAAACCCATGATGGTCACTCCCTACTGCCATCCAAAGGTATATAAGGAAGAAATTGAAAAGGCCATCAAAGAACTATTGGATATGGGACATATTAGACCTAGTTTCAGCCCCTTTGAATCTCTCGTGGTACTGGTGAAGAAGAAAGATGGAACTATGAGGATGTGTATTAACTGCCAAGCTCTCAAGAAGGGGACCATCAAGAACCGCTACCCAATACCACGAATTGATGAATTGATTGATGAGCTTCATGGAGCAAGGTACTTCTCCAAGATTGATTTGCATTCTGGATACCACCAAATCAAAGTTAGGGATGAAGATGTGCACAAGACAACGTTTCAGTGTCACTATGGGCACTTTGAATTTTTGGTTATGCCTTTTGGTCTAACAAACGCTTTAGCAACTTTCCAATTGTGTATGAATAAGGTATTTTTTCTTCGGTTGCAGAAGTTTGTGTTGGTCTTCTTTGATGACATTTTAGTTTAGAGCCAAACTTAGGAAGATCATTAAAACAATTGGATGAGGTGTTGGGTATTCTAGAAAAAACAATCTTTTAATGCCAAAGCATCTAAGTGTGAATTTGGTGCTGCAAGAAATCTTGCATTTGGAATTTAAAATCAGCAACAACGAGTAAATGTGAATCAGGATAAAATCAAGGACATTCAATTGGCCTAGGCCAGGCCAAACAATTTGACACAACTAAGAGGATTTGTTGGGCTATGTAGCTATTGTAGCAGGTTTGTAAGGGAATTTTCATAGCTTGATGCCTCCTTGACAAACCTAACCAAGAAGGGAGCATTTCTGTGGTCTTCATCATCTCAACAAGCTTTTGATAGGCTCAAGGAGGTTATGAGTTTGTGTCCTGTATTGGCGATTCCAGATTTTTCACTTCCTTTTGTGTTGGAATGTGACGCCTCCAATGAAGGAATAGTATTTGTTTTGATGCAGAATAAGCATCCCATAGGATATGAGAGTAGGAAACGCAAAGAGGCCGAACATAAGCTCTCAACTTATGATAAAGAGATGCTGGCCATAATACACACTTCGACCAAATTTAGACAATATTTGGTTTGCAACAAGTTTTTGGTCAAGATTGATCATAACAGATTGGAGTCCTTTCTTAATCAAAGAGATTTGAATGATAGGAAGTAAAAGTGTGTATGTAAAATTCAGGCCTATGTCTTTGACATCGAGTACATAAAGGGGAATAATAATGTGGTGGTTGATGCTTTGTCTAGGAAACCTCAATTGCATTCTATCTCTAATATATCTGTTGTTTGGAGGTCATTATGTAATGTCCCCGTTTTTCAAACTTTTGGGATTAGCTTGTTTTGGCAACCCTCGCAGGCTAATCAGGTGATCAGAGGGGGTCAGATGGCAGAGCTAGTGTTGGGATTCCATTCTTGAGGTTCAGTTTACTAGGTCTGCTCTTCGTTCGGGTCAATTTGGTCAACTTACTATTTTTAGTAAGTGGTATTTTGGGTATGGCCAGGTTTAGTAGGGTGTCTGCACGGAGTGTCAGATGTACCAGGATCGAGTTTCAGGGAATCTCCAGTTTGAGAGAGTTACAATTTTTAGCAGTTGGCTATTTTTGGTAGTGGGTTATTTTGAGGTTGGGTTTGTTTACCTACTGGGGTAAACTTAGTATTGCACAGACATAGTACAGGAAATATAATAAACACAGAATATATCAGAGAATAATAAATACTTTCATTAATCATTCCGGACTGGTAAGGACATTTACATAATAATGATCATACAATAATAGTGCCCCGTGTCCATCCTCCGAGAGGGTATATAAAGTACCCGAAGGGCCACGACCGAAACGTCGTGACATAACTACCTAACCTCTCGGTCACTAACGACCGAGGCTAACATAATACTTTATTAATATAATAAGTCGTACATCCAAATATCCTGACAACATCATCCCCCCCCAAAAAACAAGTCGTCTCTGACAACTTGCAACAACAGGGAGATGAAATACACTACATAGAATAAGAAAATCACTGAAGAGAAGGGGCAGAGGGCGTCCCTGAAAAGCTGAAGTGCCACCCTCCCCATCAATGCCGCATCATAGTTCTTTTCTGTCACATCACATTCCTCCCATGCCTGCACCAAACTTGTCTCAAAAACACGTATCAGCTGTAGCCTCCGCTAACACAATACTGTTTCCCTAGCCAATCTAACCTCGATAGCCACCTGTGTTGCCTTCTCTGCTTTCAACTCCTGGGTACGCTGAGTCAAGTGTCACTCTACTGCCTCCAACTGGGTGGTCAACTCCTCCCGAGCTCTTTATGCATCCACCACAACAGCCTCACGTCTAGCCAACACCTACTCCGAGTGCCTCAAAGTGTAGTACCCCTCTTGAAAGACTTGCTCCAGTGCTCTCTTCACCTCTCGCATGCAGACACTCCATGCTTGTAGCAGCTCCGGGTCTCGTCAACTGGTCACACTCTCCAAAGGCTAATAACTGAACCGACTGGGGGTCTAGGGGGCAACGTCCCCAGTGGGGTCGAGGGGCAGCACCCCTGTGGGGTCCTGGGGCAGAGCCCCAGGTGTGCTCCCCAAATTAGCACCTTCAAACCCACATAGAAGTCTATGAAACACACCATTTTTGTAATTTTCTTCCAATCCCATACTCTTCTGCCAAGCGCTTATATTTTCCTCACTACCTTGTTATGTCCTACCCTTCAATACCATACGTTCTTCACTGTGAACTGTTTTGTTTTGTAGTCGTTTTTTTTTTTTTAAAGAACCTTCGCCTCCCTGCTGCTAGTCCTTGCCGTCAATAAACTGTCTTCTTCTTCTTCCTATGCCCGTACGGAATTGTATGTTTCAACTTCCCTCATTCTGCCAATTGTACTATTCAAATCTTAGGGTTCGATTGGTGAGACCGTACGGATACATGATTTCTAGCTGCGTACATTCTCCAAATACTGTACTGCTGTACAGTCAGTATTATATGCTCCTCGCCCTTCCGTACATCAATGTTACTATTTCGGTCGTACGGAGGCTAATGCGAACAGTCTCCTTTGCTCCGTACGACATATACCGTACCGCTTCCGCGCTCTGTACGGCGTCGTACATGTGTCTCCCTGACTTATGTTATGCGCTAATGGCCGTACGGCCGATGCTAGTAAAAACATACTTTATTCCCTCCGTACGGCGGTATCACTGTGCATTTACGTACCATACGGTTGTCTCTGTGATGTCCTGTGCTCTCCGTACGGCGAGTTATGATGCTCGGTTTGAATGCAGTACGGCGGTTTCAAAACTTGTAGTATCTTATGTTTTGTGTGAGTGTCATACAGTAGCTTGCAATGACATATGGTGTACGGTGCCGTACGGTGTCAATTTGCTTTGTTCTTTTCTTCTTTTTTTTCTTTTTTAAAATTTTTTTGTCGTACGGTCATGCATAGCCGTACGGATATTTTTCAATTTCCTATCCGGAGGCTTCTCTGGTCGCTCGTATAGGCTGCTCTCGGGTCGTCTGCCTGACCACTCGAGTCCTTTTCCATCCTCTCGGTTCCATCCTCTTCGGGAAAGGTTTCAATTTGGTCACATTGCTGGCGTCATGTATCCGTTCATCAAGAGTCCACAGCTTGACAGCCCCGTCGTAGTCGGCTTCCCGAAATGTTCCACGCTTAATCTCATTGTGCAGTCGTTCCCTCAAGCTTTCCTTGTCCCCGAGTCTATTTTCAATGACAATCCAAAGGCTTGGAACCATAAATTCTACAAGAACCACAAATTATTGCCCGTACATAAGAAGGAGAATCAAGAGTTTGAAGGCTACAGTCTTCCACACAGGATTCCAGTCGTCTCCCGTGGCAATGGTTTTTGGATTTCTCTCATCCCTGAGTTTATTGTTTTCAACTTTTCTTCTTTGTGCCAGATGGGTTCCTCCTTCCGAAACTCATGTGTTGGGCTCTCTTTCATCCGGACTTCCCCTTCTCGGTATGTTGTATATTCCGGAGGGAACTCACTCTGGGCTTCCTCAATCTTCAGTATGTTGCAGGACGGCAGAAATAATTCATAATCGCCCATCTGCCAGTGGAATAGACCGTCCATCGAATCTGTATCATCCTCCACTTTCAGTATCCCTTCGGCATTGGGCTCCATGGTTTCTTCCCCTCCATCTATTCCGTTGTCTGAGTTTGAATCCGAGGAGGATGCCATTTCTTCTCCGACCATCTGCGTTGTGAGGTCTATTACAAACTTCCTTCCCCCTTTCTCAAATGATAGGATGTTCTTTTTCCAGTTATGGTTGGCTCTGGCAGTCACCAGCCACCCCCTCCCTAGGATGGCGTCATACCCCTTCTGCTTCAGGGGAATTACTACGAAGTCGAGGATGAATGGTTGGGTCTCGATGGTTACCTATTGTGCCATCAGAGTTTCGAGGGGCTTGATGCCGTGTTGGTCGGCCCCAAGTAGGTTGAAAGTCGACGGCCACAGTGTTGGTTTCCCAAGGCTTTTCCAGGTTTCCTCCGGTAGAACGTTCACCCCGGATCCACCGTCTACGATCGTGTTCGTGAGGGTGGTACCCAAGATACCCATCTCCACCATTGTGGGGTTCCGTCCATTATTTATTGATAACATCATGGGGTCGGCTATGGAGCCGCCGAGAACCTCCATCCGTTCAACCGTGCTTGTTGGAATGTTTTGGCCTAGGAATAGGGTCATTTTCAGGTGCGGCATAGTTTCGAGTAGGTCCTTGACCTTTACGAGTACCTCCATTTGCATCATCTGCCTTAGGATATTTTTCTCTACCATTGCTCGGGTAGAAGTGTCGACATCTGTGGAGTCCCTTTGGTCCTCCATACCCTTCGCGATCTCGGCCTTCGCCTCGAGTATCCTTTGTTTCTCCGTCGGAGGGTGAGGATATGTGGCCTTCTTCGTTTGCCCGCGTGTGATTGTTAGGACCCTCTCAGTGCCTCCTCGTTCCATGTCCAGGATGTTGCAACCAGGCTTCGGACAGTTAGCATCCCCTTGGTCCCCCGGGCCGCACCACTGACACAATTTTAGTGGAGCGGTAGCTTCATTCTGACAGTCATGGGCATAATGTCCCCATTGGTTATAGCTTCTGCACTGTATCATGGGCCTCCCCTTCGCGTCATACTGGACCCGCGGCTTGTTCTCATCATTGCCTCAGCCTCCCCGTCGGTTATTTCTGTACCCACCGGATGATGCAGCATTTTGTTGACCGTCGGTCCCGGACGTGCAAGGTTGCTCCTGGGTGAAGAGCACTTGTTGATTTCTCGCCCTCAGGTTGTAGGGACATTCTTTGGTGGAATGTCCCGCAATCTGGCAGATGTCGCAAAAGGCTTTCTTGGGACAAGAACCTTTCGTGTGGCCTTCTTCTTTGCAGTCTGTGCAGCACACGGTGTCTTCCTCTGCTTTGCTCGATCCTCCCTTGGTGGCCTTCAGTTCTTTCATCATCCTCTCCAGATCTTATCGTAGGGCTAACACTTTCTTACTCGATTCGCCCTCGCTACTTTCTGCCTCCGATTCATCATCTGAAGACTTAGTCTTCCTGGAGGTCTTACATTCGCTCTCCAAATCCATTGCACGGTTGTACGTATTGATGTACGACGTGGGTGGGACAATTTTCATTTTCTTCCGAAGGGAAGCTTTTTGTCCCTCCACGAACCACCTTTTCTTGAGTTCGTCTGCCGGGGCTGACTCCATCTTCCCTACGAGTTCCTTTAGTTGTCGTCCGTAGGCACGAACAGACTCGCTCTTCGTCTGCTTCGTATTGTAAATCTCCGCCAGAATCTCATTGTCATCCCTTAACAACTGAAATTCTGTCTGGAAGGCCTTTTTCACATCATTCCATGTCGTCAGGCCTGATTTGTCTACATCCGAGTACCAGTCGATGGCTCCTTCCCTCAATGTCGCGGGGAATTGTCGGATACATTCATCCTGGTTCGTGACTCCATTGGCAGCCCATATAGTCTCATAGGTCCGACAATGCCGAATAGGATCCTCCTTCGCTTGGCCTGTGAACTTGGGCAGTTTCTGCTTACTCGCAACCATGGTAGGTTGTTGCCTCCGCGGGGGATTCGGTACTCCGACACAACCTCCTCCTTGAGTATTGTGTGTAGTGTTCACCGGTGGCACTTGCCCTTGTGGTAGTTGTGACTGGTGGGACCGTATTGTGTGGAGTCCTTGGTGCCAACAGAGGGTTCGCCTGTGCGTTCGCAGCGCCTTCGGCCGTACTGTCACTGGCACCTCCGGCAGTACCAGTACCGTCACCTTCGACTGTACGGTTCCCTTTGTGGTCTCAGTCCTCCGCACGTGGTGTACAGGTCAAATCTTCAAATCGGTTCGCTCTTCCTGAAGTAAAACCTGTCTCAATCGTGTTTCCTCGAGTAGTTCCTCCGTACTCCGCACTCTCCGACGCTCCGGCGAAATGAACTGTTCCCGGTCGGCTTTTGCACCTTCCGTACCACTTCTGAGGTTCCCTTCGGGCAACCCTCCGGCAAGCTAGTCCTTGGCAAGTTGCCTCAGCCTATACCGATGTTCACGTTGCTGCGTAGAGATCACAGTCCTCTGTGCGGCCTCCCCTTCGTCATCTAATGCCTTTTTATTTATATCTTTATTTAAAACATTAGGCATAAATCCTTTCCTCACTTCTCATCCTGAGTATGTCTAGGCAACGGCGCCAGATGTTTACCTGCTGGGGTAAACTTAGTATTGCACAAACATAGTACAAGAAATATAATAAACACAAAATATATCAGAGAATAATAAATACTTTCATTAATCATTCCGGACTGGTAAGGACATTTACATAATAATGATCATACAATAATAGTGCCTCGTGTCCATCCTCCGAGAGGGTATATAAATTACCCGAAGGGCCACGACCGAAACGTCGTGACGTAACTGCCTAACCTCTCGGTCACTAACGATCGAGGCTAACATAATACTTTATTAATATAATAAGCCGTACATCCAAATATCCCGACAACAGGGTTTGTTGAGAGGGTTGCTTAGGTTCCTACCCAGCCTGCAGTTATGCGGAGTCAGAGATTGGAGCCATCTCATGATTCCCAGTTTGGTAATGATGAGCCATTGACAGAGATTGGGGTTTCTTACCAGCATTGTACGGTAGGGTATGCTCATCATTTTCTTTTGACCCACAGGTGGAAAATTTGATCTCACGCAAGGGTAAACCGGCTCCAGTTTCTTACCATCCATTATAGGATGGATTAGCACCATCTTTTGCAGATGGATTTGGCAGTTGCAAGTTAGATTACTTGCAGTATCCACACACTCAAGACTATTTATCAGAGGGCGGAGTTGATAACGGTGATTCAAGCACATTTGGTCACTGTCTTTTTCTCAGTGCAGTTGGGTGTGAGTGTTGGATAGACAGGGACTCAAGTTTTGAAGGAGTTGTTATTTCAGTTGGGTTGAGTTCCGCTGGGTTGTTTTCTGCATCGGCATCTGCAGTTGGTCTTCGGATTTTGTTTTCAATGATGTCCGTCATTTGGGTGTTTAAGGCAGTTTCTCAGATGCTGGTGTCTGTCCTGTTGGTATTTTCTTCACAAGAGTATGGTGAGGATCGGGACATTACTTATGACCATCCTTGGGATCTGGGTGGTTGGCGATGTTGCTTGTTTTTCCTGATTGCTTGAGGACAAGCAATCTTGGGAAGGGAGGACTGTAATGTCCCCGTTTTTCAGACTTTTGGGATTAGTTTGTTTTGGCGACCCTCGCTGGCTAATCAGGTGATCAGAGGGGGTCAGATGGCGAAGCCAGTGTTGGGATTCCATTCTGGAGGTTCAGTTTACCAGGTCTGCTCTTCATTCGGGTCAATTTGGTCAACTTACTATTTTTAGTAAGTGGTATTTTGGGTATGGCCAGGTTTAGCAGGGTGTCTGCACGGAGTGTCAGATGTACCAGGATCGAGTTTCAGGGAATCTCCAGTTTGAGAGAGTTACAATTTTTAGTAAGTCTATTTTTAGCAGTTGGCTATTTTTGGTAGTGGGTTATTTCTAGCAGGTCAATTGGCGTTTGAGGCTCTGGTGTCAGAAATGAGTTTATCACAGTTAGTGTGATTCAGTGGCTTTGCTTTTAAAGGTTATCGTTATTAAATTAAATTATTTTAATTTAATAACTTTATTACTTTATAACTTTAATGTTATAAAGTGAAGTTATCATTTAAAAGCCTTTTTAATGAAAAAAGTGAAATTGTGTTTTTTCCGAAAAAGCTATATATTCATTTCGAAAAAGCACTTTCATTATCCATTGTTGAATTATGATTTTATTGAAGTTGTGAGAGAGACTACCTGGCTAGGGTTTTGAGGACCGATTCCTCTTCTGGCAATTTGAGCCATTACAGATTGATGGTGAATTTTGCAGCTGTATCTGGTGATCATAGTCTAGTGCTGAAGTATACTGGATGTGTGTGAAGTTTTTTTTAATTCTACAGGCAAATGAATTTGCACTCAAAGATTTCGATTTTGTCTCTTGCTGAGGTTTTGAATTGGATTTAGAAATTGGTAGAGATTTCCTTGTTGGAGTTTTATATTGCTAAAGTTGGTGATTGAATTTACAAGTCAAGTAAATTACATTAGTCTCTTGGCTGTGTTTTTTATTTGGGAAGGCATTGTGGTTTGATGAAGACAGCCGCATTCAATTTATTCAGTTGTTTGGTATCCTTGAGGGTTGACGTGAGGCCTAGGAAGCTTCCAGCTCCCATCTACAGCTCATGTGTTCGCTGCAGGAGCCGTCCAAACCTTTACAAGGTCTTGCATTTGCTGCTAGACAGTCCTACCATTGATTTATCTGCTCACGTGACTGCCAGGGCACTTTTGAAATTTGTTAGAAGACTGCAATTTTGCGTAAGGGTTCAGGCTAGTGGAAGCTAGATGCTATGCTATTCCAGAATTTCATTATTTAGCGCATATTAGTTAAGGTGCTCAGTTTTTCATTAAAAGCTTGTAATTTGAATTCAGTTTGTTAGTGGTTCAATTCAAATTTTTTGTGAGCAATTCTATTTGAATTAATGACTATTGACATGTTATCAAGAGGATAAAATAATCTGAAAAGTATCATTGAAAAATTACATCTGGTGTTCATTAATTCCTAAATATTCGGAAGAAACTCAGAAGTGTTATTTTAGTTGAGTTAAGAGTACAGTTTGCTATTGAGAGCCAGTTGGGTTCTTTACAGTGGTATTAGAGCATTTTTCCTGCCATCCTATGGGGTCTAGATTCATTTATATTCAAAATTATTTTAAAAGTGACTAGCACTTCCATTTTCCCTAGCTATGGATAAATGTAGGAGACCCAGTTCCGGAAGTCGTCGTGGCAGTAAGGGAAATAGAGAGGAATTAAATGCTTTAGTAGAAAGCATGGAGAGACTTAGACTGCATCAGCAGAGATTGGCAGAGAGTTTGTCGAATCCAATTACAGTAGACAGGGCAGCGAGATATATGGTCTCTGCCTTTAGAAGGCCGACATCGAGTTTGCAGGGGAGAAGGTTGGAGTTTTCTCCAACAGTTGTCCATGATGCTGATGTTCCTACATCTAGTTCAGCACCTGTTATTCCCATTCACAGTGCTGGTGATGGATTTATTGCACAGGAGCCAGTGGATGTTTCAGTGCCTTCGGTTGACAGCAGCGCTGAGCATCATCGGGTTGAGGCTCCCAGAGCAGTCACTACGGATTGTACAGAGGCAATTGATGTTGCAGTTATCACTAAGTGTTCAAACTCTTTCATGGAGGGAGTTATTATTGGAGATGTTTATGTCAGCTGTAGTAGTGTTGCTCTAGTTTAGGAGGCAGTTGTTTCCTCAATTGGGACCGAGGCATGTACGGAGTCTCCCAGTGGTGAGGTTGGTGATTTGGGCATTACAGTGGGGTCAATTGATGATAGTTCGGGCTCCAGCATTATTGGTGCACAGCCTGACGTTGAGTCATGTGTGTAAAGTCACGTGTCAGCAGTTGAGATTTCAGCAGGAGATGTGGGAGCTGATAGTATAGACACATTTGATGACACTTTTGAGGATGTTGTGAGTTGCATTGGAGATGACACCCCCTGTGAGTTGTTGGGTGATGACTGCGAGGAGCGTATGAGCTCTGACAGCTTAGAGATTTATGATAGTAGTCGCAGTATGGGATCAATACAAGAGATAGTGGTTTTTTCCTGTGTTGAGGATGTGAGCATAGAGCTTTCTAGTGATGACACTCAGGATGGGAGTGTTGCAATTGATTTGGCCGACGTAGTTTCATGCCACAGTTTAGTTGATTCACATGACGACATTGAGTCGTGTATGCAGCCAGAGTTAGTAGAGGAGATGCAGATAGATGATGTGTACACTAGCATTGCAGATATCTCCGATGCTAAGAGGAAGGATGATGGGTGTTGTAGTGTTTCTGGCTTTCTATATCTAACTTTGGGTGTAGATTCAATGTTGTCATATGGTGGTGGTGGGTTTTAGGATTCTTTGTTACAGGGACTCACGGATGAGGATGTGGAAGCCTATGAGTGGCAAGAGTTTGTTACAGCGAGGGCTTCCACTACGAGAGATGGGGTTACTTCTTTGGTGACTCATGAGGATGATTCTTCTTGCAGCGAGTCATGCTTGATTTATCAGACCCTGGGGAGGACTTTGAGTTGTTAGTGAGTGAGGACGTATCCCAGGATCTGGATTGTCAGGTGGTTGTAGAGGACAAGGTAGCAGGAGATTGTGTTGAGTCGGATTCAACAGCAGCTTCCTCGGGGTTAGATGAGGACGAGTCTAATGGTTGTACTCAGTTTGTAGATGTGTACTCAGATGTAAGTACACCGAGAGACAGTGATCTTGAGGGGAGTTTGTTGGGTACAGCTTCCTCTCATAGTGTAGACAGTGCATTTGAGGTTCATAGGAGGCCCGTTGTGCAAAGTCATCATGTGACTAGCCAGTTGCGAGTTGATGAGAGATTTACTTCTACTCTCGAGTATTTTGATGCTGCTTGTTAGTTGTTGGTTGTTTATGGTTGGGGTGCTCCTATGACAGATGAGCGCAGTGGCGGTTACCTTTCATTGACAAAGATTCATTCTTTGCGTAAGCCTGTCAAGATTTTGAGACAAAACTACTTACAGATGGTAGCCAACCGAGATCACCTAGTTGAGTGGGGGAGTAAAGCTTATGAGGCACTGATGGACAGAGAGGAGGAGGTGAGTGAGCTTACCCAGGAGCTCACAGCGACTACTGAGGTTTTAGAGGACACTCAGCAGGCTCTTCAGGAGTCGCAGATCCTATTAGAGGAGGTGACCATGGAGTCGGAGCATTTATAGTCCACACTAGCCCCAGACCTAGTTTGATTGCACATGAGGTGGTTGGTGGTGAGTTTTCTCCTATGGTTGGTGATGAGGAACATGATGTGTCAGTCACATCTGTTCAGGTTATGGGAGCACTTGGTACGGATGAGGTAGGAGTACCAATGGAGTCAAGCTCTCAAGTTGATTTGCTTCCTTTAGCTGGGAGTGAATCTATTTCGTCATCTCACATCGCTGATAGCATGGGACAGTTGGCTGTGCCACATTTTCAGAGGGATCAGTTGTGGATATCGGGGGAGCAAGTTGACGCTTCCACGTATAATTTCTACTGCACCAAGTCATTTATGGAGTATTTACTTGAGAGTGCAGATGTGCGACAGGATTCTTATAGAGTGTCTGAGGGTACTCTCATCCAAGGCTCTTGTGCTATTCGGAGGTTGGTAGGGAAGATTGTGGAGACTCTATCTACTATGCTTCCCCACACGGATTTTGAGGTTGGGTTTGTTGAGAGAGTTGCTTAGGTTCCTACCCAGCCTGCAGTTATGCAGAGTCAGAGATTGGAGCCATCTCATGATTCCCAATTTGGTAATGATGAGCCATTGACAGAGATTGGGGTTTCTTACCGGCATTATACAGTAGGGTATGCTCATCATTTTTCTTTTTACCCACGGGTGGAAGATTTGATCTCACGCAGGGGTAAACCGGCTCCAGTTTCTTACCATCCATTATGGGATGGATTAGCACCATCTTTTGCAGATGGATTTGGCAGTTGCAAATTAGATTACTTGCAGTATCCACACACTCAGGACTGTTTATCAGAGGGCAGAGTTGATAACGGTGATTCAGGCACATTTGGTCACTATCGTTTTCTCAGTGTAGTTGGGTGTGAGTGTCGGATAGACAGGGACTCGAGTTGTGACAAAGTTGTTATTTCAATTGGGTTGAGTTCCGTTGGGTTGTTTTTTGCATCGGCATCTGCAGTTGGTCTTCAGATGTTGTTTTCAGTGATGTTCGTCATTTGGGTGTTTAGGGCAGTTTCTTAGATGCTGGTGTCTGTTCTATTGGTATTTTCTTCACAGGAGTATGGTGAGGATCGGGACATTACTTATGACCATCCTTGGGATCCGGGTGGTTGGTGATGTTGCTTGTTTTTCCTGATTGCTTGAGGACAAGCAATCTTGGGAAGGGAGGACTGTAATGTTCCCGTTTTTCATACTTTTGGGATTAGCTTGTTTTGGCGACCCTCGCAGGCTAATCAGGTGATCAGAGGGGGTCAGATGGCGGAGCCAGTGTTGGGGTTCCATTCTGGAGGTTCAATTTACCAGGTCTGCTCTTCGTTCGGGTCAATTTGGTCAACTTACTATTTTTAGTACGTGGTATTTTGGGTATGGCCAGGTTTAGCAAGGTGTCTGCACGGAGTGTCAGATGTACCAGGATCGAGTTTCATGGAATCTCCAGTTTGAGAGAGTTACAATTTTTAGTAAGTCTATTTTTAGCAGTTGGCTATTTTTGGTAGTGGGTTATTTTTGGCAGGTCAGTTGACATTTGAGGCTCTGGTGTCAGAAATGAGTTTGTCACAGTCAGTGTGATTCAGTGGCTTTGCTTTTAAAAGTTATAATTAAATTATTTTAATTTAATAACTTTATTACTTTATAACTTTAATGTTATAAAGTGAAGTTATCATTTAAAAGCCTTTTTAATGAAAAAAGTGAAATTGTGTTTTTTCTGAAAAAGCTATATATTCATTTCGAAAAAGCACTTTCATTATCCATTGTTGAATTATTATTTTATTGAAGTTGTGAGAGAGACTACCCGGCTAGGGTTTTGAGGACTGATTCCTCTTCTGGCAATTTGAGCCATTACAAATTGATGGTGAATTTTGCAGTTGTATTTGATGATGATAGTCCAGTGCTGAAGTATACTGGATGTGTGTGAAGTTTTTTTAATTCTACAGGCAAATCAATTTGCACTCAAAGATTTCGATTTTGTCTCTTGCTGAGGTTTTGAATTGGATTTAGAAGTTGGCAGAGATTTCCTTGCTGGAGTTTTATATTGCTAAAGTTGGTGATTGAATTTACAAGTCAAGTAAACTACATTAGTCCTGGCTGCGTTTTTTATTTGGGAAGGCATTGTGGTTTGATGAAGACAACCACATTCAATTTATTCAGCTGTTTGGTATCCTTGAGGGTTGATGTGAGACTTGGGAAGCTTCCAGCTCCCATCTACAGCTCACGTGTTTGCTGCAGGGGCCGTCCAAACCTTTACAAGGTCCTGTGTTTGGTTCTAGACAGTCCTGCCATTGATTTATTTGCTCACGTGACTGCCAGGGCAGTTTTGAAATTAGTTAGAAGATTGCAGTCTTTCGTAAGGGTTCAGGTTAGTGGAAGATAGATGCTATGCTGTTCCAAAATTTCATTATTCAGCACATACTAGTTAAGGTGCTCAGTTTTTCATTAAAAGCTTGTAATTTGAATTCAGTTTGTTAGTGGTTCAATTCAAATTTTTTGTGAGTAATTCTATAGTGAATTAATGACTATTGATATGTTATCAAGAGGATAAAATAATCTGAAAAGTATCATTGAAAAATTACATCTGGTGTTCATTAATTCCCAAATATTTCGGAAGAAACTCAGAAGTGTTATTTTAGTTGAGTTAAGAGTACAGTTTGTTATTGAGAGCCAGTTGGGTTCTTTACACATTAATTACAGCTATGCCAAAAATCAGTTTGCTAATGATGTTTTGGAGGGAAAGGTGCAATATGACAGGTTCAAGATAGCGGATGAGTTGATTCTTCAAAAAGGACAAGTGTACATCACACCTGAATCTAAAATAAAGGAAAAGATTTTAATGGCTTGCCATGATACCCCACTTATTTGTCATCCAGGTTTTTATAAAACCTATGGACAACTGAGGGAACGTTTCTCTTGGAAAGGATTGAAAAAGGATATAATGCATCATGTAAGCGAATGCAATGAATGTCAACAAAACAAGGAGCGTGTGTTTCCAGTAGGGTTATTGTAGTCTTTGCCCATTCTAAATCAGAATTGGGAGAGCTTATCTATGGATTCCAACACTTGATTACCAAGGGTCCAAGGTAAGGATTGTCTATATGTAGTGGTGGATAGACTCACAAAGTATGCACATTTTCATGCGATATCATCAAATTTTAGAGCACCTCAAATGGCAGATCTGTTCTTTAAAGAGATTTTCAAATTTCATGGGTTACCAAAAACAATTGTAAGTGATAGGGATAGCCGGTTCCTTAGCATGTTTTGGCATGAGCTATTTTGTTTAACAGGGACAACATTGACACTTAGCACCAACTACCATCCACAGACAAATGAGAAAACGGAAATAGTAAACAAATGGATCGAGGGTTACTTGAGAAACTATGTTACCGGTCAGCAAACAACGTGGATTAAATGGTTACATTTGAGTGAGTATTGCTACAACACCACTTATCACATGTCAATTGATATTTCTTCCTTTAAGGCACTCTATGGCTATTATGCTACTTCTTTTTTGAATTTTGTAATGACACCCACTAGTAGGATCACTAAAATCCCCAAATCTGGACTGAGACAATTCGTCAAACACTTGGCATGCATTGAATGATCTTGTTTCAAATGATATGTTCAGATTGATATTTGTTTTTGGGCACCAAATGTTATTGAGATAACAATACCAATACTGAAATGTAATACAATTGAGCAACAATGAACTTCACTAATTCTGATTGCAATGTTCAGATTTCATGGACTGTATACAAACTATTACTTATGAGCACTGATTTATGACAAGGCAATGCCCTAGCAATGCACCTTAACCATTATATCAATCCAAGGCAATGTATAGCAAAGTCTGAATACAATGGACTGTTTACAATCACTGAATAATGACACTAAATGTAGGGACTGTCACACATAAACAGTGAACTCTAATGCACCTTATGTCTATACCATTCCAATTACAATACATAGCAATGTCTGAATACAATTGCAGAGACTGATTTCTGAGAATACAAGGACTGTTACAGCTCCCACCTATGAACAATGTAACCTTATCTAAGCATTCTCATTCACTATGACAATCCCAATTACAGATAATGAATAACAATGACTGTTTATGACATATGCTGGACTGTTATGACAGTGACTGAAAATGTATGCAATTTTTACACAATTTTGACATAAAAAATCAACATGAAAGAACCTGGAATGCTGCACTTGTTTGTTGACTGACTGCTGATGGATTAACACACGAGCTGCAACCCGAACTGGACCAAGATCTGCCCCTCTGATTACTGCTGTACCCTGTACTGTACCAGTCCGTACAGTACGGACATGTATGGCTCTGCTATAAAATAATTTGCAAGGTGTTGGGTGCCGAAAATGGTATGATCTGAAATGCCTAGGGTTAATATATAACCCGTCCAATGCATAAAATCAAACCCCACTTGGTTTGTGAGATATGAGCAAAAATATAGGTCCAAACCCTGGTATGACTGAACTGAAAATGTACCAAAATGATCTCCAATTCTTCACCAAATGATTCACCAATGCAATGATGAATTCAGAACCCTTATTCCAAACAATTACAAACCCTCAATATCAATTTTTCAAGTCTGCTTTTTCGGACTGCTTTTTCGGGTCTGCTTTTTCGGACTGCTTTTTCGGATTTGCTTTTTCGGACCTGCTAAAAACGGCCGCCTATAATTTTGGACCTGCTAAAAATTGCCTCCTATAATTTCGGCCCTACTAAAAATGCCTCCTGAAATGCTGTTTCAATCACAAACAAACCCTTACATCAAATTCTCAATGAAGTACCAATGAGATGGCTGAGTACCAACTCCAAATTTGCAACCCTTCAGTAGATATTTCACTACCTCAGTTATGCCAATCCAATGGAGTGATTCGTTCCCAAAGATCAAATAGAATTTGTAGACCAAAGACTACAAATTGCTTCACAATGAAGAAGTAGAAGAAAATCCAAATCCAAGCATGTCCAAATGAAAGCCCAAGCCCTCTATTTATTCTTTTCCTTGAGAAGTTGCTAGAACTTCTAGAAACATCCAATTATAATGTACTTTATAATAAAATAACATTATAATAATAAAGTACATTTCTCAACTCAAAATTATAACAATGTAGGCCCAAATGTCTCATAACTGAATGTAGGCCCAACTGCGACTGAACGTAGGCTCAAGACTGAACATAGGCTCTACTACAACTGGATGTAGGCTCAAACTGGATGTAGGCTCACTTTGGATGTAGGCTCCACTACAACTGCATGTAGGCCCAAACTGGATGTAGGCTCTACCGAATGTAGGCTCTGTCAGCAATATGCAATCAAATGATCAACATAATGACCCTCTCTCCCAACCATTTGCCTACGAGAGTCAATGATAGGCAAATCCGTCATGCCAAACGATGTCAGCCAAAATGGGGACATGACAAATTTGACTTTTTCTGATAGTAGAGTTCCTAGCGCTATGGAGTTGATCCAACAAAGCAAGGACATTTGTTAGAGGTTTATAGTATTTTTAATTTTTCTATATATATGTTGATCACAATATCTCTATAATTCTTTCTTGAATGTATATATATTAATATTAATGAAATATGAATATATATATATAATCCTTAGAATTCTCAATATCAATATTAATGATAATATATATTTACTATTAAGTGATTGTAATACACATCAGATATATATATATATATATATATATATATATATTGCTGCCGATATTTGCTTGAATTGATAATTACAAATATCGTTGAGTATTGTTGGGACTTGTTAGGCACTTATTGATTTCGGTACTTCCCAAGTCATATGGACCGAAGTTATATACTAATGGGAGGAGACATGTCCCTACGGAGGCATGTCCTCATCAATCCCAAACTCAAGTTAATACACGTTAGTTTGCATGTTATTAACATCAATACTAGTATCGATTCATTTGGTAATATAAAGCATGTTCAATACTCATTATTGAACTGATTGATATTAATGCAATATTAAGATAATGTATCAGTATCATAATGTGCTATCTTTGATAGCACAATATGGTATTGATACCAACATTGATTATATTGATACCAACATTGATTATATCGATACTCATTATCGATGAATGTATAAATCAATATCAACAATGTAATTTGTATTAACAACATAATTAATATTAATGGTATCATGAACATGATTAATAATAGTTATATCAATCTCAATTACAATTATATATATATATATATATATGATTGTCATCATACTATTTATTAATCATGTATTATGATAATCAATAATCATAGCAAAATACATAAGAGGGATACCGATCAAATGCTCAAGGTTGACAGACCACTTATGCATTTGATTTCATCGATAGGAATAATCTGATCAAAGCTACAATTCATTAACACTCCCTCTTAGCTAGGGAGGATGATTACTATCCTCATGTAGACACAATAGATCCATATATTGTGTGGGAGGGAAATCACCTCAATGTGATATCAAAAATTATGGCATATCCATGTATATCAAGTCTAATGATATCCACCATAAATGATATTACCTCACAGTGTCATCAGGACTAATGGCATATCCATGAATATCAAGTCACATGATATTCACCATACTCATAATATCCATTAGGATATGTGCACAAGCATCAAGTAGCATGATGCCTACCATAAGGATATTTGTTCATGGCATATCCACGGATATTATGTCACATAATATCCACCATGAAATATCTCAGTTATTTAACTCATTGTGGTTATACACCACTCAGTTAATATCACTTAAGAGATATAAATTATCATGACATGTCCATGGATATCAAGTCACATAAAATCCATCATGATAGTAAGGTTTAACTATTGTAAAGTTGTCACCTTACAACAGTAACCAGGAGTAGAGGTGTACATCATTGAAAGATGTTCACAGGGGCCCATGAAGTCATGTAATCACACACATGACAAAAACGAGTTTACATATTAAACATATTTTAAAATATATTAGTACAATAAATTTAGTTTGTTGAGACTCAATCGCAAATAAAATGACATTTCTACCATACCAAGCTTACCTCTAAAGTATTCCACCTTTGTTTTGGAGAGAGGCTTAGTGAGAATGTCTATTGATTGTTCTGTACTAATATATCTCAACTAGATAACATTTCTCTCCACCATGTCTCTAACATAATGGTAAGGGATTTCAAAGTGCTTTGATATGTCATGGAACATTGGATTCACTAAAAGCTTTATACAACTTTGGTTATCAGAGTGAATGATTGTGGGATCCAAGGATTGTCCAAACAATCTTATAAGAAGTTTTCTTAACCACACAGCTTCTCGAGCTCTCATAGATGTTGCAATGTACTCAACTTCGGTGGAACTCTGTGCAACTAAAGATTGCTTTTTGCTAAAATAGGAAATCATGGCTGGTCCTAAGTTGAAGCAACACCCTGAAGTACTTTTACGATCAACTACACTTCCAACTCAATCTGAGTCAGTATATCCATGCAGATTTAATTCTACATTATTATATCTTCAACCATATCCAATTGTGCCACGCATGTATCTCAGAATATGTTTTGCTGCAACTAAGTGTAACTGTCTTGGTTCACACGTGAATTGAATGACTGTATTTGTTGCATAACAAATATCTGGTCTAGTGTTAACTAGGTACATCAAAGACCCAATCATCTGCCGGTAGAGAGTGAAATCTGCTAATTCTGAGTTTGTTGTTGTTTCTTTTAACTTATGTAAATTTGTCTCCATGAGTGTAGACATTGGTTTACAGTCCATCATTCCAAACCTTTTCAAAATGTCAATAGTGTATTTTCCTTGATTTAGGATAATACCATCAACTTGCTGCCATACTTTTAAACTAAGAAAATAGTGTAGAAGACCCAAGTCCTTCATGTCAAATTCAGATGCTAGGTCGTGTTTACACTCGGTGATGAGATGGTCTTCTCCTGCAATCAATAAGTCATCAACATAAAGAATGAGAATCAACATGTGACCATTTATTACCTTGAAGTAAAGGTTCGAATCTGCATTATTCTTGGAGAAACCTAATCTTGAAAGATAGTTGTCTATCCTCTCATACAAAGCTCGAGAAGCCTATTTAAGAACATATAGAGCCTTCTTCAATTTGCAAACATGAGAAACATCACCATGAACCACAAATCCCTCAGGTTGTTCTAGGTACACTTCCTCTTCTATAATGCCATTAAGAAAAGTAGTCTTAACATCCATTTGGTGAATCTTCCATCCCTTTGATGCAGCAATAGCAATCACAGCCCCGTCAAAGGTGTATCGAGCAACTGGAGAAAATGTTTCTTCATAATCAATTCTTTCCTTTTGTGAGAAACCTCTGGCAACAAACCTTGCTTTATATTTTTCAATGCCCCCACCTGGAGCATGTTTGATTTTGAAGAGCCATTTAGATGAGACAACTGGTTTGTCTTGTGATCTACGTACAATATCCCAGACATCATTCTTGAGTATAGACTGGTATTATTATGTCATGGCATCTTTCCAAACTTGATGTTGGAATTCTTCCTCAACACTGGAAGGTTCTAACTTGATGATTTCACGCATAAGAGCAACATAGTTGGAGTATCTATTTGGTCTCTTTCTTTTCCTAAAAGTTCCTTTCTGGAGCTGCATAATTTTTTGCCTCTTAAATCATTTTCATTGCCCTTTGAGGTCTTTTATTACCCACATCAGTGTCTCTAGGCTCGATAGCAAAATTCATAGGTTCATTGAGGTTATTGTCTTCTATAGGTGCATGTCTCTTCCTCTGAATCTCAGAAGCATGATCCTCTTCCATATTTTGAGGAAACTCATCATATATTTTATTAATGCCTTTAGATCTTTTGAATGTAACATCTTCAAATATTACATCCTTGTTAAGCTCAATTAATTTTTGTCCAAGGGTATATATTCTATAGGCTTTAGATGATTCGTTGTAGCCAACAAATATTCCCTTCTTCCCTGAGGGTTCTAGTTCAAATCTTTTCTCTTTGGGTATGTGGATATAAACAGGACAACCAAATATTCTAAAATGACTTATGTCAGGGTTTATCCTTGTAAATTCTTCTTCAGGGGTTTTGTTATCTAGAAGAGAGTGAGGACATCTATTTTGAATGTAAACAAAAGTACTAGAGGCTTCAGCCCAGAAGGAGGTATGAAGGTTTTGATCATGCATCATAGATTTGATTGCTTCTACAATAGTCCTATTTTTCCTTTTTGCCACCCCATTTTTGTTGAGGGTTGCAAGGAACAATATACTCCCTCTTAATCCCAACATTATTACAAAAGTCTTTAAAGTTATCAAAAATGTATTTCCCCCCATTATTTGACCTTAGGGTTTTGATTCTTTTGCCTAACATATTTACTACTAGAGCCTTGAATTCCTTAAATCTCTTTAGGGCCTCATTAGACTCTATACATTTTAAAAAGTATATCCATGTTTTCCTAGAGTAGTCATCTATAAAAATAACATAGTACAAAAATCCTCCTAAAGAGGTTACTGTCATAGGTTCACATAAATCTGTATGAATGAGTTCTAGTACATTTTTAGATTTACTTTCACTGCTATGAAAGGTTCCCTTTGTGTTCTTTCCTAGAGCACATCCTTTGCACATTCCTTCATTATCTTGTTTTAGTTTAGGTAAGCCTGTTACAATTTTCTCTATAGAAGGTAATGCACGGAAGTGAAGATGCCCTAACCTTCTATGCTATATCTCACTTGGAGTAGAAGATTCATGAATTAGGGCTTGGGAAGGAGAAGTGTAAAGTTTGTATATGCATCCATGTCGAATTCCCATGGTGTGAGCCTTCTTTATATTTGAGTTCTTAGGCCATGCTAGAACTTTACCATCCATGAAGGTGATTCGGTATCTTTTGTCTTCCAGGACTAAAATGGAAACCAAATTGTGCTTGATACTTGGTACAAACAATGCACTAGTTAGTTGAAGAGAGATGCCTGATTTTAGTTGAATAGTGCAAGTTCTGATTCCTTTCACAGGGTTGTTGGAATCATCTCCAATGGTGACTTCTTCATCTAAATTCTCCTCTATGCTGCCAAGATGTTCTCTGAATCTTGTTATATGATGAGATGCTCCACTGTCTATGACCCCAAGTGTTAAGGCTGGTGGATACTTGGCTTGATAGGGATGAATAAAATACAAGTCTTTCAGAATCCTTATCCAAGCTCATCTTACTCACTTCTACTTGAGCCTGTCTGGACACTTCATTGCAAGGTGACCAAATTTATCACACCTAAAGCATTGTACTTTAGACCTGTCCCTCTTTCTTTTGAATGAGCATTTTCCATGAGATTTCTTTCCTTTTTTTTGTTTGAAGTTGTCTTTCTTTCCTTTCCTATGAGCATTAGAATTTAAGACGTGGATCTCTTCATTAGACGTACTTAACCCAATTCCTCTAGTGATCAACCTTGACTCTTCTTGAATGCAGTCAGTTTTTAAACGATCAAACTTAGGAATTTTAAATCGAGCACTTATCCCTTGTATAAATGCTTCCCAAGATGTAGGTAGTCCGTTGAGAGCCAACATCGTTAATTCCTTGCTATCGATTAGGTGACCAATGGTGGATAGCTGATCTCTTAACTCCATTATCCTCATGAAGTAATACATGATGATTTCTCCTTTGTTCATCTTGACATGGTGGAGTTGTTTTAGAGCAAGAGCCCTACTCATATTGTTTATTTCATACATGTTCTCTAGAGTTGTGAACATCTGATATACTGTATCTAGTTTGGATATGATTGGCACTATGTGATCCTTCATTGCGTCCACTAGAATTTTCATAGCCTTTTTGTTGTTCTTCATCCATAGAAGTTTCTCATCATCTTTATCAGGTATAGGTATTGCATTCTCCACAAATGTGTTCAATTCATGTTCTCTTAGTGCCATCATTATTTTAAACTTCCAAGTAACGAAATTTGCAGCTCCTTCAAGTTGGTCCTCAAATCTAACACCATTCACCATTTTTACTTTAATACAAATTTAGAGAAATTTAATGGTGGTTAGATTGCCTCTTTTATTAATCTGATTGGATCTTCCTTACGCTAGCTCTGATACCATGTTAAAGTTTTGATCAGATTTAGAGGTTTATAGTATTTTTAATTTTTCTATATATATGTTGATCACAATATCTCTATGATTATTTCTTGAATGTATATATATTATTAATAAAATATATATATATATATATATATATATATATATATATAATCCTTAGAATTCTCAATATCAATATTAATGATAATATATATTTACTATGAAGTGATTGTAATACAGATCAGATCTGTCTATATATATATATTGCTGCCAATATATGCTTGAATTGATAATTACAAATATCAATGAGTATTGTTGGGACTTGTTAGGCTCTTATTGATTTCGGTACTTACCAAGTCATATTTACCGAAGTTATATACTAATGGGAGGAGACATGTCCCTACGCGGACATAGTCCACATAGGGACATGTCTCTGCGGAGGCATGTCCTCATCGATCCCAAACTCAAGTTAATACACGTTAGTTTGCATGTTATTAACATTGATACTAATATCGATTCATTTGGTAATATAAAGCATGTTCGATACTCATTATCAAACTGATTGATATTAATGCAATATTAAAATAATGTATCGGTATCATAATGTGCTATCTTTGATAGCACAATGTGGTATCGATACTAGCATTGGTTATATCGATACTCATTATCGATGAATATATAAATCAATATCAACAATGTAATTTGTATTAACAGCATAATTAATATTAATGGTATTAACAACATTATTAATATCATGAACATGATTAATAATAGTTATATCAATCTCAATTACAATTATGTATATATATATATATATATATATATACATGATTGTAATCATACTATTTATTAATCATGTATTATGATAATCAATAATCATAGCAGAATACATAAGAGGGATAGAGATCAAATGCTCAAGGTCAATAGGCCACTTATGCATTTGATTGCATCGATAGGAATAATCCGATCGAAGCTACAATTCATTAACAACATTATGGTAGTGTTGTGACCTTTTCACACCATCGCCCCATTGTAAATCCCCCCCCTCTTTTCACTTTGGTAGTGTGTGGTTTGCTAGTTTTAGTTGTTGTGTGTCAGCATTTTAATCTCATGGGTTGATAAGATAGTGACTTTGGGCAAGTTTGTGAGGCAAATTGATTTTGGTTTAAGCTGAATCTCCATACTTAGTTGAAATCTAATCTTGAGGGGAGAAACGCAATCAAGAGGATTTGAACAAAATTTGGGTATTGAACAAGCTGAAGATAAATTACCAAGGCAAGAGAGGAATTTAAGCTTGGTAGGGAGTCGAGGTTGAAACAAATGAAGAGAACATTCAACTTTGAAAGATATTTTTGGGATTCACTTGGATGGCAAGAGCCCAAGAAAGGGCTAGTTTTCACAAGCAATTGCAAAATTTGGAACAAGCACTTGGTGATCAAAAGACCATCCACATTTCCACTAGCCTTGAGAGCGAGCCCAAGGAGATGTCAATTTACACTCTAGCCCTTTAGTCCAAACCCAAGATGATTTCGAGCCCAACAAACCCCCAATTTCCACCAACCCTAGGAGTAAAATCAGAAAGTGTCATAGCCCAGACTTGACTCGTTGGAGGCAAAATCAGAAGTTAGAACTATGGATGTGAAACTTGAATGGTCATGGTGAAAATTATAGAAGAATTGCAACCTTTGCATCATGCCTTTCAACACTTAGAAAAATTTTGAAAACAAATTTTCTGTTGGAGCCCAACTAAGCCTTGGATTCTGCAAGTTCTTCATTAATGAGCCCAAAGACTAGCAAAATTCCACTCCAATATTAGCATTGAGCCCAAGAGGTGGGAAATTTCCACAAATGTTAGACAAAGGAGCCCCAACAAGGCTACAATCTCCACTCCAAAGACAGTTTATTGCGCCCAAATAATGAACAAATTCTGATTTGAACCTCATGATGCTCACCCAAGAGCAAGGCAATTTCTGATTTGTGCTTAGATGTTTGAGCCCCACAAGAGGGCGATTTCCAAAATGCTAGGTGAAAGGCCGAGAGGAAGACAATTTCTGCCATGGCAAGGTGTTTGAATCCAAGAGGACATTTTCCGCCCAGCCTATATATGCAGCTTATAACTATGCAATTTTCGCCCAGCACATAGGCGCCCAACAACCATGCAGTTTCTGAATGGATTTTGAAATACTTTGAGCCCAAGACATGGACATATTCTGCCCTATGTTAAGTGCAATTTAAATTTGATCAAAACATGGTTTGATCAAGTCGGCCATGAGGATATATCAATCATTAAATGCAAATGAAAACTTTTATTAGTCATAACCATGCATTTAATTAAGGTCGGCCTGATTAGAAGGATAAATGCATTTGGTTTTGATTTAAATTGTTAATAGAAGGCCAGGTTGGCTCAGCCTAAAGGATACACCCCTTGACCTAAATGCCTATAAAGGTTGGGCATTGAAATTCATTTCAATGCCCAACTCAATTTGATCATACAAACACAAGCAGGGCAGGTCGAAGGTATAAGGAAGCGAACTTCACATCAGCAAATCAATTTTAGAGAAGACATTGCAAAACATTAGAAATCAGACTTGAAGCAACATCAAGACTTAGGCGAATTCAACGTGTACAAACTCAGAATTTTGTTACAGCCAGCAAGGTGATGTGAAATTTTAGTGGTAATCCATAGATGATAAGAGGGCTGTAGATGAATTCTTTGAAGAGGAAATTGAGCTTGATGGAGTTTGTGATTAAATGTCTTAATTGAAGTTCTCATTTTTTCTAGAAGCCAATAGATGTAATTAGATTTTAAAGGAATGGGAAATTCGATCCTTCACGTTCAATTAAAGGAAATGCTCTTAAGGAGGATATCTTTATCAATAATTTTTGGTTTCTTAGTTTAACTTTTTTGACTTTAGATGAAATATGAATTCCAAATGTTTAACAAGTGGTATTCATTGCAGATCAAAGAGGGCATGGATCTTGAGCACTGGGGATGTTCAAGGGCAAGCACCTTAAGGTTACCACTTCAAGATTGACATGGGAGCATCAATAATCCACAAGGTATTCATTGAGCAAGCAAGAGGATTGAGGTCCAAGTTCAAGTTCAAGTTATCAAGATGGATTTCGAAGAAAAAGTTGCAAAAGATGATAAAGAAGCCTACAATTGGAGGAGATCATCAAACTTGAATTGAATTTTCTTCAGAAATCCAAGTTCAATTAGAATGATCCAACCATCACTTCTACAGGAGCAAGATCAAGGCGAGATAATAGTACAAGCAAGTTCAAGACATTTCAAGGTGAAGGCTTTAAAAGGATGGAAAGATTGCATGAAGATGAAGCAATTTGAGAATATAAGCCATTATAATCAATCCAAGACTGGAAATGTTGAGTATCAAGTGATATTGCTAGAGATGCAGAGACTTCTTTATGATGATAGAGAAGTGGAATTGATAAGTTTACAAAATAAGCATGTCGAGGTGGCGTACATTCATCTTCAACCAATCAAAGGATCCCAATTCCACGTGTCCAAGTTCATCCAATCAAATCATTCGAAGTGTCCATGTGGGATGCATTTAATGTCTTCACCTAACCTATTTTCTCGTTGGTTCATCAAAGCAATGTAATTTTTTCATTGGCTCACTAGTTGGTGCCTCATTGTAATTGGTCAACATTTAATGCTTGTAGCTGGTAGTTATATTAGGGTTGTGTTAGCTTAATCTTGGCCATTGATTCCAAACCAATCTTGGCCATTCATTGTAATTGAGCTCCCTATATAAGGCTTGCTCCTCTCATTTGTAAAGAGAGATTGTTGAAGAAATTGTTGCTAAAATACTACAAATTTGCTCTTTATTCATTGTTGTCTTTGCATGGTGAATACTTGTGAACTTTTGGAGTATTGCATGGTTTCGAACATTTCTCATTTGGTTTAAAGTTGCTTAAGCTGAGTAAGTGTTAAAACAGTTTAAGTAAAATAGTTGGATTATTAGTTATATGATGAAAGATTTTGTTGTTGTTAAAGCATGGTGAAACTAGTGTTCATACCTTTTGGTGTTTGTTAATTGCAAACAACAATGCAAGGTTAGTCTGGGCCTCATTGCAAGCGCTTCACTTCAATTACTTGGTGATCATTGGTTTGCATTATTTATGGTTTTGATGAGCATGAGTGGTTTGAACGTCATACTTGCATTCATTGAAGATTGCACCCTCCTTAGTGTAGTTGAGTTGGCGAAGCTAGAATTGGTTTGGTTTCACCACAACTTCAACATCGTCTTGCCTTAGTAGAAGTAGTTTGGATTTTCAAACCCTCATTCCATTTGCACTTTGTTTCTAATAGAAGTTAGGAGTAGATGCACTCATATCGCCATATCATTTGTAAGTAAATTTAATAAGTCTAAGTGAATTAGTATAAGTCCCCTTGCAAAACGAGCTCACATCAAAGCCAAACGAGCTCATATGCACTAAAGTCACAAGTTTGCTGTTTGAACCTTGGAGTCGCCTCTATGATCTTCTGTGAAGAACCGATTTTGCTCTTCATGAATGTTTATTGATAATTTTGAAATGATTACAACTATATCTCAATAATAAACTTGCAAACAATGAATTCTGAAAATATATTCACCTATCTTCGATTATTCCATTCAGATTAAGCATGCTCTTAAACATTAATTACTATTAAAACTTATTTTAATAAAATTCCATAAATAACAAATCTGCAACAATTCCAATGGCACCTGTAAAACCCTTAAATCCTCCTTGTATTGTCACGTTTCTCTGCAAATATAGTCGGCACCTCTTTCTGCTGTCACAGTCTTTTGAAATTAACTGCCCACCCTGTGATCATCACACGTGACTGCCTAGAACAGTACACATTCAGCCCAGAATTGTGTGCCGGCCCAGAATGAAACAATACGGCCCTGCTGGAATGAAAACGTGGCCCAGAAATCTGCCACCACAGGTCTGATATCATTCACGTGCCAGTCTCCTGCTGAACGATGACAAATGTAAAGGGATTCGCTGTCAATTAAAAACAACCCTTCTCTTGTATATGAAATCGCAGGCAATGAAAGCACAATCACCAATGAAAAATTCAGTAATCCTCCTCTTGCACAATACTTTCGATAATCAGAAAATAAATATATAAGCCCCCAAACTTATTAATCCAAAACTTCTTGTGTTGAATTAGCAAACACAATTTCATCAGCAAACTCAAACTTCAGATTTGAAACTTTCACCAATCCGATATACAACAGCACCGAATTGCAAACTCAGTAATAATCAGTTGTGAAATTCACCACTATCAGGCAATGGCTCAAATCATGAGATGAGGAATCAGTCCTCGAAACCCTAGCCAGGTTTGTCTTCTTCACGAACTTAAATAAAAAATGATTTCAATAATGGATGAGTAAAATGCTTTTTCGAGTAGAATATATAGGCTTTTTGGAAAAAGCACTTTACATTATTTTTCACTTAATTGGCTTTTAATATAACTCCACTTTATAACATAAAGTTATAAAGTCGTAAGTTATTAAATTAAATCAAAATAATTTAATTTAATAACAACATTTAAAATATAAGCCACAGGGAAAAACTACTAAGATCAACAAACTTCTGACAAAGCCCAGATCCAACTGCCCAACCAAGAATAGGCACTGCCCTGCCAGAAATAGCCACTGCTAAAAATAGACTTACTAAAAATAGTAAGTCTCTCAAACTGGAGATTCACTGAAACTCGATCCTGAGACATCTGACACTCCGTGTAGACGCCCTGCTAATTCTGGCCATACCCAAAATACCACTTACTAAAAATAGTAAGTTGACCAAAATGATCCAAACGAAAAGCAGACCTGATAATTTGAACCTCCAAAATGGAATTCCAACGCTGGCTCCACCATCTGACCCCCTCTGATCGCCTGATTAGTCTGTGAGGATCGCCAAAACTAGCTAATCCCTTAAGTCTAAAAATGGGGACATTACAGTCCTCCCTTCCCAAGATTGCTTGTCCTCAAGCAATCAAGAAAACAAGCAACATGATAAACCACCCGGATCCCAAGGATGGTCACAAGTAATGTCTCGATCCTCACCAAACTCCTGTGAAGAAAGAACCAACATCAACAGAACGGACACCACTAAAACATCTATAAACCAACTGTAGATGTCAATACTGAAAACAACCTAACGGAACTCAACCCAACTGAAATAACAACTCTGCCAGAACCTGAGTCCCTATCTATCCGGCACTCATACCCAACTACACTGGGAAAACAACAACCAAATGTGCTTGAATCATTGTTATCAACTTTGCCCTCTGATAAACAGTCCGGAGTGTGTGGATACTGCAAGTAATCTAACTTGCAACTGCCAAATCCATCTACAAACGATGGTGCTAATCCATCCCATAATGGATGGTAGGATACTGGAGCCGGCTTACCCCTGCGTGAGATCAAATCTTCCACCTGAGGGTCAAAAGAAAAATGATGAGCATACCCCACCGTGAAATGCCGGTAAGAAACCCCAATCTCAGTCAATGGTCCAACATGGCTAAATTGGGAATCAGGAGATGGCTCCAATCTCTGACTCCGCATAACTGCGGGCTGGGTAGGAACCTGAGCAATCCTCTCAACAAACCCAACCTCAAAATCCATGTGGGGAAGCGTAGTAGAAAGAGTCTCCACAATCTTCCCAGCCAACCTCCGAATAGCACAAAAGCCTCGGATGAGAGTACCCTCAGACACTCTATAAGAGTCATGTCACACATCTGCACTCTCAAGTAAATACTCCATAAAAGACTCAGTGCAGTAGAAATTATACATGGAAGCGTCAACATGCTCCCCCGCAATCCACAGCTGATCCCTCTGAAAATGTGGCACAGCCAACTGTCCCATGCTATCAGCTATGTGAGATGATGAAATGGATTCACTCCTAGCTAAGGGAAGCAAATCAACCTGAGAGCTCAACTCCACTGGTACTCCTACCTCAACCGTACCAAGTGCTCCCATATCCTAAACAAATGTGTCTGCCACAACATCATGTTCCTCAACACCAACTGTAGGAGCAAACTCACCACCAACCACCTCAATGTGCAATCGAACTGGGTCTGGGGCTGGTGTGGACCGTAAATGCTCCAACTCCATGGTCACCTCCTCCAACTGAATCTGTGACTCCTGAAGAGCCCGCTGAGTGTCCTCTAAAACCTCAGTAGTTGTTGTGAGCTCCTGGGTAAGCTCACTCACCTCCTCTCTATCTATCAGTGCCTCATAAGTTGTACTCCCTCACTCAACCAGGTGATCTTGGTCGGCTACCATCTGTAATTTTGTCTCAAAATCTTGACAGCCTCACGCAAAGAATAAATCTTTGTCAATGAAAGGTAACCACCACTGGGCTCATCTATCATAGGAGCACCTCAACCATAAATAGCCAACAACTGACGAGCGGCATCAAAATGGTCGAGAGTAGAAGAAATATCCCTCTCATCAACTCGCAACTGGCTAGTCACATGATGACTTTGCACAACAAGCCTCCTATGAACAACCTCAAATGCACTATCTACACTATGAGCGGAAGCTGTAACCAACAAACTCCCCTCAAGATCACCCTCTCTCTGTGTACTTACATCTGAGTACACCTCTACAAACTGAGTACAGGCATCATACACATCCTCATCTAAATCCGGGGAAGCTGCTACTGAAACTGACTAAAAACTTTCTCCAGGTCCCTCATCCTCTGCAACTATCTAATAATCCAGACCCTGAGGTACATCCACATGAGTCACTGACGAAGTAACCGTCTCTAAAAGTGGAAGCCCTGGCTGTAACAAACTTCTACCACTCATAAGCTTCTCTGTCCTCATCTGTGAGTCCCTGTAACACATAATCCTAGAACCGACTACCACCATATGACAACACTAAATCTACACCCAAAGTCAGATATAGAAAGCCGGAAATACTACAGCACTCATCTTCCTCGCTCTCAACATCGGAGACATCTGCAATGCTAGTGTACACATCATCTATCTGCATCTCCTCTCCTAACTCTCGCTGCATACACAACTCAATGTCGTCATGTGAATCAACTAAACTGTAGCATGAAACTACGTCGCCCAAATCAACTGCAACACTCTCATCCTGAGTGTCATCCCTAAAAAGCTCCATGCTCACATCCTCAACACAGGAATAAACCACCGTCTCCTGTACTGATCCCACACTACGACTGCTATCAAAAATCTCTGAGCTGTCAGAGCTCATACACTCCTCGTAGTCACCACCCAACATCTCACAGGGGGTGTCATCTCCAATGCAACTCATAGCATCCTCAAAAGTGTCATTAGATGTGTCTATACTATCAGCTCCCACATCTCCTACTGAAATCTCATCTGCGGACACATGTCTCTGCACGCATGACTCAACGTCAAGCTATGCACCAATAATGCTGGAGCACGAACTGTCCTCAACTGATCCCCAGATCTCCAACCTCACCACTGGGAGACTCCGCACATGCCTCAGTCCTATCTGAGGAAGCAACTGCCTCTTGAACTGGAGCAACACTACTACAACTGACATAAACATCTCCAATAATAACTCCCTCCATGAAAGAGTCTGAACTCTTAGTGATAACTGCAACATCAGCTGCCTCTGTACAAACTGTAGTGACTTCTCTAGGAGCCTCAACCTAGTGATGCTCGGCACTGTTATCAACCAATGGCACTAAAACATCCACTGGCTCATGTGCAATAAATCCATCACCAGCACTGCGGATGGGAATAGTAGGTGTTGTACTGGATGTAGGAACATCAGCATCATGGACCACTGTCGGAGAAAACTCCAGCCTTCTCCCCTGCAAACTAGATGTCGGCCTTCTAAAAGCAGAGACCATATATCTCGCTGCCCTATCTACTGTAACTGGATCTGACAAACTCTCTGTCAATCTCTGTTGATGCAGTCTAAGTCTCTCCATGCTTTCTACTAAGGCATTTAATTCCGCTCTATTTCCCTTACTGCTATGAGGACTCCCGGAACTGGATCTCCTGTATTTATCCATAGCTAGGAAAAATAGAAGTGTTGGACTCTTTTAAAATAACTTCATAAAATTAATGTATCCAAACCCCACAGGATGGCAGGAAGAAAGCTCCGATACCACTGTGAAGAACCGATTTTGCTCTTCATGAATGTTTATTGATAATTTTGAAATGATTACAACTATATCTCAATAATAAACTTGCAAACAATGAATTCTGAAAATATATTCACCTATCTTCGATTATTCCATTCATATTAAGCATGCTCTTAAACATTAATTACTATTAAAACTTATTTTAATAAAATTCCATAAATAACAAGTCTGCAAAAATTCCAATGGCACCTATAACACCCGTAAATCCTCCTTGTATTGTCACGTTTCTCTGCAAATATAGTCGGCACCTCTTTCTACTGTCACAGTCTTTTGAAATTAATTGACCATCCTGTGATCATCACACATGACTGCCCAGAACAGTACACGTTCAGCCCAGAATTGTGTGCCGGCCCAAAATGAAACAATACGGCCCTACTGGAATGAAAACATGGCCCAGAAATTTGCCACCACAGGTCTGATATCATTCACGTGCCAGTCTCCTGCTGAACGTTGACAAATGTAAAGGGATTCGCTGTCAATTAAAAAAAAACCTTCTCTTGTATATGAAATCGCAGGCAATGAAAGCACAATCACCAATGAAAAATTCAGTAATCCTCCTCTTGCACAATACTTTCGATAATCAGAAAATAAATATATAAGCCCCCAAAATTATTAATCCAGAACTTCTTGTGTTGAATTAGCAAACACAATTTTATCAGCAAACTCAAACTTCAGATTTGAAACTTTCACCAATCCGATATACAACAGCACCGAATTGCAAACTCAGTAATAATCAGTTGTGAAATTCACCACTATCAGGCAATGGCTCAAATCATGAGACGAGGAATCAGTCCTCGAAACCCTAGCCAAGTTTGTCTTCTTCACAAACTTCAATAAAAAATGATTTCAATAATGGATGAGTAAAGTGCTTTTTCAAGTAGAATATATAGGCTTATTGGAAAAAGCACTTTATATTATTTTTCACTTAATTGGCTTTTAATATAACTCCACTTTATAACATAAAGTTATAAAGTCGTAAGTTATTAAATTAAATCAAAATAATTTAATTTAATAACAACATTTAAAATATAAGCCACAGGGAAAAACTACTGAGATCAACAAACTTCTGACAAAGCCCAGATCCAACTACCCAATCAGGAATAAGCACTGCCCTGTCAGAAATAGCCACTGCTAAAAATAGACTTACTAAAAATAGTAAGTCTCTCAAACTGGAGATTCACTGAAACTCGATCTTGAGACATCTGACACTCCGTGCAGACACCCTGCTAATCCTGGCCATACCCAAAATACCACTTACTAAAAATAGTAAGTTGACCAAAATGATCCGAACGAAGAGCAGACCTGATAATCTGAACCTCCAGAATGGAATTCCAACACTGGCTCCACCATCTAACCCCCTCTGATTGCCTAATTAGCCTGTGAGGGTCGCCAAACCAAGCTAATCCCTTAAGTCTAAAAACGGGGACATTACACCTTCAGTGCAATCTTAGCATACGTGGCAATTTTGATCAAGAGAGGATATTGTGTTTCGACACTTTGTTCTATGTTGGTGTGGTCTAAAAACATCCATCAACGGGTAGCTCTTAATGAGAACCTGCAACATGCTTAGAACCAATAAAAGTTATATTCTGATTGATTCCAAACTGTAAGGACATTTGAAGTGAATGACATGGTGTTTTTGAGGGTACAACCCTATAGGAAGTCTTCCATTAAGGGAAGTGGAGCAGAAAAGTTGAAACTGCACTTCTATGGTCCTTATTAGGTAGTAAGAAAGGTGAGACAGGTGGCATATGAGTTGGAGTTACCTCCCAACAGTAGAATTCATAATACATTCCATGTCTGATGCCTTAAGAAGGCCCTTAGACAGAAGATTGTACCTTCAATGGAGTTACCACCACTTGATTATGAGGCCAAATTGATATTGGAACTTGAAACAGTGTTGAATGTGAGAGAGAAGAAGCTCAGGGACAAAGTGATTCTAGAATATTTGGTGGAACAGAAAGGACTCCCGCCTGAAGATGCTACTTGGGAAGGGATAGACATTTTTTAGCACCTCAATCTGAAATTGCTTGAGGTCAAGCAATTAGAGGATGGGAGCACTTTGATGACCCTAATTTGAGGAAGGGCCTCAGGCCTTAGTGGTGTTATACAACACATGTTTTCCCTTTTGATTGCTTCGTTGATTTTAATAAACTGAGAATTTTAAACAAATGAAATTATTTAAATTCCCTAAATCAGTTTTGGATGACTTGGGAGTTAGTTTAGATTTAATTAAATAGTTTTTAATTAAAATAACTTGGCCCAACCTAGGGTCGGTTCTTCCCTACATGGCATAGGTTCCTTATAAATAGAAAGTGCTTAGATCATTCTAGGTATGCTTGGTTAATCAAATCCGTCTGTGGGCACGATAGGGACTGGGACGACCATCTCAGGCCTCAAGCAAGGAGGGACGCTAACCCCCATTCTTGTCATTCAATTTGCCAAGCTTGGAATCACATACCATTAATTTAGAATATTGCTATTGCAGCTGCATATCATTGAGAAATTGCAGATAAGGAATCATGGACGATTTGCAGAGATCGCAGGAGCAGCAATAAGTAGGTCGAGAGAGAGCGCAATGAGGAGGTGACTGTTCGCATAGGAATTAGAGAGCTTCACACCATTTCCAGGCAGCATAACCAGAATTGACAGCATCTCGACACTCATCTTCCGCCAAAGGAATTGTCTACAGATTCATATCATCCACATCTGTCAGCTCAAGGGGAGAAAGCAAAACACAATTACCTTGCTTGGCAGTGTCTGTGACACCTGCAAGCAAGCAGCAAACAATATCTATCGAAGATTGTTTGTAACTGGGACTGTCACAATCTACAGAATTCAGGTACATTGTATAGATTTATTTCTATCAGTGATAGTAGGAAAACATAGTATATACATCTATGCTGGTGAACGATTGAATTAGACTGTGTTATTGTTTTTTGTATAAATCTGAAGGTGATTCCGTGGATGTTATAAGATTCTAAATTGAATAAACTTTTCTGATAGTATAGATCATCTCTCTATTTTGTGTGTTTCTGGAGTTTGGATTCTTTCACTATTGCTACTCACAGTTATGTGCCATGGGAATGAAAAAGTGTGAATCCTAATGTATCTAGAAGATCCCATCAAAGAAGCTCATTAGTTGATATAATTTAATGAAGTGATAGGACAGTAAAAGCCTATGGGTAGGAAGATTTTTCTATTTGAATTATACTTTAATCTAAGTTGCCGATTCGAGTGCAGATACAGATGTGGATGCGTGAAATTTTTTTTGGGGGATGTGGATGTGTTTGGATGCGTTTATTATATATATATATATATATATATATATATATATATGTATATGTATATATATATATATTATGTATATGCAAAGAAATGCAAGAAATATACAAAATTATATTTAATATCTAAGTATATTACCATGGTGTAAATATTATATTTAATGAATTATCATACGTTCTAAATATATTGTGACATTAATAAAATGTATATTATAATCAAAGTTTCATGACTCAGACTCACCCATGACTAGGCAGGGTCGACTCTGTATAGACTTTTATCAAAAGGAAGAGCACAAATTGATTCTACAAAAGAGACCTTTGGAGGCTCTCTTTCTAATGCCATTTGGGTAAGGCGTTGATTTGTCCGACGCAGTTCTTCCTGAAGGACTTCCAATTCAGTTGGTACTCTTTGTTGGACAATTTGTCTGACATCATAGCCGGGAGGAAGCTTGTATCCTCTAGAAGTCATGTATTGAAAATATTGATTACCATTACGCTCTAAAAGCTTATGCATCATTCGTTGGGAGACCACATCTTGTTCAAATCTCATAAGATCCTCACTAGAAATCTCATCATCAACCTCTGCCTCATGTTGAGAGGGAGGAGGTCTAGGAGGTGAAGAAGGCATACCAAAAGTAGGTCTTGGAGGAGATCTTGGTGGCGTATTGTTGCTATTGTTGCCACTATTAAAAAGAGGTCTATGCTCATGATTACTAGTCTCAGGTTGCTCATGAAATGTCCCTCTATAAGCCATGCGCCTAGTAGCATCCATCCTTTGTTGATTGTGTTCTTTTTCTAAGCGTGCTTGGTTATCCTTACGCTCAAAGTGTTCTTGCAAGAGTTGAAACTTTTCTTGTTCAGTCAAAGTGAGTGAGACATTGTCTGTGTTTTTGGGGGTCTTGAATGCGGAAAAAAGGAAACCTCCTTTGTACCACGGGGTAGCCTTAGAATCCTTAGATTGGTCAAAACTAGAACTGTCGCTGCTAATGGGTGCTTTGGAACGTCTAGTTGGAGAAGGTAACTGTGTATAATTGAACGGAGGATGACTCTCCTGCTCAAATTGAGACCTAGTTGTAACCGGCATGAAAAGAGATGTTAGTTGACTAATAGAATGAGACAAAGTTTCTCAGATATTGAGATAAGAAAAAGCTAATAAAGATCACTTGTCAAAGTAGAACAATGGAGAGATGGCTCGTCAAAAGTGCTCAAGCACTTACAGCAATCAATTGACTAAAGCCGAGCAGTGAGCAAGAAGCTCAATAAGCAAGTAGCTAGAGAGGTAACCGTGATGCGACAAGTGATCGAGAGTAGCATTCGTTAAACTCAGATCCAATAGTTTTAGCTCATTTGTTTCAGTCTAGAACAAATCTAAGCATGTAGGTAACAAGCCAGCTTCAGGTAAGAATAGAAAAAGACATTCTACGACAGGTTAAAGTGCAAGTTTAGCAACTCTGAATTGCAGCAATGACAAGATAGTAGAAATAACCCAGGCGATAGTTCTCAGGCAAACAGGGTGATACTCCTAAGACAGAGCGATACTTCGCCTTACACCAGGCGATAGACCTTAACATACCAGGGTGATAGACTTCAGCAAAGAAAGCGATAGACAATAGATGCGAACTATCGCGCGATATTTCTCAGCAAGGCATGCGATACTGTTGCAGATTTGGGCGATTCTTTGACCAGTGAACATAAAAATCTCAGTTTGAAGCGTTTTGATCAAGTTCAAAGGTTGGATAGTGCAATTTCTCAGTTTGACAAGCAGTAACAGCAAATGAAAGACAAGTTTGCAAATAGTAGGTGATCAAACATGTCATAAAACACTTGGAACAAGGGCAAAAGCAACCTTGCCAAGACAAACACTTGTGATATCAAAATAAAAAACCTTATGAATGCTACCGTTTGTTTGAATGTTGAGAACGTTTACACTAGTATAGCACAATCGAAGACAATTCAAGCAATTACTACCTAGAAGGACAAGGCTCATTACTTAGCAACGTGGCTCACAACTTGATGCTCCCTTGCCTCACACCAAGTGGTTGCCCACAAGAGATATTGGCATTGTCATGGAAGTGTCAAAAACACAACCAAAGGAACACATATGGTGAGTGTCTTGGGGTGATCCGGGTTACTCCACTTGGATCAATCCTTGCACCAAGAAGCTAAGCGGCTAAAATAAGGTGGCCTCTATCTAATGGTTCGTAGTAAGGGCTTCTGTTCATAACACCCCTCTTGCTCCTCATAAAGGACTAGGACCTCGCGGCCTCAAGAGTACCTTAAGCATTCTTGCTCAATGCTTTCCCCATGGTCACAATCCCATGAGCTACTAACATCAAGCGAAGACAAGTGTTATGTCTACCAAGGTTTTGTGTCCTCGATAGCCTTGAGATTATAGTGAGTTGGAATCACTCGCCACCAAGGAAAACGCTAAAATTTTCAAAAATTTAGAAAAATTGGAAACAGCAAACAAAACTGACCAATCTGAAACTCTGGTCTCTGTCTGTCACAAAATTTCGCGTGAGACAGTACCAAACCATGCGAGAAAATGCAGAAGCTCGCGCGAGAAAGTACAGAACCGCGCGCGAGAAATGACAAGCCCGCGCGAGAAATGACAAGCCTGCATGAGAAATCACAAGCCCGCATGAGAAAGTGCTTCGTCAACAGATCCTCGCGCGATACAGTGAGCAACCTCGCGCGAGATTCTACGACAGTGACGCACAGAAGTATAGACAACGTACGGAAATCGCAAAAAAAAATAAAAACAGCCGAAACTTGTAACAGGAATGCAAGAAAATAAGGACAAAACAGAGCTGTCTTGCCCCACGATGGGCGCCAAAAATGTGTGCTATAATTGTGTCACACTTCTATGGATCATTACATGCAAGGAAACTCAAGAATGAGCCCTCACAAATCGATCCATAGCTCCCTAGGCATGGAGTGCAAGGGTTTTTAAGAATGCTCTCAGCTAGAGCTATTTAGCCTCTAACCTTGCTAGTAAACCATGCAATGGGAGATTCAATGAAGACAAGGGCAAGAATGCCAATATCCTCAAGAATGAAGAATGAAAATGCAATGCAATGCTATGCTAGAAATGGAAATGCAAGCTAAGCTATGAAAGGAAATATGCAAGTGTTACAACCCAAGCTAATTAATCTATGTGAGCTAATCTAGAGTATAGAAATGAAGCTAATCTAAGAAAGCATAAATTTGAAGCTAAGCTAAGAATGCAAGAATGAGATGTAGATGCTAAGAATGCTCCAAATCTTCAAAAACTCCAAAGTGACCTAGAAATCCTGCAGCATAAAGTTAGCATAAAAAGTTGGGAATCTAGAATGAAGAAGAGAGCTCTCCTTTTATAAGAAATGGGAAGGAATGGACCATGGACATTAAGAGGCAAAAGATTTAATCAACGGTGGAGCTTGAAAGAGGAGCAATCCATGTGCACAAGTATCCTCCAATGAAAAAATAAGAGTTGACTTTTGTGTCCATATGAGACAAAAAGTGCTTTTCCTCTTTTTATAAAATAAGAATAAATGTTTTATTTGTGCAACTTAGGATAAGAGGAAAAGTGGGGGATTTTTATTTAATAAAAGGGGAGGAAATATTCCTTTTAAATAAATAAAAACTTAGGATAAGATGGTTAGCCCATAGAAAATAATCAAATAAATGATAGAACTAGGATTTGATCAAGAACAAGCAATTTATGATTTAGCAAAAGGGGCTAATAGTCTAGGTGACCATTTTTAGGCGTATACAGACTCGACCTGTGACTCGCCGATGACTCGGCAACGACTCAGCTATGACTCGGCAAAATAAAAAAAAAGAGATTTTTTACGATTTAAAACTTGTTTCATGCACCCATTATTGAATAAAGCTTAAAGACACTCTAACATCATCAAATAGAATCTAATTTGATCACATACATAAACATACATCCATCACATAAGTACAAACGTAAATTGTAGCTGAAGGAAATAGAAAACATAGATATGTAGAATTATAAAATATAAATATTGTCAAATGTATATAAAATCTATGAAATCCATGACATCAAATGTTCCCAAACATATGTGTAAAGTTGTAAACAACAAAAACAATTCTATGACTTAGACTCTAGGTCAGCCTCATCCTCAAAGTAGTTTGTCTACCTCCTACAAATGCATCTGAGGTAGGTCCTGGATGACTGACAAGCCATAGTCTTTGCCTGTGAGGTGCCACTCTAATCAACATCAGCTACACGGGCAGCTGATTGTGCTCTATCCTCCTCCTATGCCATAGCCAAAACTTCAACCTCTCTATTTGCCTGGTCAACCCACTCATGGTCCTCCTCAGTGAAGATAGGATCGGTAGACTCAATGAGCCACTCGGACTCTGGATTGATCTCTGCTAGAGTGATCAGAGAGGAGTCAGTGTCCAAAATCTATCTCGTCCTAAGACGGAGGTTGTAATGAACGAAGACAAGATTATTCAACCTCTCCACAGACAATCTATTACGTCTCTTCGAGTGGATGTGCTCAAACATGGACCAATTTCGCTCACATCCAGAAGTGCGGCATGGCTGACTCAAAATACAGATGGCAAGTTTTTGAAGGTTTGGGGTTGTAGGCCCAAACATTTGCCACCATCTATTTGAAATAAGGAAAAGAAAAAAATCAGTCTCATTTCCAACTTTAAAGATAGATTATAAAATCAAAATGCATAAGCCATAAACTTAAAAAATTTTAAGTTTAAGTTTAATATATATTTCTACCTGGTTGCAATGTTGTCCTAGCCTCTCTCCACATCTTGCTTGCAAAAATCACCCCTTGTTGATTATTATATGCATCTATCTCTTGCACTGTAGATGTGCTACAGGTAGACATCCTTTGCATCACTGTATATAGGCCACTAAGAACCTCCTCATCCGCCTTGAAGTTATCAAGGAAACAAAATGACGGATTAAGGAAATAAGCTACTGCATGGATGGGCCTATGAAGCTGGTTTTACCATCTCCTATCAATGATCTCCCAAATGGGGTCATACTTATCCTCAATTCCTGCATACCTGGATCTAATGGCCTCCTTGGCCCTATCCATGCCCTCATATATGTAGCCCATAGAGGGCTTCTCCCCATCAACAACTCGTAGGAGAACTACGAGGGGCTCAGTGACCTGCACATAATGAAAAAAAAAAGTTAAGTGACAAGTGTGCATTAAAAATTTAATATAAAAATAAAATGCAAAGTTGCAAACAAAAGAAAAATATTTTTACCTCCATGATCTCTGCACAAGGGGTCCAAAAACTTAGCTAATCAAAAATACAATCTGCCACATCCCTACCCACTGTGGTTGTAGCATAGGATGAGGCAGTCCACTCCTCACCAACAAACATGCGTCTCAAAGTGGCCTTTGATTTCAACAAGAATTTTAGTGTGAGGAAATTTGAGACAAATCTCGTGATACTAGGATGAGCCAACTCCCTTTGCCCCGTGTATTGCCTCATCATGCTAAGGATGAATGCATGATTGTAGATAAACTTGCAAATATTTTTGGCCTTATCAACACATGACTTGATCCATTCAAGCGTGCCAATATCCTCTAACATGAGGTCAAGGCAATGGGCTGCACATGAAGACCAAAAAAATGTCGGGTGCCTCTCCATCAAAAGTTTACCTGTAGCAATTTTAAATTAATTAGAAATTTAGAAGTGTTAAGAAAATTTTAAATAAATTCATAGATGCCTCTCCATCAAAACTTAAAAAGTTATAAGTTTACCTGTAGCAACATAACTTGTTGCATTATCCGTCACCACCTGCACTACATTTTCTTCCCCCACCTCAAGTATAGCTTCCTCAATCGCCGCACATAAGTATGTGGCATTCTTCACATGTGAGGAAGCATCAATAGACTTCAAGAACATGGTGGTTCCTGAATATAAAGAAAAATAATTATCAATTATCATGGATCAATCAAAAAATCAAAATCAAAATTAAATTATTCAATGCATTTGGAGAAGTAGAATTCAATGAACAATCACCTCCACTGGAAACAGGAAAATTTAGGAGTGTCCTATTCCTCCTATCCATCCAACCATCTGTCATGATGGTGCAACCCTTTTGGCTCCAAGACTGTTTGTGGTCCTCTAACTCAAGTTTCATATCATTAACCATTTCTAACAAGAGGAGGCCACTTAACTCAACATCAGTAGGGGCTTTAAAGCCCACCCCACAAATGGTTACGGAATCTATCATGCCTTGCCAATAAGGAGACCTGTCACAAATAGATTACAATTAATCATTAGACAAAGCATAGTTCAACTTCAAACTATAAATTTTAAAATTTAATTTTAAACTTAAAGGAATCAAATAAAAGAGAATTACCTAGCTGTAAGAAATAGAATTTTGCAAAAGGACCAAAACTTGCAAATTTGTTTTTGTGCAACATCATGGACCTCCTTGTTCCAACCCATGCTCTCAAGCGAGGGTTGTGCACCAGGAGTAGAGCGTGGCACAAAATAACTGTCCAACTTTGATTTTCGGGCTCTAGGACTAAGGGTAATAGTGCCACTAGAAGGAGCAGCAGTAGAAGCACTAGCTCTAGGACAAAAGGGAGGCATGGAAGAACCCTCTCCAACACAGCCTGCAGATGTGGATGCGGGTGTGGATGAATGGGAGCCAATAGCATTTATCTCTTCTCGTCACCTCTTTTTAGTTTCCTTTTCTTTTGCATATTTTTCTAACTGGACATAACAAAAACGAATTGCCTCGGGAGTTTCCAATAAACATGGGTCAGCATCATTGCCAGGTATGCCGACAATATGGTATTTAAGCCTATTGATGCCACCATGAAAAATTTCTTTACAAAACATGCATTTTGTTTGGTTTCTTTGTCTACCGGGAAACTCTTCGGTATATTTCCACGATGGACACTTTTGAGGCATTGGGAAGAATTAATGTTTTCAAAACTTGAAGGCGGCTGCAATAAAATTATAAAACTTTAAAAAAAAAAATTTAAAAATGGAAAACCATAAACATACAAAAAAAATTTAACACTTACCTCTTTCAAATGAGTTGAGAAGTCTTGGAACAACTGCTATGAGATCCTTGATGCTCTCAATGCAAACCTATGCTTCCCCAATACGATTTTGTGGACTCCTTGATGCTCTTCTTCCCGATTGGTTGCAAACCTATGGCTTCTAATTTTTCTTCCTCTTTCTCATTTTTCCTCTCTTCTCATAAAAAGCAACTAGATGCCTTTTAGGGCAAATATGAAAAAGCATTTATGCAAAAACAAGTTAAAAAAAGTCAACATTTTTTTTTTTTTTTTTCAAAGCCCAGCCAGGCTTGCCATGGCACATGTCATGGGGCACGGACTCGTCAAGTCATGGCATGACCCGCTGACTCAGTGTCACGCGGGTCATGACCCATGCCCCATCAGGTCATCCTGGCGGGTCATGAAAACCCATCCAGGTGTGCTCGGCCCGCGGGTCATCAAAATCTGCGTGACCCGCGACAGGTTATGGAACTTTGGTTTGGTACCATACCACTTGATGTCCCCGAACTACTGGAACTATCCAAGCCTGGTGGGCTAATGCGATCCCCATGCCCCTCTGTCACTTCGATACTCTCGGCGTCAGCGGTATCCTGAGCCTCCCTCCGTGCGGCTTCCTCTTCTTCCTTCCCTCGAGCTTCTCTTGCTTCCATCTATGGATTTAAGGTTAAGGACCCAAACAAGCTCCTTGTTTCCTCTAGGCAGTCCTTGTCACTTCTTCCAGCCTCCCGATCAGATTCCTCCAGAACCTCGCCTTCACTTACTCCCTTCGGTAGTCCTTCAATGCGTCTTCTGAATCTCTGTCTTCGCTCGGCTTGTTGTTGTGCATGTATAGCTTTTCTAGCGGCTTGTTCTTCTTCGAGTTCCTTCTTAAAGTTCTATTTTTATTCAATTGATTGGGCATAAATTCTTTGCTCACTTATCCACAAGGCAACAATCAACACATCATTTTAAAAAAAACACTTTTATTCATTCATATCGTCTTATTACATCACTTTCTTAATTGAATGATTTCCTCATTTCAATTGTTTAGTGTCCTTACATTCTTCCATCTGTCTCAATTTTTAAAACTCCTGAGAGGTGCCATCGCGTTCCTCCTGTCGACAGATGTTCTCACGTCCCTAGTATGCACAGAGAACTTCCTGTCGGCATTCCTCACGAGCAATCTCCTCCAGGTGGGTTTGTTGTGCCATTGACGCCTGTGCAAGCAACTGGGGGAGGTGGTTCATCAACCAGGTCACTGCGGGGCTTACTTCCAGTACTTGCCACACAGCAGTCGTTGGAACTTTAGCCTCCGTGGCCTCGCGTCGAATGTAGGTTTCGATGGCCGCCTGAAGCAAGATTGATAATTCCCTCGTTGTAGTGTCGTCTCCTTTGTAGAGCTCCGTACATGCGTCGTCGGCCTCTGGGTTAATCTCACCAACTGGTAGGCCCATAGTGTCTGCACGCCATCCAGTCCTTCCTTTCCCGAGTATGTCTAGGCAACGGCGCCAAATGTTTGCCCGCTGGGGTAAACTTATATTGCACAGACATAGTACAGGGAATATAATAAACATAGAATATATCAGGGAACACTAGATGCTTCATTAATCATTCCAATCATACAAGTACATTCACATAATGACTACTTCCCTTCACCCACAGGTGGTACATATTTATCTACCCGAAGCGGTGTGACCAAACTTCGTCACCCAACCGAACTGCCCTTCGGTAATAACTAATTCCCGTCGGGACAACATAACTAATACACAACATAAAGTAATTTTTTTGGCTAACAGGGTGAAAGGATTCAATCCCATCATGCTCACTGAAGCAATTAAGAAGGCACATGACATGGCGGCATCATCTTCTTCTTCCTCTAGGAATTATTCGCACCCCAAGCCACCCCTCGCTTCGAATAACAAAGACAACAAACCCCCTCCAAAGAATCCATTATTGGATGAGACCACTGGATAGGAGCTCAAGAGGAGCAAACTCCGTTTTAACTATAGGGAGCTATGGGAACCAGGGCACCAGTGCTTAGGCAAAGAAGAAATCCATTACATTGAGGTGATGTTCGACTGCAAGGAGGAGCATGAGGAACCAGAGCTCGAAGGAGATGGTCAGCACGCTTCCAAGGAGGCTAACTTAAACCGTGCAGAGAGGATTACCACATTGGTACGGTGAGGAAGCACCATTGCAACACTTACTGGTACTCTGAGGTGCACTGTATTCAGAGTGCAGGGTACCTTCCAAGGGCAGCGGGTTGTGGTCATGCTCGACAGTGGGGTCACACTCAACTTCAACTCATCACTCATGAACCGAAGGGGTTAACCTATGGAGGCACACCAAGGGTTCGAAGTCAAGATGGCAGGAGGAAATCTCTTGTCATTTACCCATCTCGTTTCGCAACTGAGCATTACCATGGGGAACCACACGGTGAAAGATGACTTGTTTGTAGTAGATTTGGACGACATGGAGGTCATATTGGGCATTCAGTGGATGGAGACTCTTGATGAGTACACACAGAGTTTCAAGAGGATGGAGTTCTTCGAAGTGGATGGCAAAAAGGTAGTGTTGAGGGGAATGTTGAATGGCGGTCCAAAGGTAATCTCGGCACGATATTTTTAGACACGATGATGTAGTGTGGGCAGCACATTGCTTGGTCTCAATTGAACCTTAAGGAGTCAACACGCATACTACCGCGATGAAGAGCTTTAGGCGGTGTTGGGAAAGCACAATTTGGTTTTTGCTGACATCCCACCTGGCATACCTCTGCACCGTGGCTTTGAGCACACCATCAAGCTGGAGGAAGGATTCGAGCATGTAATCACCACACCCTACCGCCATCCTAAGAAGTTTAAGGATGAGATAGAGAAGACAATCTAGGAACTCCTCAACAAAGGATGGATCAAGCCCAACTTTAGTGCCTTCACGTCGTCGATAGTGCTAGTAAAGAAGGATGAACCCCTCTAGATGTGTGTGGGCTACCATGCATTGAACAAAAAGATTATAAAAAATAGGTACCTGCCCTAGAATTGATGAGTTGTTGGATGAATTACACGGTGCAATCTATTTTTCCAAAATAGATCTCCGCTCCGACTGCCACCAAATCTGCATGAGGGAGCATGATGTGGAGAAAATAGCCTTTCGTTGCCATCACAAACACTATGAATTCTTGGTCATGCCGTTTGGGTTGACCAATGTTCCAGCCACCTTCTAATCCTGCATGAACCACATCTTCAACAAATAGCTGCACAAGTTCTTGTTGGTGTTCTTTGATGACATACGCATCTAAAGAAAGACGTGGGAGGAGCATCTGAGGCATTTGGATGAAGTTCTGGGAATCATGGAGTCGCAATCATTGTTTGCAAAAAGGTCCAAATGTGAGTTTGGAATGATGGAGATATTGTATTTGGGACACATCATCAGTTCCCGAGGGGTTTAGGTACATCAGGAGAAAATCCAAGCCATTTTGGATTGGCCGCCTCCCAAGACTCTCTCGGAGCTGTGTGGATTTTTTGGATTGTACAATTATTACAGAAGGTTTGTAAAGGGATTTTGACATCTCAGTGCCCCACCGACAAATTTGACAAAGGGGTCTTTCTATTGGGATGAGCAGGCGCGACACACCTTCAACAAGATGAAGTCATGAGTTCCTGTCTGGTTTTGGCACTACTAGACTTCACTCGAACCTTCATTCTAGAGTGCGACGCATCGGGAGAAGGCATTGGGGCGGTGTTAATGCAGGACCGTCATCCCATTGCGTTCGAGAGTCAGAAGCTCTCGGGAGCGGAGCAGTTGTACTCCATCTACAACAAGGAGATGCTCACCATCATGCATGCACTGACAAAGTTTCGACAGTACCTCATTGGAGCAAAGTTTTTCATGCGGATGGACCACGACAGCCTAAGATATTTCTTGGAGCAGAGGGATTTGAGCGAATGACAACAGAAGTGGGTGAGAAAAATCCAAGCATTTGATTTTGATATTGAGTATGTGAAGGGCAAAAATAATGTAGTGGTCGATGCTCTGTCAAGAAGGCCTACCTTATGTTGGTTGAATACTCTGTCAAGAGAGCACATATGTTGGTTGAATACTCCAAGAATACATTCACGTGCCAACTGATGGATGGTTAAGTGCAAGATGACAAATACAAGGTGGTTGACGACATCATTTACTACAAGGGCATAATCTATCTGGTACTCGAGTCCAAGATGAAGGAAAGAATTCTAAAAGAGATGCATGACTCACCCTTAGTCAGACACCCAGGATACCTAAAGACCTACAGACAAATCCAGGAAAGGTTTTCTTGGAAGAACCTTAAGATTGACATTCTGCAGTATGTGCGAGAATGCTCCACTTGCTAGTAGAATAAATCCAAGCACACCTTACCTGCGGGACTACTTCAACCGTTGCCAATCCTTGACTGGAAGTGGGATAGCATCTCGATGGATTTCATTATTAGGCTTCCCGAAGTGCAAGGAAAGGATTGCATCTTCTTCGTGGTAGATCGTTTGACCAAGTATGCCCATTTCTTTGCCATCTCCACCGGATGTTAGGCGGTTCAAGTGGCCGAGTTGTTCTTCCGTGAGGTTTACCGCTTGTACAGACTATCGTGGAACATAGTGAGTGACAGGGATAGCCATTTTCTCAGCACCTTTTGGATGGAGTTTTTTTGGTTAGCAAGAACAGAGTTGTCACCAAGCACGAGCTAACACTCGTATATGGATGGATGGACGGGGATTGTGAACAAATGCTTGGAGGGTTATCTCACGAACTATGTTTCAGCATAGCAGAAGCCATGGGTCCATTGGTTACATTTGGGAGAACACTGTTACAACACCACCCACCACATGTCGATAGGTATGTCACCCTTCAAAGCATTGTATGGTTATGAACCTTCGTCATCCGTGGATCTGGTGTTGGGTGACAACCGCACATCAAGGGCCAAAGACTGGCTACATGAGAGTTTGGATATCCTGAGGTCTCTCAAGGATAACATACAGAGGGCTCAGAACTAGCAGAAGATGTATGTCGACCGACACTAGATTGAGCGGAGTTTTTAGGTAAGCAACTTGGTAGACCTCCGGCTTCAACCGTACAGACAATCCTCCCTGAAGGCATGTGGTAAGGAGAAGTTGAAGTCACGTTTCTATGGACCCCACAGAGTGGTTCCAAGAGTGGGCGAAGTTGCCTAAGTTGGAACTTCCTGTGGGGAGTCGGATTCACAATGTTTTTCATGTGTCGTTCCTCAAGAAGGTCGTTGAGCAGCAGGTCATAGTGTCGAAGGAACTGCCACCCATTGACGAAGAGGGGAAACTAATTCTGGAACCGGCCGTGATCATCAATGTCAGAGAGAAGAAGATGAGGTCGTGCATAGTCAAGGAATTCCTTGTGTGATAGAAGGATCTGCCGATCGAGGATGCCACCTAGGAAGGCGAGAAAATTTTGGAGCGTCGAAGCCTGCAATTGCTTGAGGGAAAGCAATTCTCGAGTCGGTAGGACTGTAATATTATTAAATAATTCAATTTAATAATCTTGTATGGCCCCGAAATTAAATTTATTATCTCTCGGGCCCTTTTTTTATTTTATTGTGGGTAGCATGTTGGTCGTGTCGGCACTTTTTGTAATCCTTCGGGAAGTTTCCCTGAAGCCATATATAAGGCCAGGTAAATTGTTGTTGTAGGTATACAAATTTGATATTTTATTTGTGATTGTGAATTCCAGTTGGAGTTCAATTATCTTCCATTTTGGAGGTGAAAGACCCTCCCTACTTGGCATCCGTAGTTTTGGTGGGAGTAACTCCTCACCCTATTCTTCTCTTCTCTTGGTCCAAGATTGTTGTAATATGAAGTGTTGTCATTATTAAGGACAATTTCCTATTACCTGTGTGAATCTCCAATCTCGTGTTTTGGTGCATCATTGTTCTGTGTATTTGTTTTAATACTTGCGACCAATTGATATCATACCAAGGTGAATTCGACGTCTATACAATTTGCACGGAGGAAGAACCCGTGAGGCCATACAGATTAGATCATACGCAAGGCTCACAAGGTGACCGTATGATCCATCTCTTCAAACTGTACGGGCGGCTTAGTCCACCGTACGGTGGATTGTTTTGTCGTGGGCTCCATATTTCTTGTTGTACGGCTGTGCCATATGGAAGAGAGTCTATCTATTGTGTCGTATGGGGTGGGTGTGCTAAGCATAGACATCTTGACCGTACATGGATGTCAAGAAAGACCAACTTGGTTCGTACGTGTTTGTCGTCAGTGTTTTTGAGAGCCGTACGGGTAAGACATATACCCTGCACCAATCTTACCAGCCGTATGTGGTAGCATAGGAGCCGTATGGGCTTGGGAGGAACTAGACAAAATCAAGTTTGTGCTAAGGGAGGAAGTGTGAGACTGTACACTATGATGGGAGGGTGTGCATACGCCAGGATTGGGGTCGGAACATTACAAATACATACACTATAACTCAAGAAATTGCATTAGACATCAGAAAATCAGATTGCATGCCACTTGTTTGACAAACTCTCAAACTACCAAAACAAAAACATTTAGGGCAGAATAAGGGTGGGACATTACACTATGGATATGTGTTAGAATGAATGCAGGAAGGAAGAGACGTGGCTACTACTGAATTTGCCAATCTTGAATCTACCCAACAGCAAAGTGAGCTCAATTGTTGAGCAATCTTTTGAGTTTAGTGTTGGCATTAACCGGTAAGGATGCAACCGGTAAATGGTTTAGTGGTGTTGTCATTGATGTCATTAGCTAACATTGTTCAAATAGGGAACAAGTGACAATAATAGTAAACAGTTGACAAAAGAAACTGTTTAGCAAACCGACCGGTGACACATATTGAGCAAAGGTACACTTATTGCTCGGAGTAGCAACCTATGTAAGTGAAGTGTACTGTGACCGGTGAAGTCACTAACCGGAGCACTGACCGGTAAGTATATGACCTGAACAGAACTGATATAGATAGAGAAAAGAAAGGTGACAGGTGTCGACAAAGACTTGTGCACTGCATAAGGAAGAGAGGAAACCGATCATCTTTGACCAGTGAGTTATCATTAAGACCGGTGAAAGTCACAGTTGACAAACACTTAAGTGACTCTTCTACCGCGATTTGTTGCACAAATCACGCAGTATTTTGTGTTATGAAAAAAATTGGTGCAAGGCACAGTTGAAGGTTTTAATGCCGAAATTTAAGGCATTAAAACATGGCAGAATCTCATGTAAAGGAAATTATGCGACACACATCTGATGTTTCCTTTACAAAATAGAAACACGACTACATGGCGGATCTCTTGTTGAGAAAAAGCGTGTGGCATGCATTTGATGTTTCCTCTCATAACTGAGACTGGACTGGATGATGGATCCAAAGGAGATCTTCGTGGATACTACAACATGCAAAAAGCATGAAAGGCAAAACAAGTCTATTTATTCTTTAGAAGAATATCATTTGTCTTCATTCTGCCAAAGATAAAGAGTGAACCTGTATGCTGAACAAAGCTACGGTAAGGAAAAAGGAGAACAAAAGGAGAAGAGAAGAAGAAGAAGAGAAGAGTGTGCAAGGAAGCGCAACAACCTGAAGAGAGCATACCTGTGGTGCTTGGTGATGACTTGCAGTGAATGAAACAACGATCTTATCAGGTTCAGCAAAGCCATCTCAAAAAGATCAAACCCTCTATTGCTCTCTGACAATTGCAATAGTAAAATCCCAGTATTTGGGTGGACATTAACAGGTCCCTTGTTTTAAATCCCTTAACCGGGTGACATCTACTAGATGTTCTAAAGTCCTCTAACAAGGCAAGCTTTAACATGCCTTATTTCTTAAATCCATTAACCAGGTTGCATCTAACAGTGCGTTTGTAATCTTTTAATAGGGAAGGCTTTTTAACAGGGCGCTCTTCAGAAGAGTGCAAAATTTGTGAGTTCTACTCACACCGTGGTTTTCTCCCGTTTTGGGTTTCCACATGATACATCTAGTGTTTATTACTGCTATGATCTTGTGATAGTTATTTCTTTTATATGATCTATTCTGCATGCAGCAATAGTTAGCTTATATCAAATTGTTTTCAAGTTTTAGTGGGTGCTAATTCACCCCTCCCCTCTCAGCACCAGTTGGGACCATTATTTAGATGATCAATAATATATGTTGGAGACTCCCTTTGAGGATCAATTCAAGCGCTTTTTAGAGGTTAGATATACTTGTGTATATTTCTTTTTATATTCTGTTTAAAAAATAGCAGAGTGGTTCTTAGATTTCTGTTACTATTATATGGAAATGTTAAAACCAGGTGCCAAATTAGTGCGGATTCTTTGCATGTAATTCTATGCATCATCTATTTGTATCTTCATTTGATAAGAGCATGGAATTATTAAATTCAAACTAGTATTTCTAACTAAATTAAGAAAACACCTTCTAAGCGACATTGAAAACATTTTCTGCAAATTGTCTAACAGTATTACCTCAAAGGTAGTGTGCAAGAAAATTGAGTGGCAACAGGGGTGGCATATTACAAGTTTTGTTGAGGCAAATTATCCTTAGTTGATCAGTTTTTTATACTATTGGCACCTGTATTTTTTTACTAGCATTTTATTCTTGCATGGTTGAGTAGTGTTGACAGGGTCACTTGTGCAAATTTGTGTGCCTTTTGTATTTTTGACTATCAAATGTTTGCCTTTGTTTGTCATCTATTAATTGTTCAAGAAGTGGTGTTGGGGGCTCTCATGCATATTGTTGTCTTCTTGGTCCTGATCATCATTTTTTGTTTCAAAGGAGGTTCTTCATTCAGCACTATAGCAATTATCATTTGATTGTTGTTTGTAGCTTCTTTATGCTTTGAGGATGCTCTTTATTTTCTTGGAGGCTTCTTAGCCCTTCATTCTCTTTTTGTCTCTTTTGGAGAGGATTTTTCTCCTACTAGGTTTTTCTACTTTCTCTAGTGGTGAAAGATTTTTTGTTTGTATTGGGTACCTTATCAAGCCTTTAGTTGTCGGGACCCATTCTTGCATTTATAGGGTTTTTACTTCTCTGTAAGTTTCACTTATGGGGGTATTATATTTAGAGACATGCTTTTTTAGTTAGTTCACTTAGTTGAGCTTTATTTAGCTTCTTTATGCTTTTCTAGTCTTAGATTAGAGCTTCTCTTGCTTTTTATAAAGCAAATTCATTGTGCATAACATCTTCATCCTATATCTTTAGCTTTTAAGGAATATAGCATATCTTTCTTGCTGCTCTCATTTGTGGAACGTGTTCTTTGTTTGTTGTTTGATCTTGCAGGTGCTTGCATTGCAAAATTCAACAATGTACACATCACTTATGGAGCGAAAATTTTCATTTTTCTCAATGTGTACAGAGCTTAATTTTCTCTCAATGAGTCAAATTATGTGCCATTCTCCCAATTCGGATCTCATATTTAGCAAACACAAATGATATATAGTTGACAAGGAATCCAAGAAAACCATTGTTGTTGGTTTTTACAATCTTGGTTTGTATTAGTCTGTTGATACTAGACAAGTTCAAGAGCATGCATTGGCAGCTAAGTGTGCATCAAATATCAATACACTAGGGCACAACAATATGTGCACCTCAACTTAACCTCCTCTCCCAATTGACATGAGATATTTTGGCAGAGGATTTACTTGATATACAACAGAAAATACGGGGTGTTTGTGGGGCTTGCCAAGGAGGGAGTAACACAAAACTCCTTTTTTAAATGGAGAATTTATGTCTCTTCCCTATAATGTGCATTGTGTTATGAGTAATCAGCTTGTGACTACCTTAACTCTTAAATAAGCTATATAATTATTATTATAATTACATATGTATTTAGGTCATCCTAGGAGTCATATTTAAGTATCTAAGTCGGCCTAGTTGGCATCTAAGGCATATAATAGTATATATAGGAGGTATAGGCTAGTCATTATCATGATGTTGAGTATGGAGTTCTTATTGAAGACTATTGGAGGTATCCCCTTTAAAGTGGATTAGGAGGTTGTCCTCTCAAAGTGGCATATTATTAATATCAAGAATTTTCAATCCTGTTATATTCTTCTTGTCCAAGTTATTTCATTACAAGTGGTATCAAAGCATGATCTTGACACCATGAAGTTGAGACATTTTCTTCAATTTTGGACGTCATTATGGAAATCGTGTATCTTTCAAATTTGAGCAAATTTTTTTCTGATTTTAAAGCGTTCTTGAAGAACATATTGAAGCACCTTCAATCCAAGTTATACTGAAATTGAAGTAGAATTGGGCAAGTTATTGTAGAATTAGGTTTTTTGCTCTACTTTTTTTTTAATCTCACAAATCTGAGAGAATTCCTTCCTAATTTTAAAAGGGTTTATGAGATGGTAATTGAAGAGCCTATGATGCAAAATTCAGATAATTTGGTATAAAAAATATGTGAATTATTGCAAAATTATTTTTTCCAATAACTTCACTCTCAAGGCTACAAATTAGCTAATTTTTTAGAGCTTTTTTGGGGGGAAAGAGATATCTAGGATATATAGCAAAAGAAGAAGAAAAAGGAAAAATAAGAAGTACAAGAAGTAGAAGAACAAGAAAAAGAAAGAAGTAGAAGGAAAAGAGAAAGAGAGAAAGTAGGAGAAAAAGCAAGAGCAAGAACAAGAGAAAGAGCAAGAAAAAAAGCGAGTGAGCGAGAGACACACACACACACACAGGAGAAATCTGAAAAAGTCAGCATTGAGGACAATGCTTTTGTAAAGAGAGGAGCAATGTTATGCCCCTTCCCTATAGTGTGTATTGTGTTATGAGTAGTCAGCATGTGACTACTTTAACTCTTAAATAAGCTATATAATTATCATTATAATTATATATATGTAATTAGGTCATCCTAGGAGTCATATTTAAGTATCTAAGTTGGCCTAGGTGGTATATAAGGTATAATATGGTATATATAGGTGGTATAGGCAAGCCATTATCATCATGTTAAGTTTGGAGTTCTTATTCAAAACTATTGGAGGTATCCCCCTTGAAGTGGATTAGGAGGTTGCCCCCTCGAAGTAGCATGTTATGAATATCAAGAATTTGCAGCATATATCCTATTGTATTCTTCTTCTACAAGTTATTTCATTATAGAAACAAGCTTGGAGATCCTCAAGAGTCCTACAGCTAGTTGATGCAAACATTTATGGATGGACCAATGAATATGGCATCAATTATTGGTGCTAGGTGCTCTCTTTTTTTTGTTGATGATATTAGTAGGAAATTGTGGGTGTTTTTCTTCAGTCAAAATTAGATGTTTTAAGGAATTTCAAAAGCTCAAACAATTAGTAGAAAAGAGTCCAGATGCAACATTATAACTCTTAGATCTGATAATGAAAGTGAATCATGTTCAAACAAATCTAATAACTTTTGAAATCAATAGGCAATACACAACACCCTATACTCCGTAGTAGAATGGAGTAGTTGAGAGAAGGCAGTGTACAATCATGGAGATGGCCCAGTGTATGTTGGAGAATAGGAATGTTCCCAAGAAGTTTTGGATTGAGGTAGTTTACATTGTAGTTTATCTTCTCAATAGTTCTTCGACACAAGAAGTGGAGGAGAAGACCCTAGAGTAAGCTTGGTCTAGGAGGAAACCAAAAGTGAGTCATCTTAAGATCTTCAATTCTAATGCATATGTTTGTATTCTAAATACAAAGAGAACCAGGTTGGATTCGAAGAGTAAGAAGTTGGTGTAGTTAGTAGATTCACCATTAAGGGAGGGTATTAAAGTAATATTGTAATATTTAGTTTATAATGGTCAATTAAGTCTTTAGGATCTACACTTTAGGAATATTCTTTTATTCATTTAGTTAAATTCTTGCCTTTGCTCTCGTAGTTGTCACTTTTATCCTTTATGGATAAAGCCCTTGCAACTCTTATTTAAGAAGACTTTCACTCAGTTTAACATCAAATATCTTGGAAATCATTCTACGTTATATTTTTCTGATTGTAATAATGCCAACCCCATTATGAGAGTTAGATGACCAAAATCACGACACCATAGCTATAGCTATGATGTATGCTAAGTTTGACGCTATAATATTAATGTCTTTCTCTATTCAAATGGTTTATTGGTGATTATTTTTGGTATAGAAAAATATTCAGTGATGAGTCAGAGAAACTTGCAGCTAGATTTATTTCAACGGAAATTTGCAAAGCAATTACAAAAGGCACATGTTTGTAAAGTTCACATCTATTCAGTTATAGCCTTTAATACCAGAGTGTGCATTTTGCTATACTTGGTATCTGCAGTCATGAAGCTCTAATATGCTTAAATCATAATGGGTGTTACTTTTTGTATATGAAAGTAGAAGAGGATCACAAGTATATTCAGATAATAGCTATTAATTGTGATTGTTGATGTATGCATAAAAAATTCTATTGTGAAATGCTATAAATTTCTCTATGAAATTTTCACCTTGTAAACTGGTCATTTTAAGTAAACAGCTAAAGGTTGGTTGAAACTGTGGGCATTTGATGAACAAAGGCAAGGGGTGCAGTTGTTGGGGATGGTATACGCGTACATAGTATGGCTTTGCCAGGGCTCTGCTCAAGCATGGAAGTGCACTTCTCTGCACCTGGAGAGGTAGTTACAATGAAATAAAGTTCAATTGTTTTGGCATTCCTTTTAGACTTGATTGTTAAGATAACTCTATGTTGAAATAGCATGCCATAATCTTCCCGTTTTACTTGCAGGTTTTATCCATAAAGCATGACATGACAAATTTGCAGTCGTTAATGCCAGGCCTTCTTTTGGCTATTCGGAGAGTTGTTCGACTAAAGGTATCTTGTCATCTCATCTCTGCGTCTTTTTTCTTTCTTTCTGAAAGCATGAGTTTTTTGGCTCAAGTGAAAACAAATGAACAGAACTTCTTTAGAGCTTCAACATTGTTGAAGTTGAATTTTTTTTGCAGTCCTTGGTCTATGGATTGGAGAAGTTCCTGTGAAAAAGGGGATCCGTATTTACAAATCAACACTTTCCAACAACTTTACAATATCTGAGCAAATGGGGGGTTCTTTTCCAAAAGTTTGAACATCAAAATTTATGTGGCTTAGATAAAATGCAATGCATGTATCTCTCTGTCAATGTTTAGTGTGGCTCCAATTTTTTTGCTCCTTATTGCACAATACTTTATTATTCCTTCCCAAGTAAACATCTGATGCTCATTCCTGTTTTGCTTCCAATGTGCTTTAGTCATTTGGCAGAAGTGCCAAATTTATTTATTGATCAGGGAAACATCTTGAAAAGTTTATATAATTCATTAAATGTTAGTGAATTCATTTCAATATACTTACTTTAAAAGCTGTGATGTGTTGGCAAGAAATAAATCGTTGTGTGCAGCAACACAGATAGTACCAGTGGTGCCTGCTTTTATTTGTAGAAAGCTTTATTTCCCAAGTAGTAGGATTCCCTTTGTATTATTGTATGTGCAAGAGTATATCTTGATGGAGATAGCTTTTCATCATTCACCATTGAGTATTGAGAGGGGTTTAGTTAATAACTAAGCACCAACATGAGCAAATGTGGAGACCCCACCCTCCAACTGGGATTTGTAATTGCTACTCAGCATTGCAGACTGATTTATTCTTTTTGGTATATCCACCAATTCATACAAGAGATGGATTTTTATAGATATAATTTATATCTGGCAACATCTAGTTTATAATTTGCCTTAATCCCTGTATTTTTATGTGAAACTAAATTGGATATTACTAGCTACAGTAAGACATTAAAATATTTATGCTTTAGCAGTCATAGAAATGATATTGCTCTGATTAAAATGATTGTAAAAGTTTTTCAGTGGAAACAGCCTGATGTGTTTCATGTGCATCCAGAATGGTACAAGATAGGCATAACGATGTCAGCATTGGTTATGCCTTAATTTTTCCTCCTTTTGTTTCCTTGTGCCAGATTTTTGGCTAATGAATCTTTATGCCCATTTATTCCTTACTCCACCAAAGGATTGGGACGGAAAGAATCTAAGATATGGAAAGGACGGTTAACTGCATATCATTTTGCTATATACATGTAGAAATTGTCTTTCCTACATTTTAGTTTTGGATGTGTAGTTTGTGGATAGAATAGATGCATCGAGTGGAGACTGGTTATTATTTCAGTAGCATGCCTTTGGATGTCCTGTTAGCAACTTCAAATATTACAAATTACTAATATGATGCCCAGTTTTATTGAAAAATAAATAAATATTTACAAAATGCATCTTCATGTTTTGCTTTTCTTCCTAGAAGGATCATATGGATTATCTTCCCACTTTTCTTTTTATGAGCTTTTTCCATTGGATTTGAATATCATGGCCTCATGATGAGTCATTTCTCCTTGGCTGCATTGCCTATTTTAGGTTATATGTTACCATCAGTAGGGCAGCTGGTTTTACCTTACCCCTTGCACTAAATGACATGATCATGAGATTGTGGGCTAGCATGCAGCTCAATCAAATCTCAATCAGGACAAGTGGCTATTAGCCATTGCATTTAACTGTCAAACTGCACTATTATTGAAGGCATTCTTACCTTGGGAATGTTGTAATTCTGTCTCTGCCTTTGCTACCAATCCTCTAGCCACCCACATCGATTCATGTCCAAATGGGTTAACACACTCAGCCTTAACCTTATCAGAAAATGAAATCATCCTTATTATTGGATGCATTTACTCCCTAATTGTCAATATGGAAAAGTGTATCAAGTGTTGGCCTACCTTAGCACTAGTTGGAATTCACTCATCTTGCATCACCATGAAATTATTTCTTCTTCCAACACACATTATTATAAACCATCCATGTTTTTATAACATTCTATATGAATGAACATATGCATCTCTTCCATTGGCATGCTTGTGGATAATGAAGTTGCATTAAGGAGAGTTTACACCAATGGTATATAGGCTGTACACTGCTAGCTTAAGAAAAAAATGTTTCCTGAGTCTTAAGTCCGTGTTGTAAAAATCTCATTTTTCCATGAGTTTTTCTAAAATGTAGATGTTTTTTTTTCATTCATGAACAACTATAACGTATAGAAGCAAAGTTACAAGTAGTATATTGGAAGAACTAAGAAACCAATCATAAGAGCATTTTTTTCACAGTTAAACCAACACATAAATATAGAATCCATATTAATCAGCAGCATAAATATGAAGTGAATTCAATCTCAATGCCATGCAATATAATAATCAAAGTATAAAGACCATATTTTTAAGTACTTGGAGGTGAATATGAACTTGATTGGTCATGATTGGTATCTTGATTGCTAAGTCCTTGTTTATCATCCCTGGGGTGCAACAAACCCAACTAAGTGAACGATTGCCCTGTTCACCCCGATCAAGTTGACCTAACAAGCTATAATAAGAACAATTTGTGAGATGCCAAGGTTATAGACTCAAGTGATGATTGGTTTTAACCAAAGATTAATTGAGAAGAGGATTACTATATACCATGCTACCTCGAGGGACCATCCTCAACCCAATTCGATTAGACACTTATCAATCAACTAGGAGTAGTATTCAATGTATCCCATACTATATCGGGGGTCCACCCTCAATGTTAAAAGATCATATAGTTACAAGATAGATTTCTTCAGTAGTTAACTTTATCCAACTTGGTGGATTCCAACTTCAATCACTCTTAGGCCATTCGAAAAAAGTTTTTCCACCTAAGAAATAGCTCCTAACATAGACCACCTTGTGACTGTAGTGATATATTTGGCTATCTTCTTCACAATATGGGCAGCATTTGGAATGAATCACCCACCTTCTATAGGTGACTACCTACTAACCCTTTTAATATGTTAGTTAGCTCCAATTATTGTTACCCACAATAGTATGGTAACTATTATCTCAACCATTCTCATGCCATAACTAGGATAGTCTTAGGAAATCCTTCACCACTATGAATGAAGTGAATGGTGGTGAATAATTAACACAATCTAATGACTATATGACATTGATTAAATATCCTAAAGGTTCACGCTTGGACCATTTTTTGCTTGGAACATACTAGCATTCTAGTAGCAATTGTCACAATCTAATAGACATTCTCAAGTGATTAGTAAATTAATTGATTTAATTAAACATGTGTTTAAATCCTTTTGATGCACATTGGTAGGAACTAGAATTGTTCAACCCTTGTAATTTTAGGTGACCTAGTTGTTTATTATCTACTACTCGGGGTGTATGATAAAATACATAATGCATGTATATATTTTCACTTCTTACAAGCATATAGCATGTATATATTTTCACTTCTTACAAGCATATAATTTGTTAACTTGTGGCTATAAGCATACCCTTTGAATGACTGAAGCCCCCTTATTTTTTATTTAATGATTTTTCTATATGTATGCATGTCCTAAGTTCCTACCATGAGGATTTTGGTTGGGAGAATTATTGAAACAATTGAAGTTTGTGCATTCAAATGTTTGCTTGTAAGTGCATAACTTATTTTATTGGTGTACAAGATGCTTTCATGATATGCTTCTAGAATTAAATGCTTGATTAGTTAGAGATATTTCACTCATCTTCCATTGCACCATCTTGAAGGTTTTCTATCATTTGCAATAGATTTTTAATTTCTTTCCACAAGTTGTACTATTGCTTCTACTAAAAAAAACTCAAACTGTGATATTAATAATTCTTCCTTTTATATACTGCTCATTTTTTTTTGTGCATGATGAGTGGCATTCCAAAGTATTTTGTACTATTAAATCTTAGTCCACTAATATTGGCAAGTTTACACTTGAACTTTGACAAAAGGGCTTTAAGATTGATTCAAGATGGTCAAGATGAAATGTAGTAGTAAACCAAATCATACTTGGAAATAGCTATATAGATCAAGGAATAAAAGTTTCTATTGTTGAAGAAATACAATTGATCTCTTCAGAACTTGGGGACTAAGGAAAAATAGAAGAGAAGAATGTTTGTTGTCAGTTTTAGAAATATAAATCTAGAGAAAGGCAAAAACAAAGGTGTTGTACTAATAATGTCCTCCAAAGCCTACAAGCTATTTAGATACTTGTATCCCAAGAGATGATGATTCTTCCCTTAACTATAAGACCACCTAAGAATATAGTATAGATGGAAGTTCATTGCATATTAAATTTTATGAAACATCAATATGTGTGTGTGTATTCACTTGAAATTTAGCAACATCTCAATGGGTTGTATAGTTTTAATTACAAGACATAGGGTTGTAACTTCTAAGACAAATATCTGTTGTTGGACTTTGAAAGTAAACTATAGTAGTGACTAAGCGATGATGCTTAGACAAGGAGCAAACTAAAAATAGTTTGACAACTAAAGTTTTATAGTAAACGTCTAATGAAATAATAATCAATCAGTTAAAATTGCAAAACCAAAAGGTGTGAAATGCCCGTATGGTTAGAGAGCATATTATAATTTTATGGTCCAAGAAGATTTTAATGAGCTTCAACCATTTGAAGATTATAATTTTCAATATTTTCTAAATAGTGAAATGATTGTTAAACACAAGAAAAACTGCTCTTAATGGCAACAACCTAGATTTTAGATGTTGTTACTCTACTCACCAATCCCTGGTGATGAAGGTGCAATACCCTTAAAAGTCCACCAATACCACACCTAGAAATAAGGATGCCTTCTTGTAAACCATTTACACTCCTCACGCCTCTATATTCACCATTTGTTTGTTTGTTTTCTTCCTTTCCCACACCTCTCCCTCTCACATTTTTCTTCCAAATGAAGATTGAATTCACAAATTATGAATTCATTAGGATTTAAAGGCTATCAAGCACTACTTTTTCCACATGATAACATTCTAGATGACAATGGCATTGGGATATCATACCATATTAGTGGCAAGGCCCTTTTTGCTCAAGTATATGCCCTCCCTCATTAATGTGAGCTATGCCCCCTTTACTGGTCTCTTCTTTTCTTTCTTAATTGCTTAAATGGCATGAATTGCATTTTTTATTTCTTACAATCTTCATTTTATTTTTGTTGGAATACCAGACCACTGAGAGGGGGCGGGGGTGAATCAGTTGTCTCTAAAGCCAATTCTTAAATTGATGACACTTTAAACTTTTTGCCTTCAAACAATAACAGTGCCTATCAACAATTTGTATTTTCATATACAAGTAAGATATATCATATTAGACCACTAGAATAATGAATAGCAACACCGAGAAGTGTAGGAAATAAGAGTCAAATAGATATGAGGTTGAACACAAGAATTTGAGTGGAAATCCTTAAAGGGTGAAAAATCACTATGAAAGATAATTTTAATTAGGCCTCACTAACCAAACCTCATTGGTTACATTTACAAGATCTCACTGATCAAACCCTTATTGGGTACAATTTTTGAGCACCAACTCCAAGCCTTATTGGCAATACAAAAGTCTCACTGACTACATTCAAGTCACCAACCCTAGGAGTACCAACCCCAATCAAAGAAACACAAATTGAAATATATACAAAGGGTTACTTTGTTTTCACTACAAATCATTCATCATAAACTCAACACTTCGAAATCTAAAATAAATTTTCAATAAGAATTCTGATAACAATTACTTTGTACCACAAACTTCAAATCCTCTATTAGCATGAAGCCTGTAAGGAAGCCATCTCCACACACACAATGATTTTCAATCTGCCCTAACCATACACACAAAAACTCTATGCCCTTGTTTTGTTTGGAGACTTCATACACAACTCATATAATATCTGTTGTAATTTACTCTAGGACAACAACAACACTTCTCCATTGAATATATAGATATTTCTATATGCATCCATTCAATAATGTTTGCAAGTTACGGCAGCATCAACTTCTCCAAAGATTCATCACGGTTAAATCAGCATTACATCTCAATATGTTTGTTCAAATTTTTCGTCTAATCATTGCAATATATCTATGCAGATTTTTTTATCTCAATATCTCTGCATCATGCACAAATAAATCTATGCAAAAAAATTATACATTCTTTTTAAAATTGCTCAAACATTAATCTATTAAAATTCCCTTATTCATCGTACTATCAGATGGACTACTATGTCTTATCTATAACCAAAACAACCATTGTCCATTCAAATTTTGGATAAAACAATTAATTGTTGAAATGTGAAAATAATCAGCAATTGTCCATTCAACTTATGTTGAGAACCATTAATTAGCTGGATTTGAAAATAAACACTAATTGTTCATTCATGTTATGTCTAGTCATTGGGGTTTGACTAACATGTCATGTGTAAAACACGTGTTTTTTAATTGGAAAATACATCATGTTTTCAACACCACTGACAATCATCCAATGATCCTAACTTTCTATCACAAAAATGTCAATATAAAATGCCCTACACTTTATTAACACAAAAACATGCAATGGTCCTAACTTTCCATCACCAAGTTACCATGTTACCATGAACAACATTGAAACACAACTTTTCATCTTGTCACCATGTTTCCATGAACAAATCATCTCACTCCTGTATGATATATAGCATCTTTGTCACTATTTCACTATTGTTGAATAGCATATTCTAACCAAACACATAACAACATTGACTTGAGAATTATGTTGATTGTATCTAGGAACAATGCACACCTAGTTGACATCAATGCCAACTAACAACTCTCTAATCAATCATGCCAATAGTGTCCCCCTTTGGATTCGATGGCAACTCTTCACTCTTGTCCATTTTGTTGAACATGTCGAATAATTGAGAGGGGGGTTGAATTAGTTATTCCCACAAACTTCACAAAACTTTTACTTTTTCAGTAAACTTATAAACAATAGCAATATCAACTTCTGATCTATCAATTATCCACATCAAACATTCATAAGAGATATAAATATGAAAGCATAGAAACACCAACACCAAGATTAATGTGGAAACTCAAACTGGGAAAAACCATGGAGAAGCTTATTCTTATGAAATGAAACACTAGTTAAGGTGATTTTTACAAAGGCTCATTGCAGGTTGGCTCGCTATCGATCGAGCTAACTACCCTGAAATATGAAAGTGGCTAATTGCCAATACAAGTAATACTGACAAATAGTGAACTGGTAGAAATGCACCTGACTATGCATGAGACAACTCCATTTGATAGCACATAGATCACCGACAGCAAAGATCCACAACAAATCTTTTGCCAGTATGCATCGATCTTCTGCAATTCAACATATAAGGCCTTCTTTCTGTAATACTCTGCTCCAACCACTTTGTTGCCTGATATACCGAAACAAACTTAACCTTTAAATCTCTCTCACATATGCTTTCACTATAGTGCTCTTAAAACACTTTATACCACTCTTTCATACCATTGGATACAAAAGGTTTTTCTTTATTTATATAGATATCAAACCATACATATGTCAGCCATACCAAACATGTGTGTTGGTCCCAATTATAAAAGATAGTACAATTACATTAAATGCATTACCATTGGTCCTAAATCTAGGACATACTTAAGACAACTTTTCAACATGTTACAATAGGACCCGAAATAGGTTGTACTTAAGATAAATCAATGCATATCACATTTACTGAGATTATAGGAATGCCACAACCAAGCCCAGGACTTGATCCACAAAATATATGAACCCATCGATAGATGAAACTCAATAGTATCATCTAGATCATGATGTAACCAATCAACCAAAACTATCTGATGAACTGCACCATTGTCCAGATATCATAAATGTCTAGAAGAACATTGCAAGCATAGCAATCACCAAGAACCGACAAGCAACTTCATACAATACTGATCATCAAAATCATACAAGTGTACCAGAACATATAAGCCATGAGTATAACCAAGTACACCTACCATAAAACACCAAAATTGTTTATAACTGAAACTTCTGTTGCATAACCGATAGCCTACAGATACATATTGAAAAGCTTCCAACAACTAACCGATACCACCAGGATGTCAATATGAAGGTTTTGGCATCAATGACAACCAATGCTAGCAACAACTCAATAAGTCTAGCAATCTCCCCCTTTGGCATTGATGGAAAAACACCAAAACAAAATAAACTCCAAAAACTTGCAACCAAAAACACTCCCCAAGTTGATGTAACATTTCATTTTTTTTCCCTATTCTCTCCCCCTTTTTACCACAATGGAAAAGGGTCAAACATATATCAAAGAAATATATCAGTTTTAACCAAAAATACTTTCTTGTACCTCTCTTTCAGAATTGGAAGCTCCTTTTTCCACTCAGCAATGGCTGCCCCCATCCGAGCACACAAACTGTCACACTCCACCAATTTGTCAAAAGATTCACTTCAATCCAAAGGCTAAAACTGCCTCTCATAGTCCTTTGTGTTGCTTAGAATGCTAGCAACATGCTCCAACCAGACCTTTACCATGTCCTTCACCAACCAAAAGATTTTTATCAAGTCTTCCCTCTATCTTTGCAATAGAAACAACTTTTCCTGAAGCTCACCAACTCTAATCCTTTGTTTTCCATCCTTGTCCTTGAAGACATCATATGTCTTTCCCAGCTCATTTAACTCTTCTTGAATTACTTCACTTCTTCCTTTGAAATTGTCTATAGCGGCTGGCCATCGAAGACAATACTTGTATATATATATATATATATATATATATATATATATATATATATATATATATATATATATATATATATATATATATATATATATATATATATATATATATATATATATATATATATATATATATTCTTCAAACAATCTTTTGTCTCATTAATAATTCTTGAAAATTTTTGTTTAGCATTGTCACATTTCTTCATTATATATTTTTCCACCACATGGTAATCTGCACCAAACTACAATAGGTTGATCTCAATATCACTAACCAAATCTGCTAGTAACATTCTAGATACACATGATACTATAATCCTTTTACTGATCAATTGATTAGTTAGCAATTCCATCACCAATTTATTATCCATCAACGAACAATATGTCCACAAACCACCAATCCTGTCAAACTCGCAATTATTTAGCAAAGTTATGACAGTATTAAAATCCACACGCTCAAATTCTATCGGAGAAAGCACAGTTTTCTAATGGAGAAAATACAGTTCTCTCCACATCCTATTCTTCTTCTACAACTTCCATCTCTTCTGCCGCACTCTCTTCCTAAACTTCTTCATCTTCTGAAATGGTAACTATTTATTTTCCTTTGTCACTTGTCTTTCTCTTCTTAAGTTCAGGAGATGAACCACCGACAACTTATTCTAGTCTCTTGTAACCAGTAGAGGAGCCCTCCTCACCATGACTTGTCAGTTAGTACTAGTAACCATCAATTCCGACCCAAAATTGTCTTGTAAAGACAAGAAATATGTCTTACAGGCATCTACCCTATTCTCCAACATATCCAAATGGTTATGAAAATTTTGCTTACCAACAGGAATGTCGGTCCTACATTCAACATTTTCTTTTCCAAGTAATGACCTCATGAAGTAAAAGACCAAACACATAACCAATGACCCAAATTCACCTTCGACTATCATCTTTACATTCTTAAGAAAATTGTCTAACAACATTTTACACATATCCATTTGTACATTCTCCTTTACAATTTTACATGAAATATACATAGCTAATGCAGAAGTTGAACCATCATGATTCTGAAATTGAATCTTATAAGAAAGGCCATAGGCGACATACCTTACTATTGGATCCTCAAGAGTATTGATAAGAAATGCATGTTGATCCCAACCAATTTCAATAAGAGTTTCTACCTCTTTATAGCTAATTGACTTATTCCCAAGCAACTCACTGGCATTGCATAATCCAATAATTGGTTCAATTACCTCCTTCGATACCACATATGGTTTGTACAGAACTAGGGTTTCACCATGAAACCAACTCAACATTAACAAGATAAATTCTCTATCCTCACACAAGGGAAACTCTTCCCAAATGTCTAGTCCAAGATTTTTTATTCTTTACATATCCTCCACAGGTAACCCAAACTCCAATTGCTTGATACAAGTGCGATCAAATTCCTTCATCTCAACCTTCTTCATTTTCTTCACTACAGATGCACTAACACTTCGAATATCCAATTTAGGTGCCATAGTCTCTTCACAAATCTTCTTTCTTAAGCTCTCTGTAAATTTTCAATTTTTCTCTTCGTGCTACAGTAACAAATGATTCAAAATTTCCACCTTAATAGCCACGAAAATCATGATTCCTCTTTTCTCGCCAAAATTTGAATATCACTAATGCAATCCAACTGTACTACACACCAAAACATCTTGTCATCATTAATACTCTTGTCCTTCCTATTGGAAAAAAGATACTTGCAATCAGAATCACTTCAGAGTAGGGAAGGTGTGTAATTTAGCATGTTAACACTTCCTCTTAGCTAAAGCATTCAACTCAGTTGTCAAAAGATCTAGTATCGGGATCTGGTACCACAGGACTCTCCCCACCAACATCTTTCTTCTTCCATGTCATATTAGTCTTTTGAGATTCACTTAAATCGAGACACTATTACCACTCCTAGTAATCACCAGAGCACCACTAGATCTGCATGTGTTAGCATAATGACCATTCTGACCACATTTGAAGCAATTAACATTTCTCTTACTAGATCTCATCGACTAAATTCTAGATCTGCATTGACTAGCCTTGTGACCATAGTTTTGACATACATAGCAATTAGCATGAAAGATATTATTCACTGCACTCTTTTTATCCTAATTTTAAACTCGACTCTTGCACTGACTTTCCTTATGACAATTGAAGCATTGAAATTTCTGATCCTTTCTCATCTTACAATCAACTACCTTATGACTAAAATTCTTGCAAATACAACAATCATTAAAAGATAAGTACCTTTGAGCATTTTGTTGTCTTATCAGAGGCCTCCTTGTGGATGTATTCTGATTTATGACCTTTCTTGTCACTTCAACTTTTGCATCATCTTCAATTTCCTTCTCTTTGCCATTGTCCTTTTGATTTGAGCATTCGCCGATAAACACTAATCCTTCCTTATCTTTGTGACATTTATGCATGTCTAATAACTGATCCAAAATAGTACTTCTTTCACACACTTTTTCTTCTAAACTCATCTTCTTTAATTCCATTTCCGGCTTCTCATTTTGTTCTGAACTTTTCTTGATAATTTCCTTGAATTTTTTTTTTATTCTTTTCATTCTTCTATTGTAACTTCCATTTCTGCTCTATTCATCCAAGCACTTTTCATCTTATACTTTAATTCATCTCTAATAAATTCCTCAGAATGCATCTTGATATTCAACTATTTTTCTAGGTTTGTTACCTTTTCCTTTGATACCTTTAGTTCTGATTCCAGATTCGCAATTTTATCTTTCTCCTTCAACTCCTGAGTGACTTTCTTACGTCTTTCTTTGAACTTTTGGATCTGATCTCTTACCTTTGTAATACATGCATTTGCTTCCTTTAGGTTCTCTTTAAGCTCCTCGTTCACTAATTTGGTGCCCTCAATGTCACTCATCATGATTTGTCAATCTTCCTTAGTGTAGTATCCTCCTTCCATCTGTTCAAAAATCCAAGATCTCCCTGAAGCGGTTAAGTGTTATCATAACTAATAATGATGTTGATAATTGTTTATCTAATGGGGTTGATGATGAAGATCGATCAAGATCAGAGGTATATATGATGTTAGTAGAATGATTAAATTAGTTATAATTGTGTCATTGATGTCAAGCAATTGATTTCTGATTTATATTATGTTGTCATATCATTCAGTAAATGATATAAGATGAATGAGTTAAGGAGAAGAGTAAATGAGAAGTTAAGAAGTTGTAGAGCTTAATTGGGTAACTGATACAGATCGGACAATGATTTGATTATGTTGGTATGATTGTTTTCTACCTAACATATGATTATGTTAAGTTGGTAAAATATGTTACTGAAGGTTTGACAACTAGGTAAGGTAAGTTGTTATGGCTACCGAGATGGAAATGTCACTCGGTAAGGTAAAGAGAAAAATTTGGTCACTTGGTAAAGTGGAAAGGTTTAGGCACTGAGCGATGTTACCGAAAATCTAAGTGAAGAACACCGAGCATGGAAAAGGTATTAAATATGGATGGAATCGATATTTAATGATTAGCTATGATGAGTTGGATGATAATTATGATGAGGAAAGTTAGTTACATTGATCTACGGCTATGAAAATTCAAGATGAAGATCTATGGCTAGATGTAAGCAGCAAAAAGAAATAGAACAAGTTTCAAGAAAATTTCAAGTTCCTAGGTGAATAGGAAACGTGTTACCGAGATCCAAATCTGATGAATAATGAATTGAACGATCAAAATTGATCAATGGAAAATATAAAAGAGGAGATTAAGAGGCAAAATTTGTCTATATAAAGGATGATCTTGTATGGACAATGGATTGGAAAACTGAATAGTTGAAGGACTATCGACTATTGTAGTGAAGAAGGAACAGATAGATTTCGAGCAGGAAAATAGTGATTTGATGAAGTGTTGGTGACAGTGGAATATGAAGAATGAAATTGAAGATTGAAGAGCCTACAAGGTTCTGATTGAGCAAAGATAGATACACATCTACATGTCATTTTTATTACTATTTCTTACTAGCATTTATAACAGTCAAAATCTCTTAACAGAGAGGACTTAACAGTCAGTTTCATTGTAAATCCTTGAGAAAGGTGACATTCCAAAAAGAGTGCTTAAAGCCCCTTAACAAGGAAACTCTTAACAGGGTGAATTTCCTAACAAATCTGAGGTTAATCCCTTAACCGGGTCACACCTAATAGTGTGTATTGTAATCTTAAACAAGATTGGCTCTTAACTAAACGTACTTCAGAAGAGTATATTTCTTAGTGGGTGAAAATTACCATAGTGGTTTTCTTCCAAAGTTGGATTTCCACGTTAAAATTTGTGTTACACATTGTGAATGATTTGTGAGATTGTTTTTTTAATAGATATAGTTTATTTACTATTGTCAGTAAATAGAGAACTGCATTTATACCGAGTAGTTACCGAGTTAATCAAAGAAATTATTTTAAGGTATTTTGTGATCAAGATTACTGATTAACCCCCCCCACCCCCCCCCCCCCCCCCCCCCCCTCTCCATAATCTAACAATTGGTATCAGAGATGAGTACTCTAAAAGGGATAAGTTTAAAAACTTGAGTAAAAGATTCAAAAATGTATAGGAGAGAGGTACCCAAGTTGAACAAGGAAAGTTTCTCTACATGGAAAAGTAGAATAAAGTTGTATCTATTTGGAATTGGAGAACATACCCTGAACTTGCTACAAAATGACTATACTCCACTGGCCATCGGACCAATGATAGTTGATGAGTTAAAAGAAAAAGGAACATAACTTGGTTATGATAGAGATTGTTTCTTCTCTATCTGACACCAAATTCAATGATATAAAAGATTGTACTACCTCAAAAGAGATGTGGGAAAAGCTCACACTTATCTATGGAGGAGACCTACATGTGCAAAAAACTAAGGTTGATAGCTTGAGAGGAAAATATGATGAGATGAGGATGAAAGATAGTGAGAACATCACACAATACATTGGCAGAATAAAAGAAGTTGTTTGTGCCATCAGAGGTGCTAGAGGATCATTGACTAATAAAGAAGTGGTAAGTAAAATCTTCAGAACTTTGTCTTCTAAGTATGCTATTAGAGTATCTGTAATTCAAGAATTGAGATCTATACCAAATAATATTGTTACTCTTGAAGCACTAATTGGAAAGTTAACTACATTTGAGCTAAGTAACTTAGACAATAGTCTACCAACTATTGAGATGGCCTTCAAGTCATCTATGAGTATTGGAACATCAAGGAAAGAAAGAGAGGTTCACAGTACTTCACATGGAAATGAGTATGACAACATTCTGACCAAAGAGAAAGAGCGAGAAGAATTTGAAGCATTGTTGGCTAAACGACTACCTAGAGGCAAAGGAAAGTATAAAGGTAAATTACCATTGAAATGTTTCAATTGTAATAAGATTGGACATATTGCATCTAGATGTCCTGACAATGATAGAAACGATAAGATTGATAAAAGAGACAACTGATATCGAAGATTCAGAGATTTTAAGGACAAAGGAAATAAGTCTTACTACCTAGCTGAGGAAGGTATAACTGATGATGAATCTAAAGTTACCGACAAAGACTATGAAGTTTTTTTTGTTGCAGTAAAGGAAGAATCAAATGAAGAAAAGGTTGAAGATGAAAAAGAACTTGTATCTCATGTAAGTAAACCAGACCCTTGGATCAATATTGATAGTGGTTGCTCACATCACATGATTGGTGATATTGACAAGTTTGAAAATCTAGAAGAATATGATGGAGGATTTGTCAGATTTGGCAATGATGCTCCATGTCCTATGAAAGGTAAGGGATCTATTGTACTAAATTAGAAAATGAAATGTAATGATGCATACTGGGTTAGAGGATTGAACTATAATCTTTTGAGTGTTGCACAACTAAACAATACTGGTCACCGACTGGAATTTCAGAAGAGAAAAGTTAAGATCTATAGTACTAATGGAGATCTAATTGGAACTGGAGGACAATCAAGGGGTAATATATTTTATCTTGATACTGATGCAGAGAGTTGTTTATTTACTAAAATAGAAGATGTGTGGTTATGGCATAAGAGACTGCATCATGTAAATTTTGATAACATGATCAAAGTGAGTAACAAAAATAGAGTAAGAGGTCTATCGCGATTAAGCAAACCTAAGAAAGCTATGTGTAAAGAATGTCAAGTTGGTAAGATGCCAAGGTCAAGTTTTCTAAGAAAATCTTATTCTACAAATGGTATTTTAGAATTGGTTCACACTGAACTATGTGATCCTATGAAAGTTCAAAGCATTTATGGAGATTGGTACTTTATTTTGTTTGTGGATGATTATTCAAGAATGATGTCAGTCATGTTTTTAAAAGAAAAATCTGATGCTTTTCAAATGTTTAAGTGGTATAAGGCTAGAGTTGAGAAGGAAACAAGTAAATAACTGAAGTTTATGAGATTTGATAGAGGAGGTGAATTCATCTCTGATAAATTTAATGTCTTCTGCAATGAGGATGGAATTAAAAGGAAAGTGTCTGCACCAAGGACTCCACAACAAAATGGGATAAGTAAAAAAAGAAATAGATTTATTGTTGATTGTGCCAAAACTTTATTGATTAATAAGAAGATTGCACAATCATTTTGGAGAGAAACTATAAGTATTGCAATTTAACCAAATACAGTTGAAGAAAGGTACAAATAAGACACCTTATGAATTATGGTTTGGAAGAACACCGAATGTAAGTTATTTCAAAATCTTTGGAAGTAAGTGTTATATATTGAAAGATAGAAATGGAAAATTTGATTCTAAAGGTGATGAAGGAATATTTCTTGGTTATTATTCAAAAAGTAAAGCATATAATGTTTAATCAAGGATTCTAACAAAATAGTTGAAAGTGCAAATGTAAGAGTTGATGAATTTGCTGAAAAGAATGAAGAGGATAGCAAAAAGGAACCTAAAGACTATGGCAGATTTGTTTATGTATAAGATGGTAATTTGGTTGACACAACCAAGCAACAAGAAGAAGGAACCGAAGAACAAAATGACCCTCTACCGAGAGATGAGAACAATGAAAACAAAGCTACCAAACCTGTATTGGAAAAGTATGTAAGAAGACATCACCCACCGAGCAAAATTATTGGAGACAAAAATGCAGGAGTATTGACAAGAAGTAAATTAAGAAATAATACTTGTTTTATTTCTAAATTTGAGCCTAGATTGGTAAAAGATGCACTAGAAGATGAAGATTGGATGAATGTTATGAAAGAAGAAATAGATCAGATTGAAAAGAATAATACATGGTCACTTTTACCAAGACCTAAGGATAAGAATGTGATAGGAACTAAATGGATTTTCAGAAATACACTCAATGAGAATGGAGATGTGATAAAGAACAAAGCTAGACTAGTCTGCAAAGGGTATGCATAAGAAGAAGGTATTGACTATTGTGTGTGTGAAAATTGTACCTAATCTGTAGACACAACACTTCAGTAAAACATTAGAGGTTAGCTATAATCAAAATCGTGCAAAATTGAAATCTAATCTAACCAAGCGATTTACTGCCTTCTAATAGGTGCGAGATTGATGTTCTCAGATTGTAATCGAGATCAGTGACCTAGACGACACCTAAATGAAAGATTTGAATGCAATTGATCTAGATATGAATTGAATGCAATTAATCTCTATTTTTGATATTTTCTATGCAATAAGAATGATAAACTGATATGCTATGAATGCTATTGAAAACTGATATGAAATGAATGCTAAATGATCTAACAATGAAGATTCTAACAATGATATGAAAACTATGAAATTCTATGCTAAGATATAAAAACTATGCAATTGAAATTGATCTCACAAAGCTTTGAATTCGCAAGTTGATTCCTCAGCCTCCAATTCTCCAGCGTGATTGTGCAAAATATGAGATCCTGTGGATGCAAATTTGAGAGATGTGAGAGATGAATTATGAAGAGCTGAGCCTTGTTTTTATAGAAATCCAAGGCTTTGGAGGTGCATGAGAAAAAGCTATAAATCACTCAAATAACTCAGGTTGATTTTTGAGTTATTTTATAAAAAAGATAATTTAATTCACAAAAACATGCAAAAGCTAAGTTTTAACTCAAAATAGAGTTTAGCTTTAGTTGATAATTGATAGTTGTCTGCTTTTATGATTGTGCATGTTTTATTTATGAATTAATTTAATAATAAAGTGATTTATTTCCAACTTAACTGCTTTTAAAAATAAAACAATTGATTTATGGGTTAATCAATTATTTAATCAAATTTTTATTAAAAACTATATTATTAAATAATGACAACTTGCTTTAATTAATTAAATAAAAATTTAATCAATTATTCATAGGATATTTAGATTTATTGTCAAAATTAAATAATACAATTAATAATAGATAGAATTAAATTTAATTACACAATTAAGTGGAAAGATATTAAATCTAATTAATTAAATATGAAAATATTCAATTAATCAAACTTTAGGATAAATGTGATTTATTGCTAAATAATTATAAAATTAAAGATAATTATGATGATTAGGAATATTACTAAGAATATTCCCTGATGCAGAATTTAAGATAATCAATTATGATTCGATGATGTTTAGATGTGCCTTAGGTTAGGACTTTGATGTCGATTTCATTTGATTTGATGATGTAGGAGATTAATGAACTTATAGCCCATTTTTGGCGTATTACATTTTGCCCCTCTTTGAATTATTGTGCGAAGCGCAGTGGTTCAAAGATAGTCTGTGTTTGATAAAGATATTAAACTGATGTTTGAAATTGATAATTGATACGAGACAGAAGCTGATTGATATTGATTTGATATGGAGATAATAGGTCCTGAGTGACCAAAGATAATGTTCATTGTAGCAGCAAATGAACCTATGATTGCGAAAAAGTGTCAAAACGCCTAATTCCAAACCTTAGGATTGCAAAGAAGTGAGTGACCCGTTCTAGACTCGATTGTCTTAGCAGAACTAGCAGGTATCACATCCAAACCCTTCAGTTGCCGAAGAACCAAGGAAAGAACACTATGATCTGATGGTTGCAAAAACTGATACAGTTTACAAGATTAAGAGAATACCAGATTGATATGGATCTTGATGAATCTGATATGCCCCAAGTGATGATAGATTTGCCCCGAGCGATGAGAACTTTTGATGAATCAGTAACTAGACGTGATTGTTTGTCTTGATCACTGATGAAAGATATTGATAGACTTGATCGATAGAATTTTAATTTACAGACTTTGAATTGATGTGCAATACCATGCCCCCTTCAGGATTAAAATTGAAATCTGACAAGAAAAAGTCAGCGTTGAGAGCTCAGAAGCATGTTGATTGATGGTAAAAGTGGTTATACACATTCAAGAGCGCATTCTGCATCGTTTAGAGGTCCTGGAGACCAAGGTTGACTAGGTTTGACCATGAGTTGACCATGGTTGACCAAGTTGAAATTTTGATAGTTTGATGAAAGCTAATCAGTTAAGTTGAATACTGGATTTCTGTGATGATTGAAGGTCGAATATGCAAGTAGTTAATAATATGAATGATCTCAAATTTTGATTTTGATCTCGAAAAAGGATTCTACTTGCTATTTCGTTGGAGGAACCTTCATGTGAGATTCAGCTCTTGTTAGATTTGAAGATGTGAGTGGTGAATTGTTTAAGCATTGAAGTTCATTTAGCCATTGTGAGATCATGCAAACATGCAAAATGCAAAGAGACATGCAAAATGAAATGCAACCTAAGACCTAGGACCTAGTCACTGATCATGTGTCGATTTGTTATCATCATTGAACTTTTAGGTAACTGAATAAATCAATACAATGCCCACTAGCCATGAAACTATAGACATATGAATATCGATTTGTATGCGCAAGAATCAATACAACACCCACTGGTTATACGACCATGGACATATGAATATTGATTTGTTTTCAGAATGTTGGATTAGATATAAGCACCAAGGCACAAATGCCAGGATGACCTGAATATCATGTCCATTTTGATATAGCAATTTATACAAGCATCAAAACATAAATGTCATGATGACCTGAGTATGCCTTGCGTTTAACATACACATCAAACAATCAAAAGATCATTCTAAATCCAGTGTGAATTACCCGTAGTGACCCTTTATCGTTCACATCCTTAGGTAAGATTATGTTTCACAGTAGGAGAAAGAACTCACTCAAAAAGACAATAGTTAGATCAAACTTCCTTGAATTTTTTGGGTATCAATGGTCGAGGTACGCATGGCCATCCAATTCGAGATAGAGGCTCTTATAGTCGGACACCATTTCAATCCAGAATTTCCAAAGTTATTAGATTTCACATACAAGCAGAAAACCAAGAAAAGATTATGCCCCCAGTCATCACTCTCTAAATCCTGTAAAGGACATCATTGAGGAGCTCGAAGGGACACAATATGCAAAAATCTCAATGCGAATCAGTAAGCATACAAGGAGATAAAAGCATGAAGCACAGATTGTTTTCAGTTTGTGTTTAATTGCGTTGTTGTAGATGCAAAATCTTTTCTGGAGACAAGACAGACTTGACTGACTCAAATGAAGCTTCAAAGGACTCTAACTGGATATGAGACGTCTAAGATATACTGGAGACCATAGGATATGACATTGATTGCCCCCAAGTGTTAAGCATTGATAGGATACAGACGCTTGAGCTGATTGGTGTACAAACTGACTTATTGAAAACAAACTGGGAGATATGTACAAACTAAAGTAAGACTGAAAGCTGGGAAAGACCAAGATTGTGTTGATAGATGGAGCATTTTGAAACAAGTGGTGCCCATTTGCCGGGTTTTCACCATCTTGGCAGAGATTCTATTTTTGCTACCAAGGAGCCTGTTTCCAAGTTTTCACCAAGGCACTTTTTTTTTTTTTTTTTTCATTTTTTTGTATTTTTTTTTTTTTTCTGATTTTTTTTGTGAATCATCAAGGTGCCTATTGCTAGGTTTTCACCAAGATGTTTATTTTTTTAAGACTTTTTCTGATTTTTAAGATTTTTTTAGGACATTTACCAAGCACTGAATGCCTTAGGCGTAGAATTTCTTCAGATGGAGAACGTTGATTGGTTCTCGGAGCTTTTCTCCTTCAGTCATTGAGAGTTGATAGGCACCAGAGCCAAAAGTAGCAGTGATAACAAAGGGACCCAGCCAATTGGGTTCGAACTTCCCCTTGCGTTCTCGATGGGATTGATTTTTAGGATTTTCTCTCAACACTAGATCACCAACCTGAAATTCTATGTGTCTGATTTTCTTGTTGTAGCCTCTAGACATTCTCTTCTGATATACTCTGAGATGATCATACGCTACTTTTCTGCGCTCATTTAGTAGTTCAAGTTCTTGCAACCGAGACACTCTGTAGTCATCGTCGATGACAAGTCCATGCATTCTGATTCTGAGTGATGGGATTTCAACCTCAATAGGTAGTACCGCTTCAGACCCATAAACTAAAGTGAAAGGTGTAGCCCCAGTAGGTGTTTTGATACTTGATCTGACACTGGTTCTGATACTGGTTCTGATACTGATTTTGATACTTGTTCTGATACTAATTCTGACACCTGTTCTGATACTTATTCTGACACTTGTTCTGATACTATTTCTGACACTGTATCTGATACTGGTTTTGATACTTGGTATACTTGATAGCATCTTTTTCCATTGCAAACTCCCAAACAAGATCATATCATGCAGTCCCAATGTCTAGCAAGGTGGAGAACAAGAGGGATTGACAAGCTGGTGGAAGAGATGGAAGACAAGAGAATGAAGGGAAGAAATCCTCAAGGGCAAACTCCTCAAGAATACTCAAGCTAGGGAAAAATTGTCATGTAAAGCACATTTGGACAAGGAATAAAAGGCCAGCATAGGATAAGTCACAAAAGCATAATGCCAAAGAAGGAAAGGATGTAAGCTAAAGGAGTAGACATGTCGAGAGGCTTCATAGCACCGTGTTTCACTCTTTCTTTCTTTTTTTTAGATCAAGACCAAAGGGGAAAAGGATAGTGATTGGCAAAAATGAATGGAGGAAGATAAATATGAAGGCTAAACAGGAAGGGAATGAAAGCAAGATCACTGTAAAATAACTCACAAGATAGCCAAATGTTCATGTATAGATCAACATTGTCAAGATCAAAAAGAGAAAATGAAATGGATGAAATATGTAGAAGAACTACGCATAATGCCTGATTGCCAGGTTTTCATCATGGTACCTATCCAAGGTGCCACAAGGGAGTGGTTTTCACCATAGGATGAATTTATTTCTCTTTACTTTTGCTACCAAGGCACCTGTTTCCAAGTTTTCACCAAGGCACATTTTCAATTTTTTAATTTTTTTTATTCTTATTTTTTTTATTTTTTTATTTTAGAAGAAGGCAAGCTTGCTAGATAATGCTCCTTGAAAGGATAAACCATGATATTCTAAGGATTCAAAATGATATGCTCAAAGATGTTGATAGGGAAAGGGAGATGGAAGAGAAAAATGGAGGATAAGATTTTATGTAAAGCGAGTGAGGTTGGAAGATAGGAGGAATAGGCAAATGAGAAAAAATGATAGAAGGTAGAAGGATAATGCATGGAAGGATTGTGAAAGGGTAGGTGGAAAGGAAGGCAAGATCAACGTAAACACACACCTTGAAGGGTGGCGAGAGGGTGGAGGAAATGTGAATGAAAGAATACGTGAAGGAATATGGCGAATGGATAGCAGAGGTTGAGGTTTAGGCGCATGGAATGAAAGAATATTTTTGGAGGAAAATGAAGTGGAAGCCTTTGGAAGCTTGAATGTCAATTTCACTTTTTTCTCAACACCAGACTCTTTCAAGAGAGACTTTGGAATCCATATAGTCGTAGGCTTTTTATTTCCTTTTGATGATCTAGAGAGAATATCTTTAATGATGAATTTTGGAACCCATACTTGTCTTGTAGTTTTTTTCTTAGATATCTCTTTTGACTTTATGTTTCCATGTCTATTAGAGGAGACATGGTGATCTTCTTTTTTTGATGGATTCTTGTATTGCTTCTTTTTCTTGTATTGAACATTCAAGTTACTTCCAAAAGACTTGGGACTTGTGGAAGAAGGAGGATATGACTGGTTTAGATGGGTGGGTGGATGAAAAGGATTCAAGGGTATGCATCTATGTTGATCTTGAGGAAAGATAGGAGATGGAGGTATGTAAGGACCTAAGATGGATGGCAAATTAAGAGAGTTAGGAGGGGAAAGTGAAGGGACATAAGGACCCAAGATGGAAGGCAAACATGAAGCCCTTAGTATTGGTGGAAGAGGTCCGAGGATGGAAGTGGAAGACGCAAAAGGATAATCAATAAGTTCATCAGCATCTATATGACAACCAAGGATATCAGCATTTTCAGAGTGAGCATTAGAATTTTCAATAGAATCATGGACATCTTGAATAGGAGCACCTTCTTTGATAGGATTGTTCAAAGCTTGCAAAGACTCAGGAAGAGTAGAAAGTGGAAATGAACATGGAGTGGTAGAACAAGAAGATGGAAGATTTTGATCTTGACAAGGATCTTTGGAAAGCATAAGCGTATAATTTTTCTCTTGATTTTCAATAAGCTCAACATTGGAAGTAACAACACCATTTTCAACAACCTTAATGGAAGTATCATCTTTGGAAAGCACAAGTGTAGTAAGGTTATTTTGATTGTCAATAAGCTCAACAGTGTAAGTAGTATCTTGATCTTGCTTAGGAGAAGACTTAAGACATGGTGGAATGCATGAAAAAGGGTCTATAGGATCAAAAGAACCCTGAGGCAGATAAGAGACATCAAAAAAAGGAGTGGATGACATGGAGGGTTCTTAATCTTGATCTTTCTTTTTGTTCTTTTCTTCATCATTTTTAGAGTCCTCTTGACATGGAGCCACTTCTAAAGACAAGGAAGCATGTTGGGATTGTATGGAAGACTTTTGCAGAGATGGTGAAGGACCAGCTGAAGTAGGCATTATAGCGCATAAAGGATTAGGCTCTTTAGGTTTAGCATTATTGAAAGTATTTGCATCCAAGTGAAGGTTAGCTTGAATTTCTTGAAGAGGTAGCCCTGGATGATAACTATAGGGAACCGCATGAAAAGTATTAGGGCTTGTGTTGGATGAAGGTTCTGTGAAAGATTTGAAAGACTCGGAAGCTTTAGGAAATGTACGGGTATTGGAGGAAGTAGGGGATGGAAGGGAACCATCACTAGACAAAGGTTCAACATTAACATGATCTTTCTTGAGAAGATAATTTTTATTTTCAGCAAGAGAGTTCTTAGAGGAGAGATCCTTATAGTATTGACGTTTCAAGCTAGCACGATGCATTTTATAGTCCTCAGCAGTAGTAGATGGATCATCATCAAGGTATTGTCCACAAAAGTCATCAAAGTCTCTTTCAAAATCAGAATCATATGGATCACCATCACGATCTATCCAATGTGACGGCCCATTTGTAGTAAGTAGGAACACACGACGAGGAGGACTCTTAGGAATAGAGGTGTCATAGGTATCATTACATCATCTATCATCATAGTCATCATAGTCTCCAAAGCTTGATGTGTCACTCTCTGTGGAAGAAGTATCATAAGGGTTGTCATGTTGCTCACATTTTGTCTGAGGGCATGGTGACATGTACAATTCTTTAAAAAATGGAAAAAAGTATAGAGTTTCCATGGAGAACTCTTTAGGTTCCTTTTCTTTCTCAAGTTTGTCAAGCTAGACTTGCATAGCATGTATCTATTTCATTATAGCGGCGATCAGAGCTTCTTCCTCTTGTTTACTGATTCTTTGAGACGTGTACTAATTCTCAATAGCTACTGCTCTATTCCTGACACAGTGATATTTTTGACAAATTCTGGAACTAGGCTAGAAACATTGGATATCTTGCAATTTGATAATTTCTGACAACTCTCTCAAATTTTTCCAAATGACACTCTGCAGACTCGTATGACACTGGGTAGTCTATGAAACGACAGTTGCTAAACTCGTACGACAGTTGGGTAGCAATGAAATGACAATTGAAAAAACTCGTACGACAGTTGTTAACAGGGTTTTGACTTTCTTGAATTTGCTAGTTTGAAAACTCGTACGACACTAGGTTCTCAATCGTACGACAAATGGGCAATACTGAAACGACACTTGACAAAACTCGTATGACGTTTGACTTCTTGAAATGATTTTTGACTCCAGAAATATTTTATGTCAATTTTTGCAAAATTTAAGGTCTTCAGTTTTGGATTGTTTGCAAATTGTACTGTCCAAATTTTGAAGGTTATACCAGATTTGATCATTTTTAATAGCCAAGTAGATAAACAAGCACGTAGAACAGCAAGCAAGTGATTCCAAGCACGTTTGAAAATAATGAACAAGGGCAAAAGCAACCTTGCGCATGAACAATCAAGTGACCAAATTGTGCTAATCCCTGAGAGTACTAATTGTGTATGTCCTGAAAAGTTTTGCAATAACACACATATACCTGAAAGTGAAAAATTGGCCTCTCTAGGGTTTTTAGTAATGGTTTGACTCTGCAACTTTTATGATTCAAAGGGGTGAACTCCAATCCCGGCGCACCAGGGTTTTGACACAGTCCGAGAACTTAATCTTCAAGAGCTGCTAGGGAGATCTGACAACCCAACAATGAACTATACCCATGGAGATTTCTTCCACAAGGACATTTATATAGCGGTTGTCACTACTATGGCGAAAATGGCTATTACCGCTTGAGGTTCTGTCAACGCAGTTTGCCCTATGAAGGGATTGTCTGCTACGGTTAACCCTCTCTAAAGGTGACTCACAGATTTATACCACAAGGGGACTTGGCTCCAGATCCAAGGTTTTTGACACCTTTTCACTTTTAACCCAAACAAAGCAAGCAGATTAATCTGACACGCTAAGACAAAGTTTTTTTCCACCAAGGTCTGTGATATCAACTCCACGTGATCTATCAACCTCTCCGGGGAGAGAATGTGTCGATCAATAAGAGAAGACTCACTAACCAAGTTGAATGTGAAATGCACTAAGTATCCTCCCTACCTACAAGGATTCTGTCGTCAAGAAAGATTTCGCTAGGAATCCAATCTCTCAAGAATCACGAATAGTGTTCATAGGACCTAATTACTATGTGAGCACAGATATATTCCTGAAAGCAAATCTACCAAAAGCATCCAAAAAGTAAAAAGAGGAACACTTAACGCTTAAAGCGAATATGAGATGAGTCCACAAGATGGAACACTTAACACCTCACACAAGCTGAAAATGAGTCCCCAACTTAGAAAACAAGTGAGTTCCTAAAAGCACAAAAGGGTTGCCAAGTGGAATACTTAACGCTTCTGTCCTGTTGACCCCTCCCCTTTATGGCACTGAGATTGCAACCACGGGGCGGAAATGAGGGGCCGGCAGATTAGCGAGTCCAATAACCCAAGATAGCAATCAAGATCAATCACAAGTATTCTAAGACTACTTAATGAATCCTTAAGGGATCACAAGCTAGTATCAATTATGCAAGTGTGTAGAAATAGATCAAAAGCATGAAAAGATGCACACAAGCTTGACACATAAGAGATTTATTTTAAGTCCCAAATCAAAATATTATTAGATGAAGGTGAATACTTGGGATCTTCGCAATGCGCTTAGTAGATTTTACTTTATTTTTAGCAATTCTTGTTGAGCTTTTCCATGCAAGCAAGCTACGAACTCTCCAACAAGCCAACAAGCCAACAAAATATGCAAGGTATATTCAACTTATGAAAACCCTGGGGTTAGATCTAAAAATCAATTGTTAGGAGAAATAATAATCAGAAATTAATCCAAATGACAACTCATATCATGCATTGAATCATATGAAAAATAAGTGCATACCCATCATAAAATTTTAATTTTTTTGCACTGCATTTGACCTAGTCAACAAGATCTGATTTTTTTGATATTATTTTAGCCACAAAAATAGAAATTTAGAATAGAGACCCCTAATAAAAAAATAGAGAGATTTCCAAAAATGCAAAAATTTTAGAAAAATCTCTTCATTTGTGCCTTAGAGACCTATTTTATCAAAATAGACCAGTTTTTGTAAATTGACTATTTGAGCTACTAAATTGCATCCAAATTTAAAATACAAAGAATAAACCCCCTATATAATTTGAAGAGCTTTCCGAAAATGTAAAAATTTCCAAAAAATATTTTTATTTGCACCGAAAATTAATTTTTTATGAAAAATAAAAAAAAAATTATTAAAAATTTAAAACATTTCAGAAAATTCTAAATTTTTTATCGAAGCTTTCCTGATATGTCACCAATCTACAAAAAACATTTCAGACCAAAAATCTAAGCCGTTTGGGAGATAAAATTAAATTTTTGAAACTTTGGGGTTTTAGCTCCCCAAAAAAAATCAAAACCAGCATGCAAAGGTGGGTTGCCCCACGGTGGGCTCCAGAAATGTGTGTGTGAAAATTGTACCTGATCTGTAGACACAACACTTCAGTAAAATATTAGAGGTTAGATATAATCAAAATCGTGCAAAATTGAAATCTAATCTAACCAAGTGATTTACTGCCTTCTAATAGGTGCGAGATTGATGTTCTCAGATTGTAATCGAGATCAGTGACCTAGACGACACCTAAATGAAGGATTTGAATGCAATTGATCTAGATATGAATTGAATGCAATTAATCTATATTTTTGATATTTTCTATGCAATAAGAATGATAAACTGATATGCTATGAATGCTATTGAAAACTGATATGAAATTAATGCTAAATGATCTAACAATGAAGATTCTAACAATGATATGAAAACTATGAAATTCTATGCTAAGATATAAAAACTATGCAATTGAAATTGATCTCACAAAGCTTTGAATTCACAAGTTGATTCCTCAGCCTCCAATTCTCCAGCGTGATTGTGCAAAATATGAGATCCTGTGGATGCAAATTTGAGAGATGTGAGAGATGAATTATGAAGAGCTGAGCCTTGTTTTTATAGAAATCCAGGGCTTTGGAGGTGCATGAGAAAAAGCCATAAATCACTCAAATAACTCAGGTTGATTTTTGAGTTATTTTATAATAAAGATAATTTAATTCACAAAAACATACAAAAGCTAAGTTTTAACTCAAAATAGAGTTTAGCTTTAATTGATAATTGATAGTTGTCTGCTTTTATGATTGTGCATGTTTTATTTATGAATTAATTTAATAATAAAGTGATTTATTTCCAACTTAACTGCTTTTAAAAATAAAATAATTGATTTATGGGTTAATCAATTATTTAATCAAATTTTTATTAAAAACTATATTATTAAATAATGACAACTTGCTTTAATTAATTAAATAAAAATTTAATCAATTATTCATAGGATATTTGGATTTATTGTCAAAATTAAATAATACAATTAATAATAGATAGAATTAAATTTAATTACACAATTAAGTGGCAAGATATTAAATCTAATTAATTAAATATGAAAATATTCAAATAATCAAACTTTAGGATAAATGTGATTTATTGCCAAATAATTATAAAATTAAAGATAATTATGATGATTAGGAATATTACTAAGAATATTTCCCGATGCAGAATTTAAGATAATCAATTATGATTCAATGATGTTTAGATGTGCCTTAGGTTAGGACTTTGATGTCGATTTTATTTGATTTGATGATGTAGGAGATTAATGAACTTATAGCCCATTTTTGGGGTATTACAACTATGGTGAAACTTTTGCCCCTATTGCTTGATTAGGAGTAATATTACTTGCTTATGCAACCTACTATGGATTTAAGGTTTTTCAAATGGATGTTAAATCTGTATTTTTGAATGGAATACTTGAAGAAGTCTACATAGAACAGCCTGATAGATTTGTTGATAAGGACAATAAGAACATGGTTTGCAAATTGCACAAAGCTTTATATGGATTGAAGTAGGCTCCTTGAGCATGGTATGAAAGATTGCACTCTTATTTAGTTAAGATTGGATTTGAAAGGACCAATGATAACAATAATATATACTTGAAATGTGATAAATATGATAAAATTTTGATTGTTGAGATATTTGTTGATGATATTATATTTGAAGGTAATGAAAAAATGTCTAAGTCATTTGCTGAAGAAATAAGAAATAAATTTGAGATGTCTATGATAGGAGAGATCAAATTATTTATTGGACTTCAAATACAACAAGTTAAAGATGGGATCTACATCACTCAATCTAAGTATATCAAGGAGATCCTAAAAACATTCCATATGGAAGATTCTAAACTGGTTGGAACATTGATGGCTACTAGTTGTAAATTGTCAAAAGAAGATGATACTAAGGAGGTGAATGAAACACTTTACCAGTCCATGACTGGTAAGTTACAGTATGTGGTCCATAGTAGACATAACATAGCACATTTAGTTGGTATTGTTGCAAGATTTTTTGCAGACTCCAAGGAGACACATTTGTCTGCAGCTAAAAGGATATTTAGATATTTGAAAGGGACTGCAGATTTCGGTCTATTATACACAAGGAAAGGTCATTTTGATCTTAAAGTCTATACTGATGCTAACTGGGTAGGAAATATTGATGACATGAAAAGCACTAGTGGCGGAGCTTTCTTTTTAGGAGAAAGACTAGTGACATGGTAAAGTAAAAAACATAGTTGTATTTCTCAATCTACTGTTGAAGCTGAGTATGTAGTAGCAACTATGAATTGTTTTAATATTGTATGGATCAAACAACTACTAGAAGGTATGCATGAAGAAATTACTGGTCCTATTACAATCTATTATGATAATACCAGTGCTTTTAAGATATCAAATAATCCAATGATGCATATATTCTAAGACAAAGCATATATCTATTAAGTATCACTACTTAAGAGAGCAAGTACAAGATAAGAATGTGACATTGGAGTATGTGAATTCAAAGGAGCAGATAGCTGATATCTTTACAAAACCATTACCAAAAGATGTTTTTGAGTAGCTATAAAGTAAGTTAGGGGTTCTTCCCCTATCCAATGTACATTAAGGAAAGATGCATGCTGCATAAATTCAAGGACTCAATAGAATATATATCTTGTAAGTTGATGCTAGTATTTCACTCTTTAGGTGAAGCTTAAAGATGTGAAGAAATTTTTATGACTGTAATGGAAAATCTATATACTTGAGGTATATGTTTCTTTGGCATTGTTGTCAAAAAGGGATTATAAGCCAATTGATGCAAACAGAGGGAGAATACCAAGAATGCAAGCTAAAGAACTTAGAGATGATTATAGAACAAATATTCAGATGATAAAGGGAAAAGATCAAAGAGGAATAAGAACGTCATGGAGTTGAATACAATAAGAAGGAGACAAATCAGAAAGAGAAAGACTACAGATGTAAGGTAAAAAATGAGAAGTTATTACTCAAAGGGAGTTCGGAATATGAATAACAGTGAAGTGTACCATCATCAATTGAACACTAAATTTGTTAGTGTTTCCATCAATTCCAAAGAGCGAGATTGTTATCATAACTAATAATAATGTTGATAATTGTTTATCTGATGGGGTTGATGATGAAGACTGACTAAGGCCAGAGGTATATATGATGTTAGTAGAATGATTAGATCAGTTATAATCTTGTCATTGATGTCAAGCAATTGATTTCTGATTTATATTATGTTGTCATATCATTCGGTAAATGATATAAGATGAATGAGTTAAGGAGAAGAGGAAATGAGAAGTTAAGAAATTGTAGAACTTAACTAGGCAACTGATACAGATTGGACAATGATTTGATTATGTTGGTATGATTATTTTCTACCTAAATATGATTATGTTAAGTTGGTAAAATATGGTATTGAAGATTTGACAACTCGGTAAGGTAAGTTGTTATGGATACCGAGATGGAAATATCACTCGGTAAGTTAAAGAGAAAAAGTTGGTCACTCGGAAAAGCAGAAAGGTTTAGGCACCGAGCGATGTTACTGAAATTCTAAGTGAAGAACACCGAGCATGGAAAATATATTAAATGTTCCATTTAATGATTAGCTATGATGAGTTGGATGATAATGATGATGAGGAAAGTTAGATACAGTGATCTATGGTTATGAAAATTCAAGATGAAGATCTATGGTTGGATCTAAGCGAAAAAAAGAACTGGAACAAGTTTCAAGAAAATCTCAAGTTCCTAGGTGAATAGGAAACGTATTACTGAGATCTAGATTCAATGAATAATGAATCGAAAAATCAAGATTGATTAATGGAAAACGTAATAGAGGAGACTAAGAGGAAAAAAATTTCTATATAAAGGATGATCTTGTATGGACAACGGGCTGGAAAACTAAATAGTTGAAGGACTACCGACTATTGCAATGAAGAAGGAACATAGAGATTCTGAGTGGGATGATAGTGATTTGATGAAGTGTTGATGCCAGTGGAATATGAAGAATGAAATCAAAGATTGAAGAGCATGCAAGGATTTGATTGAGCAAAGATAGTTGCACATCTACAGGTCATTTTTATTACTGTTGCTTACTAGCATTTGTAACAGTCAAAATCTCTTAACAGAGTGAACTTAACAATCTCATTGTAAATCCTTGAGAAAGGTGACATTCCAAAAAGAGTGTTTAAAGCCCCTTAACAAGGCCACTCCTAATAGGGTGAAGATCCTAACAGATCTGAGGTTAATCCCTTAACCGGCAAGTCACACCTAATAGTGTATATTGTAATCTTTAACATGATTGGCTCTTAACCGAGTGTACTTTAGAAGAGATATTTCTTAGTGGGTGACAATTCCCATAGTGATTTTTCCCAAAGTGGGGTTTCCACATTAAAATATGTGTTAGACATTGTGAATGATTTGTGAGATTTTTTTACTGATAGATATAGTCTATTTACTGTTGTCAGTAAATAGAGAACTTTGTTTCTATCGAGTAGTTACTGAGTTAATCAGAGAAATTATTTTAAGGTATTTTGTGATCAGGATTACTGATTCACCCCCCCACCCCCTTTGTAATCCAACATTAAGCTCTGTTTGCAAGGGACCAAGCTCTAATACCAATTATTGAATAGGTTGAATAACTGAGAGGGGGGTGAATTAGTTATTCCCATGCACTTTATAAAAATTTTACTTTGTCAGCAAACTTAAAAACAATAGAAATATTAAATTCTGATCTATCGGTTACCCACATCATACGTTCATAATAGATGTAAACATGAAAGCATAGAAACACCAACCCCAAGACTTACGTGGAAACTCAAACTGGGAAAAAATATAGAGAAACTAATTCTCATGAAATGAAACACTAGTTAAGGTGATTTTTACAAAGCCTCACTTTCACTTGTGCTCACTGCAGGTTATCTCACTACCAATCGTGCTAACTACCTTGAAATATAAAAGTGGCTAATTGCAAATACAAGTATTACTGACAAATAGTGAACTGATAGAATTGTACCCGACTGTGCATGAGACAGTTCTAATTAATAGAACACATATCACCAACAACAAAGATCCACAAAAGAACTTCTGCCATCATACACAGATCTTCTGCAACTAAGTATATAAGCCCTTCTTTTTGCAATAATCTTCTCCAGCCACTCTGTTGTGTGATATACTGAAATGAACTTAACCTTCAAATATCTATCACATATGCTCGAACTATACTACTCTTACTACACTTCATAAAACTCTCACATACCATCAGATACAAAAGGTTTATATATATATATATATATATATATATATATATATATATATATATATATATATATTATATATATATATATATATTATATATATATATATATATATATATATATATATATATATATATATATATATATATATATATATATATATATATATATATATATATATATATATATATATATATATATATATATATATATATATATATATATATATATATCTGACCATACATATGTTGGCCATACCAAATGTGTTTGATGGCTCTAATTACAAAAGATATTGTAATTACATTAAATGCATTACCATTAGTCCTAAATCTACAAAATACTTAAGACAACTTCTCAATATGTTACAACGGGACCCATAATAGGTCGTACTTAAGATAAATACAATGCATATCACATTTACCAAGATTATAGGAATGCAACAACCAAGTCCACGACTTGGTCCACAAAATATTTGAACCCACCAATCGATGAAATTTGATATTATTATCTAGATCATGATGTAACCAATAGCCCAAAGCTATTTGATGAATTGCACCATTGTCTAGATATCAGAAACATTTGGAAGAACATTGTGCAAGCATAGAAATTACCAGGAACCAATGAAAAACTTCATACAATATTGATCACCGAAATCATACAAGTGTACTAGAACATATAATCCATGAGTATAACCAACTACCCTTTCTATAGAGCACCAAAATCATCCATTACTGAAACTTTTGTTTCATAACCAACAACCTACAGATACATATCCAAAAGCTTCCAACAACCAACTGATACTGCCAAGATGTTGGTATGAAGATTTTGACATCAATGACAACCAATGCCAACAACAACTCAATAAGTCTAACACATTCTCCCCCTTTGGTATCAATGTCTGAAGTGTGTAAAATAATGATTGGTAAACCAATGGCAACAACCACTCTCTTAACTTGCCAATCATGGAAAATCAACAAGCTCAACAAAATCAATAAACTCCCCCTATTTGAATACACTATATAAGCACAATGATCTACATGACCACAAACATGGACAAACATATACTTGAATATCAAATTGGAACAACAACTTGCATAACACCTGTTAGCCCTGCAAACCATTGTAAATAACTTGATTTGCCACAAAATCTTGCACTCCTACACTTGCAACTACATGCTCTTTCTACTTCCCTACACTTTTTTACTTTGCATCTTATTTTCTCTGCAAACTTTGAAAGCAAACACATAATGTATCACTTGTATGAAAATCATATTTGTGCACTGCATTTCTCTCTCATCCTCTCCATACTTCCCTTGGAACAAACATTCTCTGCACTATAACACATGCAACTTCTCCCTGTAGCATATCTTGTTATTTCCTTTAAGCATCTCACCACAACATTCTTGTCTCAACATTCAACCATATAAGATCAACATGAAAGGATATCATAAACTAAACATGAATTGTCTTCTCACTTAATCACTATTCTCAACATCATAATGTTAAAGAAACATATCGTTGACAAAAACAATGCACTTTTTCATTGCTTATTACACTACAATTTTATGCATTCCACCTTTCAATGGTGACTGACTACCATTTCTCCTTTCACACACTTTTTCCATAAGAGAGTTGTGGCTTCACTAAGAGATTGTACTTCCTTAGGCATTTTGAACAATATGAATGCATTATCAACCCTCTAAATTTCACATGTTTATTTAGCATTGTGAATAGGAGAGGCATTTCATCAAATGATGCATTATACATGACTCCACATATTACAATTATGTTTGTCCTTGTAGTAATAAAGGTTTTTGCATTCATCAAATCTATTATGTGCATAAAACACAATCATGGTCTCCACAAAACCACTTTTCATTGAAGTACTTTCTAAAACACATTATTGTGCCATGTTCGTGCATCCACATTTCTTTGAGGAATTTTATCAAAAAAAAAATCCTTTGCAAATTCTAAAACCATAATTTCTTTGGACGTTATGTCAAACAGTTGATTTTGTCTTGTTGCATTCTCATTCAGGACACAAATCCATCAATACCTAACAATAATCTCCTTTAAACCATATACTTCAATGGATTTCCATTTCTGATCCATTTTGAGTATATCTTCCAATCACTATATTTTGACTTGTTACAAAAATAGGTCACAATAAACTTTATCAGTGAGACATCTTCTTATCGATATAACTATTTAATTATTTGTTTGATCAATTCAATGACTTCTTCATTTATCCATTAGAAAGACTTACATATCTAGGAAACATTTTTTTTATTGTCTCTCCAATGTATAGTTTGCATTCATTTAATATCATCTATAGCATTTTCACATTATTATTTTTTCCATATTATGCAAATTCCATTACTTCCTTGTAATGACATAAAACCTTTGTGTTGCTATGCTTTGAAGGACACCCATACCTTGCTCCAAATCAATTGATTTTTTTGCAAATATTACAACCATAACATCTCTCAATATTGTATTTGGTTGCAGACTTCTAAAGTATTTTCAACAAATTTATTTTCTAGAAACCTCCATAGGTTGTGGGTCGTGGCCTAGTCCATCGAGGGGTTTTTTCAAATATTTGATTTTCCTTGTCTAATGCCTTCACACTGTATGTGCATGTCTATAAGAGCATTTTCAACCATAGTTTCTATCAATAAGCAACTTGCATGCATTGTTTATGCTTTGCATGTGACTCCAAACTTTGCATGAACATATGTTACAATGCATTCATCTCACAAAGGCATAAATGACATTGAGAAAGGTTATGAAATTTTGACATTTTTCTTTTCGTTTGCATCTTCTCATAAGTTGCTAGAGCCTTTTCAACAAATTCATCTTCTAAAGATCTTGCATTCATTGTATTCCATGAAATGACAGCTCTTTATGACATTTTTGCAAACAATTCACAACTTTGTCTGTAACTGCACATTATTGGGATTTTGAGGGGTGTTGTCCAGAATTTCAGTTGCTTAGTCCATAATTTCACAATTTGCATGCATATTCAACCTAACACTTGCAATGAAACAACATTAGATAAATATTAGAGAAGAGAGCAGAATTTGACTTTACATTAGCCAAGGGCATTTTCCTAAAAGCTTATAAAAAAAAAATTTATCAAATTCATTTTGTAAAATCCTACATTCATGGAATATCCACATGATGACATATCTTTAGCAACAAATGAAGTGCATTTTTTGTGCTTCCACATTTGGTAACAATTGCAATCCATCTCACAAACAATTATGGAATTTTTGCTTCTTTTTGTTGAAATCATTGTTAACCATTGTCAATTATCACTTATCTTTGTCAATTATCATGAACTATTTGTTGTCCTCAATGTGCATGAACATTTATGAACTGTCTTTGCACCACCATCTTATGGTCCTTAACAATAAATACCTTTGACAATAGAATTGTTTTTCATCTTGTTGGTAGTAATCGTGTCACCTGCTACCCACCCTTTGATTAAGATTGCTCTTACTTATGACTATCACTATTTCCAAGGAGAAAATATTATCATAGAATCATTATTTTGTCAAATCCACTTTCTAGTATGCTTATGATAATATTCTATGATCATCCTGTGAGGTTACCATTTTTATAAGATAGCATTGTAGCATCTCAATAATACAATAAATAAATAAATCTTTATTGTTATTACTGTGTTTTTTTTTACCATCATTTGATGCCAAATTACCCTCATAAAAGCATATACTATCTTATTCATGATGATTGTCAGTGAATGTATCTTCTAATAGTGAAAGCAACTCCTCATGAAGACAAAGAAAGTCCCTATGACTACAATTGTTCTTTCTCATACATAATATATGACTACTTTCTTTGTATTTTCTATTAACAACTATTCCTTGTCCTTGATTCTACTTGTGGAAAAATCTTTGATATGATCTTGTCAAAGTTTTTGCATCATCTTTCTCTATAATAACAAATAGTCTACATCTATGTCACAGTTTTCATTTTGACTTTAGGATAGTAATTAGACTCAAACATTTTTATCCCCTTCTCTTCTATTTGGGGAAAAATTTATCTCATGCTAAGCTTCTCGTGCCCTAACTTCATAAGTCTTATCCATTCAATGTTGTTTCTTATGCATCATGCACAAACATAGGTTCTTTCTTCTCTTGCACTAGTTTTATTCTCCAAACTATTGTAGGTCATTTCTTCTATTTGAACAAGATATCTACCTTCTTGTTTTGATTTCTAGATGGTTCTTCTACACTACTTCCGCATGAGTATATTTTATGTCCAACATTGTTACATTTATAACATCTTATTTTCATGTCCCTCAAAAATATACTCCCTCTAGTAGAATTTATACGTCTTCTAGTAAATACTCTACAATTTTCAATCTTATAACCAACATTTTGACAATTGTAACACACTTGATTTCTTGAAATAAAGAAATTTATTCTTGTAAACTCACAATCTCCAGTCAACAAATTTACAAGCTACAACCTTATGACCATAATCATTACATAAATAACAATAACCAAAAAATGAATAGTTATACCTTGTTGTTTGATCTTTCCAAGAAGATAAAGATCATGTAAACCTATTACCACTTCTTCCTCTTCCTTTGATGATGCTATTTGACTATCTACCAACAACAGTCTTATATTTTGGCTTCTTTTCTTTAGTAGCAACAGTATGAGAATTGAGATCTATCTTCTCTCTTGGAGTTTTTCTAACCTTAAAACTCTTTCCATGTGTTGTTGCAAATACTATTTCATGTTTAGGTTCATCTTTAACTATAGAGCTTTGCCCTATCTCATATCCTAAGCCAATAGAATCCTTGGAATGTTCTTTCTTTTTCAACATTTTATTCAACATGTTTTTTTTTTCTATCAAACTTTTGGAATTTCTCAAGATGAGATTTTTGTTTCTCAAATTCTATTTTTAGAGATATTGTTTATGTTTCAAGTTTGTGACCTTTAATTGTTTTGACCTCAAATTAGACCTTGTCATTTCTAACCTCTCTTTTTAGACTGATAATCAAATTGTCTGAATCAATAAATCTATCTTTTAACAAAGAATTCTCTTCTATACTCCTTTTTAATGAGGAAATCATTTTTTTCTAACTTATTATAGATCTCTTCCTTGTCTTTTAACTTAGCTCCCATTTCCTCTTTATCCTTTTTCCTTTCTAAAACTTGAATTTTCAAAAATTCAATAATCTTTTCATATTCATTATGATTTTGTGCTACGACTTTATTAATCTTAATGTTTTCTTGGAGACTTACCTTGAGTTTTTGGTTCTCTTGTTTAAGATTTTTTATTTCAACTAGGGCAACAACAAGTTGTCCTTCAAGATTAACAACTCCTTCCTCTTCATTTGTTTCTTGATCATTTGAAGGTTCATTAGCAAATTCCATGAATTGAGATTCATCATCAAACATATATGCATGGCATTCTTTAGAATCGAGGTCATTTGAAAACTCATCTTTTTCATTAGACAACTCTTTCCTTTTAGGCACATTTTTCACCTTCTTAAAAGAAATTCTATTTCTACTTTTCTTGCCCGTGCTATTCCTCTTCCAAGATCAACCTAAGTTGGTTAGGCATTTGATAGGAACCTACCACTTTGATACCATTTGTTTGAATACAAGACATCTAAGAAGAGGGGGGGGGTGAAGCAGTGGTCTCCAAAACCAGTTCTTAAATTGATAAAAATTTAAACTCTATTCATTCAAATAATAATAGTGCTTATCAACAATTTCTATCTTCATAAACAAGTAAGTTGTATCATATTAGACCATTGGACTAATGAATAGCAGCACCATGAAGCGTAGGAAAAATAGTCATACCCATAAGACAAGAATTTAAGTGGAAAACCCTTAAAGAGCGAAAAACCAATATGAAAGATATTTTTTTATTAGGCCTCACTTACAAAAACCTCATTGGTTACATTTACAAGATCTCACTGATCAAACCCTCACTGGGTACAATTTTAGAGCACCAACTCTAAATCTCATTGACAATACAAAAGTCTCACTGACTACATTCAAGGCACCGACCCCTATACAAATTTAGGAGCACCAAATCCAATCAAAGAAATACAAATTGAAACATATACATAGGGTTAATCTAATTCGCTACAAATCATTCATCATAAACTCAACACTTTGAAATCTGAAATAAATTTTCAATAAGAATTATGATAACAATTACTCTATACTAGATCGGGCTCAATTGTGGAACAATGAGCGGGAGTGGAGCGGGCGCGTGGGCGAGCACGAGCGATGGGAGCAGAGTGGGTGAGACCAGGGTCTCTGGCTTGCAAGAACAAGAGGGTGAATCTGATGAAGACGAAGATGGTGAGGGGAGATGAGCTTTTTTGGTGGGGGGTTGGCGCTACGTCGAGGGCCCTCTCCCTTCTTTTCCTGAGCTTTCCATGGTTAGGGTTTGGGTGCTATGCAGCGGTGATGGAGTGAAGGGGGCTCTCTTCCCTATCACTTCAGTTTGGAGAAAGCCTTTTCTTCCTCTGGAGGCTCGAGTTGGTGGACAGCTAGAGTGGTTCCTCTGCTGGGATCCTCCTGTGCTGGCATTTTCCTGGGACTCTCATGTGCGGGTTTCCACCTGGATATCACTGCTCTTGTATCTTGTGAGGGAGAGTGGTGGTGGTTCTTCTGAAGTGGCTCTGAGAGGAATCCCTATTGAGGTGGGGTTCCTCACTAGAACTCTTTGGAATTCGATGGTTGCTCCCCTTCTTTACTTCTCTATCCCACTTCCTATTGAGGTGGAAGCTTCTTCTGAGGAGAAGGTTTCTTTCCCTCCTAAGACCTCTTTCCTGTTTCCTAGAAAGGTGGAAGTTCCTTCAGAGGTGGAGGCTCAGCCTATTGAAGTGGCTTGTTGCTGGATGGAAGAGGTGGGTTGGTGTACAGGTTGGAGAGCTCAACCTTTGCTGGAGGGTTCTATTTCTACCAAAGATCTTTGATGGTCTTATCCTTTTCCTGGCAGGTTGTGATGTGGTGGTTTGGGGAGTCTTCCTCATTCCCATCTCTTTGTTAAAGGTTGGGGGAGCCTTTCAAAACCCTAATGTGCTCAGCCTTTGCTGGAGAGCTCTATTTTTGCTAGAGATCCTTAACGGTCTTTTATTTTTCCTAGCAGATTGTGATTTGGTGGTTTGCGGAGTCTTCCTCATTCCCATCTCATTGTTAAAGCTTGGGGGAGCCTTTCAAAACCCTGATGTGCTTGGCCTTTGCTGGAGAGCTCTGTTTTTGCCAAAGATCCTTGACAGTCTTTTCTTTTTCCTGGCAGATTGTGATTTGGTGGTTTGGGGAGTCCTCCTCATTCCCATTTCCTTGTTAAAGGTTGGGGGAGCCTTTCAAAACCCTAAATGCTATGGTGTAGCTGAAGATTGTCTTGCTCAAACATTTAAGTTGTTGTTTCTTCATTGGTTTGGTTTCTCTAGGGTGGACTGGTTTGTATGTCAGCTCTGTTGGTTGTTAAAAACTATTTTGGTTATGGGAGCCATAAAAACCCTTAAATCCGATTTAGGGAGCCTGAAAACCCTTGATATATGATGTTGTTGTAAAGCGTTGGCTTTACTCTTCTGGTTTCAGCAGCCTATGCATTTCTCTGTCTATTTCTTTTGGCTGTAGTTGTAGTGTTTTTTTTTGTTGCTGGTAGTTCTATTGGCTTTATGTGCTGGAGGGGTGCTGTAAGGTTTATCCTCTTCCCCAGTTGTTTCATTTAGTTCTGAGCTTAATCTTCCAATCTTCAAGCTTTGGGTTACAGTTCCCTCCAAAAACTGAATGTACATGGTTTCGGGGCTCATTCAAAACCTATTTTTACCTTATTCAAAAATAATTACTCTATACCATAAACTTTAAATTCTCTATCAATCTGGAACCTTTAAGGAAGCCATCTCCATACACACAATGATTTTCAATCTTCCCTAGCCATTCATATAAAAAAAATTTACCCTTGTTTTTCTCAGAGACTTCATTCACAAATCAAAATATAATATTTGTTGTAATTTACTTAAGGACAGTAACAATACTTCTTCATTAAATATATAGATATTTAATTATGCATTCATCCAATAATGTCTACAATTTATGGCAGTATTAACTTCTCCAAAGATTCATCACGGTCGAATCTGCATTACATCTCAATATGTTTGTTTAGATTTTTCATCTAATATATGCAATATACCGGCGTACATTTTTTATCTTCTCTACATCATGCTCTAATAAATGTGTACAAAAAACCCACACATTTTTTTATAGCTTAGGCATTAATCTATTCAAATTCCCTTATTCATCATACTATCAGATGGATTTATATTTTGTATCCATAACAAAAACAACCATTGACCATTCAACTTTTGTATAAAATAGTTAATCGTTGAAATGTGAGAATAATCATAAATTGTCCATCCAGCTTCTATTGAGAACCATTAGTCGTTGGGATTTAAAAAGTAAACAATAATTGTCCATTAATCTTTTGTCCAATTGTTAGGGTTTGACTAACACGTCATGTGGAAAACACATCATTTTTTCAACACCATTGACAATCGTTTAATGATCCTAACTTTCCATCACAAACATGTCAATATAAAATGCCTCAGACTTCATTAACTCAACAATATCCAATGATCATGACTTTCCATCACCATGTTACAATGAACAACATTGAAACAAGCATTTTCATCCTATCACCATGTGGCCATGAACACATCATTTCACTACCACATGATACATAGCATCTATATCACTTTGTTGAATAACATATTATGGCCAAACACATAACAAAATTGGCATTAACATTATGTCGATTGTATCTAGGAGAAACACACACCTAGTTGAAATCAATGCCAACTAACAACTCTCTAGCCAACCATGCCAAAAAAAATTGCCCTTTATTTGATTTAGTTTTATTTATTTATTTTTGCTTATCTTATTTACTTTATCTCTTTATTTTTTTTAGTTTATATGTTTTTGTTTTTGGTGTCAAGGGGTGATTTTACAAGAGAGGGGATAGGTTATCTATTTGACTAAGCTTTGTGACTAAATTTTGGTTAGTATGTTACATGTTGTGGGTATGGAAATGCATGGTTGGATGGTTTTCTAGGGCAACTTCATATCCTAAATGAAGGCAAGTTAATAATGCTTAAGGGTTGTTTTTTAAAAAGGTTATTAGGTTTTCTTTTTGTTGCACATCGAACACCTATAAAACTAATTGAATCTCACACACAATAATACAAAACTATAACGTAAGTAATTTGATACAAACAAAGATAACTACTTAACTAATAGATATTTATATTACCTCAAATAAGACAAAAATAATACTACATGTTCACATAAACAAAGAGATTTTCTAAACAAGACTAATAGAAGTTTCTAAACTAAAATTAAAAGTTCTTTCCCAAGCTATAACTATAAAGAAAAATGAGTAAATATTATAGAAAATCTTAGAGTTGAATAAAATCTATTTCCAATTGGAAGTGAAAACACATCTAGAAAGGAATCTGAGATTAGATGTAGAAGCTCATTTTTAAGATGACAATGTGTAGCCCAAACATCCCTGTGCAGTGTTGTCCTTCAATAATCAACTCAAAATATTTCAAAATGTTCATTTCAAGAATTGGAATCGTCTTGACTTGTAGACATGAAGACAAGAAAAATTTTGACGACTATTTAGGGATTTGCCTTGATCAAACCTTCATTTTGGTCTTTCAACCTCAACAAATAGCAAAAAAAGGACAAGTCTTTAAATCCTAGTTTCTTTAAGGATTAAAATCAAATCATAAAATTAAAATACTTGGTAATAGTGTTTACCCTAATCTATAGGAAGAACCACTATTGAATGCAAATCAATTTGATGGTGTCATATTTGGCTAGGGAGATAGCCACCCAATATCTAGAGGCCTAATGGAAAGCATAATAACAATAGAGAATAAATATGACAAAAAATAAATTGTATTCTTACTAATAATCCAATGGAATAAATCAATTGAATTGACCGAATTGATTTTATAAAGGATGATCCTTGGTTAAGTAGGCCAAGGTGAGACATAGGATGGCAGAAGATTATGAAAAGTGTCTTAGTCTTCTGAAATGATACATAGAGTGATAAATTATTTCTCACATAATATAGAAAAGTGATAGTGTGACATGACCACTAAAGGTGGATCACCCTCCAAAGGTGGAAAAGTGGAAGTGTCACATGTCCACCAAAGGCAGATCACCCTACAAGGTGGAAAGGTGATTGTGCAACACATCTACTAAAGGTGGATAACCCTCTAAAAGTGGAAAAGTGATAAAGTGATAAGTCCCAAAAAGGTGGAATTCCCACTTAAGGTGGAAAAGTGATAATGTGATAATACCATCGAAAGTAGGAATTTTCCTATGTGATCCCTAAGTAAACTTAAGTAGCATGTGTTTTTAAAACCTTGGAGAAATAATTACTAGGTATGATACTTAAACACGCCAACATGTCCACCCACCCCCTCCCTCCCCTCTTCCAATCCCACCCAAGTGCAACTTAGGAAGAACATATGCACACAATGCACAATGGGTCCCGACTACTAGACCATGTTAGGTGCCCATATAAAAATGCAATGCAATCTTTGGAAAATAGAGAAAAGGAGAAAACCTCACTGGGACAAAAATCCCCCAAAAAGAGAGATGAAAAAATAAAATACTCTCAAAGAGGAACAGGGGAGACAAAACCCCATGTGAGGGAAAAGTCCCCCCTATAAAAGAGAATGGAGAAGTCAAGTGACCCTCCTTCTCACCAACGTAGAATTTCCTGAATGTTGAAGATGATATAATGATTCCAATCAACATTCTTCTCTTTAGGAAGAAAGAGAGCTAATGTTGCACCAAGAATGTGAAAGGACCACTCTAGAATTTGTCGATGAAGAATTGTTAAGGAATCTCATACTGCAATAGGAATAAGATCAAGGTCAAGGAGACAAATGTATGAGCATCAACTAGATACTCTCAAACTACATATTGGTACATTCTAATCTCAACTAGATACATGCACTAAGTCTCACGATATAGAGCTGATCAACTAAATATAGGAAGATTACATCCAAAGAAGCATGAAATGATAAATTACATTAAAGATTGTGGCACTTTATGATAGTGCATTTACAACATAGCTCATACAAAAGATTACAAAAATGATGCAAATCTAAAAACATGACAAAGAAGCCACACAAAATATTGCCTTGAAGTAGTTGATCATTGAATGCATCTCCAATAAGGATGTTGCTAAGAAAATAGGAACTAGAACCTGATGGTTGTCACATGGAAGATTGAATGGTTGGCCTGTACAGGCTCAGTACATAAGAAAAAAATATTTTCCAAATTTTCTCATTAAAAAGAAATTTATTTTTAAAAAACTTATTAACTACTTGGAGATATTGAGTACACATCTCCCACCTTTGCTTCAAAAATAATGATAATTTTTAATTGCATGTTTCTTCTTGCATGATCTATTTTGTTGGTATTATGGAAAAAGTTTCAATAAGCACAAGGTTTTCATAGTTTAAAATTTTTGGATTAATAGTTGTCAACATTGATGTGGTTGTTGTGTCGATCAGGTCTTGACGTGATTTTCATCCCTATCATATCCTTGTATGTCTCTATTTTTCCCACTTTTTTTGGTTATATGCCTATCTCATGCTTAGACCAAATGTTAGATATATTTTGGGTGATATTTCTTTACTTTAGAATTCATGGAGAAAATCATTTTACTCTCATGAGGGAACTAATGTTTATGTCATCTTGATTTTGGTTTACTGAAATAAAAGGATGGTTTGTTGGTGTTATGGGCTGATAGTTTAAAAAATTAATGACATCGTTGTGTTAAATGGGTTTTTGAGCTATCAATTTATGGAGAATATTTGATTTCAAATCAAATTAATCACTTCAATACATGTACTTATTATTCCTCTTGTCAAGTCATCGACATTTAAGATTTTGTTAATGATCCATCAATCTTATGGCCTAGATGTCTTGTCTATAGGAATTCACATGTACTTTCTTGGGGAATATCTGATTGCTCGAGTAAGTTATGATGTGTGTTACTCCGAGTCCGTCTTTTCAATCTTTTTAAAATATACATGATTAATGGTTTTTTTCTACTCTTCACATGAATTGAAACTTTTATTGATATGATTTGTTTTCTTGGATTAAATAGTTCTTATCCTTGTGCATGAAACATTAATTTCTTGGAGAGCCAACATTGGGATGTAATTATTGCATTCTTCTTATGCACAATATATAGGAGCTTCATTTGGATTTCATTTTCACATATTTGTGAAGTGCTTTTGTTGTTTACTACTCTATATATGGTAGTTACTATGGAATATAGAATTAATTTTCCTCAAAGAGCTTGGGAAGTTAGAATGGATGCTCAATATAATACAAAGCAGTTATAATTTGTCTTCACAATGACTTGTTCACACATTGAACATGTTGTTCAAACTCTTATTAGTAATGATAGGTTGAATTCAAACTCTTCTACTTTGTTTACTGAAGTTGCTTCAAGGTTTCTTACTACTCTAATGTATTTTTTACTTGACACTTAATCAGTTCATTCAATTGCTCTTAAATTTGTGAATTCATCCTTATATGAAGAAGATATGTTATCTTTCTATCTCAATTCTCATAAACTTAGTAATGGGGTTTTCACCATTAGTGGTTTCATTAGTTTTTCAAAATTATATGTTTGATACTTGTCTTCAAGAATTGTTGGTTATTGTTAGATTTGGTGCACAGGATGGATCATTGTTGGGTTCAATTGAAGAATTTAATGGATTTCTTTAACAATTTTCTCCTAATATTGTTTATGTTGCACTACGTCGATTCTTGGCAATATACAATTTTCTAGCCCATTATCCTAAGAATGTGATAGTTCTGGTGTTCTAGTTCCTTCGTTTAGGTCTCAAATTCTACTAAAGGTGGTTTTGAATTTCCATTTCATGATTATTTATCATTAGTCAACTGATACTTTGCATCTCCAATCTGATCTTCAACTTTCAGAGGAGGATACTCCAAGTCTTATGTCTTTGGATGATATGGGTGGTCACATTTTCTTACCCCATACTAGTACTAGTAATTGGTTTTTTAATATGTTTTCAGCTCATGATGATTCGGGCTCTACATCTAGATAGTAGTATGTTACTATAATTATATGGGTATATTAATTTTGCTTGTATTTAGTGTATGCAAACTAATTTATTCTAGTTTAGGAGATGGTGGGTGGTTTTATTTTACTTCATATGGGACTTTTTTTCTTCACTGTGGTTGGGACTCATACACATTTTGTAATCTACTCATCATGTCTCTTGTTTTAGGATGTTTCCTTTTGTAAACTCTATTTTATATTAATAAAAGTTCAGTGACTTCAGTCACTTTTATATATAAAATATATATTTTGTTAATTTTAAAAATGTTCTTTTTTATAATTTATTTTATTTTGAACTTTCTATTTTAGTGATTGTAATTGCCACAATCAAGCTATAACAAACTTAGATTGCTATGCAAATGACCAAACTAAGATCTATGCATTACAATTGCAAAAATAAACCAAATAAGGACAAATGTTGGAAGTGGAATTTTTTATCATATTCACAACAAACTAACAACACCATTTTGAAGTACAAGAAAAATAATGCACTTTCCAAAAAAAGTTGCACTTGAAAAGGAGTCCATTTGAATGAGGCCATGAAAGTTGCAAAAATGGGAACTACTCAATTGTTTAAAAGATTTGGACTCTAAAATTGGAAGCCACCTACACAAGTGGGTAGAGAATGAAAGTCTAGCCCAAATAAAAATAATTTATTAGAAAAATGAGCCTAGATGACTAAGATATCACTATTTGAAAAAATATTATAAGATGCAGAGTAATTATGACACCTATGTTGGAGCACTTTTTTAGGGCTGTAGGTCAACTACTCTAATTTTGACAAATTGATAATCGAATTTACGTAAAGTTTCACTAGCAAGCTCCAATCCCAACTTACAATAGAAAACCACACAAAAAAGTATGATAAATAGAGCCAAAATTCTCAAAAAGATTCTTCGATGGCACTCAATAAGCTCTAATACTATGTAAGATTTGGCTATGGAGATAGTCACCCAAGATTTAGAGGCCTATGGAAAGCATAATAACAAGAGAGAAACAATATTACAAGAATGAATTGTATTCTCACCAAAAATGCAATAAAATAAGATCAACGGAATCAAGAAAATTAACCAATTGAATTGATATTACAAAGGAGACCCTTGGTTAAGTATTCCAAGGTGAGATATAAGAAGGCATAAAATTATGACAACTATCTTAATCTTCTAACAAGAGTATAAAGTGATATCTTATCATCTACCTAATGTGGAAAATTGATAGTGTGACACATCCACTAAAGGTGGGGTTACCCTCCAAATTTGGAAAAGTGATAAAGTGATAAGTCCCTCAATGATGGAAGTCTCATGTAAGGTAGAAAATTGATAATGTGATAATACCACTGAAAGTGGGAATGTTCCTACATGGTCCCTCAATAAACTTAAGTAGCATTTTGTTTAGAACCTAGGAGAAAGACTTGCAAGGTACAACACCTAAACACACCAACATATAGCAAAGATAAACGTGCATATTTTGAAGAGGACGTGTTTATATTAGGGGGGTGGGGGGGAGGGTGGGGGGGGGGGGGGGGGGGGGGGTTGTAGTGTCTCTTGTGGTTGCATTCTATCACTATTTATTTTGATCTGAGATAGATCTAGTTATATTTCACCCTTTAATGTTTTTGTACTATTATTTTGCTTTGGCATGTGTGAGATGCACTCGTTACAATTATATTTTGTGGGGGATGTGTGTACCATTGTTGATGTGGTTGGTAGTTATATTTGGTTTGTCAGTGATGATCATGTAGCCATGATGACTCTTCGTGTATGTTCCATGATGTTATATGATGATGTCTAGATATATTCACTTATATAAATGATGTTTTGGCTTTGGCATTGTTGACGGTTTATGGATTACTAAGATATTGTGTTAATAATTCCAAGTGCATTCTATGATTTATTATGTGCAACTAATAATATGTTCCATGGATTTATTTTTATTATTAATATATTGATTTAATTATGATTATATAGTTAACGATCTTGTTGATTATTAATGATGGTAAATGTGTAGTTTAGATGTATATGTAATTGTAATTTTTCAATATTAATGAAAGAGAATCATGACATTTAATGGTAATTGTTGATATTTAATGATTAGATAAATGATTACATGATGTTATTGAGGATGTTTGGGGTTATTGACATTCTTTATGATATATTCTTATGATGATCTATCCATGATGTGTTCGTATGAAGTGGGAAGAAGTAGTTACTCGCTTGTGAGGTCCACACAATGTCTCCAGTTCCCCTTTATTTCTTGTTATTGTTTGACATGGCATATATATGTGCTTTGCATATTATACTAACATGGACAGGTACCAGACATTGAATTCACCTGGCTTCATAGGTCTGAGCATTCCTACAATATCCTTAATAGATGGAAATTGGAGATAATCATATGGCCAAACTTGTATTTAGCCAAAATTGTCGTTCTAACTTTTTGGACGACAATTTGGATGGAAGCATTTGACCATCTTGTGTAGATGACTTTGGTGTTAGTCATGATGCATTTCATTGGGATCATGTAGTTATTCTGTATGCATGGTGTCCCCTATGCTGTAAGAATTTGGATCAAACAAAGATGCCTCCTCAAATAAGAAGTAGAAAGAGAAGCAAGGAAGGCCCCCCTCAATGTAGAATGTACATCCATGATAGGTGCGCTTGGATCAATGTAGAAACTGCACCAGAGAAAATTGAATGATGTTCCTCCCTTTAGGAAGAAACAATGTCATAGGTGTACCGATGAATCCCCCCCAATCTGTAGGAAGAATCCTCAAAATGTATGATGTCTCAGGAAACTGAATAGGAATCTCTAATGCATGAGTATGATCAACTTGAACCATGCAATGTGACATCTCAAGTGAAGTTTGAGACTCGTGAAAACCAATCTCCAAAGACTCAAATGTCTTCTCTGAACCTAAAGAGACCTCCTCTAAGTGTTGTATTAAAGGATCCACAATCATGTCAAATTTGAAAGAAGGATCAAGTGGAGAATGAAGAGGAGGGTTAGAGTGTTCCTTTGCAAAAACTAAAGAAAGATCATCCTCAACAAAGAGAAGATGAATGTCATAAATGGTGTCTCACAAATCCTCAATGTAGGACTCCACAAACAAACCTGTACTGTCTATCAAGAAGTCATCCCAATGAACTATTTTTGGAAGACAAGAATATCCTGTTGTACTGAATCATCTGAACCCATGAATATATGAATGCAAGCATCATCAGGAGAAACGGTAGATGTGATCTCAATAGGAGGAGGAGTTGCAACTAGAGGTTCTAGACCTTTTGGAGTCGAGGAACATGAGGATCTCTATACATTTCCCAAAGAACAGTCCAAAGATCAGGAATAGTCTTTGTCTAACCTTTGTAGTCATCAAGGGAACCTATAACATCCATATCCATATTCCAATAGATAACATTAAGAACTTTTGAGTAAGAGTTCCAATCGAAAGAAGGACTTTTAGGTCTATATTCATACAAATAAGGCAACAGGTTATGCTCACTAAGATGAGCAAGAACCAATTCACTCCATTGCTTATAGTTTCCTCTTGTCAACCTAATTTTACGTCCATCCATGATGCACTTCTCACATGAAACAATGAGATCATAAAATCAATGCACCCCACCTCCCCCAAAAAAAAATTAAAAAAAATGTAATGAATCAAAGAACTCCCCCAAAATAGATGATTTTGGCACTTTATATATAGTGTGTCTACAATACCACTTGCCAAAATGAACCAAAGTAGACTTCTGATTTTAGATGTTTACAACAAAAAATATGAAGCTATAGAAGACTCAACAAAAATAAGACACAAGATCTATCAAGGATCTAGCAAATGACAAGTACCAAAAATAGGGCCCAAAATAGACCAAATGATGAAAGTACTATGTCCACTCAGAATTTTTCCAAACTGATACCAGATGTACGAAAGTAAATAAAAAAATCATGCACTTTTTAAAAAAATAGCACCTGAAAATGTGTCTATATGAGCCCAAATGAAGCCTCTAAAGTTGTAAAAATTAGAATTTGTAATTTTCAGAAAATATCAGAAATAGTGATCAACAACCACCCTGCACCATTGTGTAGATCGTGAAATTATACCACGAAAAAAAAATGTTCAAAAAATGGGGTTCAGATGATTGAGATATCACTGTTTCAAAATCGCCTCTGAATTTATTTTTTCTAAATTGTCGTCACCCGTAATTTCAAAATTCAAATGGCTCTAGATTTGGCTTTAGATGTCCGATTAGGATGAAACAAAATTCAATTTAGGACTTTTTGGACCTTCTCACTATGATGTCAATCTCTAATTGCACCAGCAAGCTCCAATTTTGACTTGCAACAAATTTTCTCAAAATAGGTTATGCAATGACACTCCTATAGCTTTGATACCATGCAAGAATTTTGATCTCTCTGATACCATGTAAGAATTTGCCTAAGGTAAAGAATGAAAATGTCAAGATCTGAAAGTTCAATTGATAGCACAAGAGAGGCAAATACGATATGATCAATTGAATGATTCAATAATGATCAATAATGAAATAGATACAAAAATGAATTAAAATTAATACAAGGTAGATGTGTCTAAATATATAGGCAATGTATGGTAACTAGGAGATATGCAAATGATAACCTATCAACTAGACAAGGTGTAATCACATGTCCACCAAAGGTGGATCAACCTCCATTGTACAAAAAAGTATGTGCAACAATGAGAGGATGATAATGTGATAAGAGCACTAAAGATGGATCTCACACTTAAAGTGGAAATTCTCCTACAACCGTGTGCTAAAATAAAATGCAAACTCTTAGGTGTCTCAATGACAACTAATATGAAAATGCATTATCCTAAGTAAACTTAAGTAAAATATAATTAGTAATATTTAATTACACCAACAAGAATGAAGGGTAAGTGATTGCTAGCCTGTAGAGAGTTGATGTTCACTCCTCAAGAGAGCCATGGGAGCCTTTATTCCATGTGAATGTGAAGTTGGGTGGTGGGTATGTCGGATTTAAAACTATGGGAACCGAGAGTTGTCTAGGACACACATCTCACCAAAGAGAATGAATATGGGTATTGAAGGTGGCTTGGGGTGTGGTGTTAACAGAGTGGTTGAATCCTTTAGGTTTTCTATATCCACATGGGCACAATGGGAGGGGGTTAGGATTTGCGTAGCTGGAGAATGAGATTTTGACAAGAAAATACCCCAAAGGAGATGCAATCAACAAATAAGGGAAATGTCACATAGATGGTTATCCTGGGGAAGAAGGAAAAATAGTGTCTGGATGTGCAGGACCAAAACAAGTTAACACCAGGGTTTTGGTACCCAAGACAAGATATGCTTCACAGTTGGCAGGATTTTACAGCCACCTGCAAACAGGGTGATTTTGGTTGAATTTAGAAGGTGAACTCAAGAAGTAATGTCTCATAACATTGTGGTCTTCTCCAAACTTGGATTGATTGGACGCTTCAGAGGACTATGGATGAGATTGCATAATCTTCATGGATGGATTTCTAAGCAATGGGTGCCTATCTTGAAGGGATGTGTTTAGATCTACCTTGTAGCCAGGGTTTTTTTCATTGTCATATTTGAGGATGTTTTTTATAGGAACAAAATTTTATGTGAATGCATCTGGAATTGGGAAGATAAGTTTCCCTTGAGCTTGAAACTGTGGCATCCTAATTTTTGCCCTGTCACTGAAGCTTTTGACAAGGTTCCTTTATGGGTG